>VXAZ01009923.1:157447-229790 GCA_013399875.1 Gymnorhina tibicen
TTTTTTTTTTCTCACACTGGGCCGTTTATTTATAGCACGAGAAGTTGAGCCGGGGTAGGGGGGAGGAAAAAAAAAAGAAGCGAGAGGTTTCTCACTCATTTCCACGCAGGAGTGACGCACGTGCGGCGCGGCAGGCGCCGGGCCCGTTATTGTCCCTTCGGCTCCGGGTGGGATCTCATTAACCCCTCAGCTCCGGCCGCAGTTAATTAACGAGCAAGGGGGCACAGCCTTGTTGGGTTTGCTTCACCCATGCCACCGTGGCAGTTAAACCTGACTCACCCCGGGACACCCCAGAGGGAAACTGAGTCACCGCGTGCTGGAAATAACGGCCCCAGAGCCTGAACTCGCAGAGATTGCCAGGGAGGGATCGGGGAAATTCCTCATCCTCGGCACTTTAGGTGGGATCCTGAGGGCCAGGAGAGCAAGAGGCTCTTCCAGAGCTTAGAGAGGACACAGGGGATCCCCTCTGGAGGAGCTTCTTCCCTTGCACAGTACACCAAGCACATCTGCAGAAACCAAAGGCTGCCACCAAATTTCTGCCTTGTGGCCCCCTGCAGAATCACTGTACTTCGGGGGTTCTCTCTAATGACATTTTGCTCTGCTTGCTTTCAACTTTTAAGATTTAAACGAAGCAGGACACATCCAATTTAGTAATAAGATTATTCTTTTAAATCAAATTCATTCAAATTCCTTGAAGATGCACCACAGTGAAACCTCTAAAATGTTTCTCACCATCCTTAAGAGCAGCTCGGAAAGCTTCAAGGTATCTCTGCCTTCCAGACGAACATTTTGTGACTCAAGCCATCCTTATGTCCAGCAAAATTAAGCATTCCCTCACCTCGTGTCCTCCCTTCACTGCTTTAAAAATTTGACTTCTGGAAGCCTTCAGAACACACCAGTTAGAGTCTCCCCTCAGAAGGCTGGGGAAAAGAGAGCTGAGCTGCTCAGCCTCTCGTGGAGTTTGACTTCCTTGCTTTCGAGCTGAGTCAAAGAGGATTAACTCAACAGGTGTTTTACTGGGGAGTGGGAGGGAAAACAGAACAAAACACAATGAAACAACTGCCTACGTGCACGCATAGCAGATGAATTCCTCCTCCTTTTCTGGGGAATGAACTGCTAAAGCAGATGGCAAACATCCCCTTCTCCTCTAGCCCTGAGTCACTCTCAGTTCTGGCTTTAAGCACTTCAGGTCCCAGAGCTCAAATGCTTCCCTTCAGTCAGGCCTGGAAGGGGATCTTCCTGATGCACACTTGACCTTTGAAGGGTTGAGCTGCTTCCACTGCCCCTGACTCGTGGTCTTCTGCACCCTGGTCGTGCTCAGAGACACCAGCTGGAGTGCAGAGGACTTTCCAGCAGCCTCCATGCCTTCTGCATCGAGTAGGGTGGCTGAAGCCCGGACTTGCTGCCCTGTAAATTCATGGTAACACCTCGCAGCTCTTTTTCTATCAGCAGAAAGACCATCAGACAGCACAGGAATAACCAGAGACCAGCATCTTCCTCCCCTTTGAGCCATGGAAGGCAAGGTCCGAGTCGCTGTTCTGATTTCTCACCAACCCAGGGCTCCCCAGCTGGTCCCACCAAACCAGCATGAGACACGGGGGCTTGGGTCAGCTAAAATCCCATTGCAGCTGGAGGGAGCAGACAGCAGCTGAGGCTGTGCAGTGTTTGCATGAGAATTTCTTGAAGCTTTCAGTGATTAATGTGCACACATAACCGGTATTAACAGCCAAACTTTGTCATTTTTCCATCAAAGTCATGAGAAAAGCACATAAAACATTTCAGATTGCTGATGGTGAGCCCGTAAAGTGAGGAAGTGGTCAGAGGATCTGTGTATCTTAGCAGAACTGAAAAGGGTCTGTCTAGAAGTGCCATTTCACAGGCCACGCTGAATATATCTTCACAAGAAATGCTACTTACTTCCAATATTTGGGTTGCAGGATGATATAGAAGCGAACTTTGCCCCTATAAGTGACTAAAGCTTGACAGAGGGTTTGTGTGAATTTATTAAAAACTCCCAAGCTGAAGCCAAACGTTCAAGCCAACCAAAGTCTGCTTACAAATTACTTGGATAATCGCCAGAAGCCCGAGTCTGATCCCTTTTTCTGCTTCTCTCTCACCCGAGGAACATCTGGTGTGTGTTGCCAGTCTGTATGGCCCGCTCTCTTGGTGCTGTAGGCATCTTTAGGAACAGCATCCTGTATAATTAAATAGCTGAGCGCTGACGAACTGTTGTCAATACAGGATAAAATCAATACACTCCCTGTCGTGCCATAACGACACAGAGCCGGCGCTATTCGAGCCAGCTTCTTTATAGAAAGCTTTAATTTTATCAAACAACACTCTTTCAGGAGAGATGATTTGGGGTTTTGCTTTTTAACAAAGAGAGAAGTGGAGTGCAGCACACGGCACTTAATATCTGGCTGAGATTTAAAACGCATGCTCCTTATGAAGTGTGACATTTTATCCCTGAAGCCGCAGGAACATTTCCCACATTTAAGTGATAGAGGGAAAATTCTTCAAATTAGACCTGAACTTTATACCTTCTAATTCTGCCGCAATCCTCCTCCTCCATGTACCACGCTCGGGCCTGATGAACACGCTGTCATATCAAAGTCTAGCAGACCTAGAGTGCTGACAAATCCCCTTCACTTAGCCTGGAAGTAAGCAGCAAACCTCCTGGAGGTCCAGGAGTCAGTCTTAACTGGAAAAAAATAGCCCAGCCACTGGTCACAAGGCTAAATGAAGTGGTCAGTGCAGCCCTCCTGGGTGTCACCGTGAGCTGGAAGCCAGCACTGAGGCCACAAGGCTGACCCAAGTCCCCAGGGTTTGCAAAGAGCCACCCACAGCTCCTTTACACGCTTCTGTCCAAGCCTGAAGGGAAACCAAACACCCATCTGCAAGGAAGTCACGGTCAGAGGGAGGGAGCACCTCTCCTACAAGGATGGGCTGGGAGAGCTGGGGGTGTTCACCTGGAGAAGGGAGACCTTAGAGCTCTAAAGAGGCTCCAAGAGATCTAGGGAGGGACTTTGGACAAGGGCCTGCAGTGCCAGGACAAGGGGGAATGGTTTTAAACTGAAAGGGGACAGGGTTAGATGGGGTAGTGGGAAGGAATTGTTCCCTGTGAGGGTGGGGAGGCCCTGGCACAGGGTGCCCAGAGCAGCTGTGGCTGTCCCTGGATCCCTGGAGGTGTTCCAGGCCAGGTTGGACGGGGCTTGGGGCAACCTGGCACAGTGGAAGGTGTCCCTGCCCATGGCAGGGGGTGGGATGAGATGAGCTTTAAGCTCCCTTCCAACCCAAACCACCCTGGGATTCTGTGAAGCCCCGAGCAACAAGTTCCCAGGCTTGCCCACCACAAGGTCCTTCTCCTCACTTCCCAGACTCAGAGGTTTGCTGTGCCAACTCAGCTGGAACCAGGTCCCCACCTGGGGACAGCTGTCCTGCTCTAAAGGCTGTCTTGTGGGAGAGTTCTTCTGCTGAGCCCTTCAGGATGAGAGGGACCCACAAGGATCATCAAGGCCAGCTCCTGGACACCCCAACAATCCCAATCCCATCCCTGTGCCCCAGAGCCCCTTCAGGGGAAGCTGCAGACCCCGGTGAGGTCTGACCTCAGTCTCCTCAAGGCTGAACGAGCCAAGTGCCCTCAGCTGCTTCTTGTACAGCCCCTCACCATCTTCTGTCCCTCCTCTGGATGCTCTCTAACAGCTTTAGATCTTTCTTACCTAAAACTGCCCCAGCACTCGCAGTGAGGTGAGGCCAGCCCAGCCCAGAGCAGAGCAGAGCAGGACAATCCCCTCCCTGGCCTCGCTGGCCATGCTGGGCCTGATCCCCCCAGGACAGGGATGTCCCTCCAGGCTCCAGGGCACTGCTTAAACAGATCCAACTGACCAGGATCCCCACATCCCTGCTGCTCTCCAGCCTCTCAATCCCCACTGTTGTCCGTGCATCCAGGGCTGCTGCTCCATCCCAGGTGCAGAATCCAGCACTTGCCTTTGTTAAGCTTCACACGGTCGGCGTGAAGGCCCAGCCTCACAGAGCACATCCCACCCCATATCCCAGGGTATCCTGCCCCTGTGGCCTCACAGAGCACATCCCAGGCTCCCACACCTGTCCCTGTGGCCACGCAGCAATCCTTGACTCACAAGAGGTGGCCCAAAGCCTCAGCTCGCCATGGATGGAGGAGGAAGCCCTGACCCACAGCCTCTCCCCCTTTGCATCTCTCCGGGCCAGCAACACTCACGAAAAACCCACTCCACCTTCCTCCCTGTGCCTCGAGGGACGGCCCAGACCTCTGGAAGGGCTTTGAAATACAAGTTGCAGAGGCAGAACATTATTCCCATTACGTTGCTTGCTTTCCTTAAGCCCTGCTCAGCAACAGACAGGTGCACTAAGCTCCCTGCCAGGGACCCACGTTGAGAGGAACAAGACCCTCCAGTTTCACATTTTACCCCTTTCGTAAGCCCACCAGTCACCTCTTAAGCTCGCAATAAAAGGCTTTTTGGAGAAGTGATGGCACCTAGTTTCCAAGGCAGCAGGACTTTTAAGCCCGTGTTTGCAAGAGCCCGAGGAATTAGAGATGCCAAAAGGCACAAGGCTGTATAAAACCCGTCCTCTATTCCTGCTGGATAGATCAAATAACAGTCGGAGTTTTTAATGCAACACGAGCTGGATGAGGAAGTGGCCAGCGGTGCTGTACAAAAAAACGTACAATGAGTGGGATAACAACTACAAATCCCTTTAATCTCGGGTCTTACCTCGACATCTCAGACTGTTTGGTGCCTGCAGGGATTACCGGAGACGTGCGATTCCAGAGTGGGAAGGAGTGAGATGCTCCATGGTGTTCACTGACCATCAGTGGTCTGCTGGACCTCAGCTGCGATTCAGGCTGCAGCAGCGATCACAGAATCCCAGAATCATTTCGGTTGGAAAAGACCTCCAAGACCATCAAATCCAACCTGTGACCAATCCCCGCCTTGTCACCCGGCCCAGAGCACTGAGAGCCACGTCCAGGAGATCCTTGGACACCTCCAGGCATGGGGACTCCACCACCTCCCCTGGGTAGCCCCTTCCAGTGCCTGACCACCCTTTCCATGAGGAAATTCCTCCTGATGTCCAACCTGAGCCTCCCCTGGCCCAGCCTGAGGCCGTTCCCTCTCCTCCTGTCCCTGTTCCCTGGGAGCAGAGCCCGACCCCCCTGGCTGCCCCCTCCTGTCAGGGACTTGTGCAGAGCCACAAGGGCCCCCCTGAGCCTTCTTTTCTCCAGGCTGAGCTTTGAGGACAGCACAGCCCAGGCAGAGCTGTGTCCTCTCACTTCAAATCACCGGAAAGCTCAAGGACTCAACTGGAAACCTACAGCAGACCAGAACATCTCCCACTCCCCGCTTGCTCCGTTTATAAATGTCTATTTTCCTAGGCTAAACCAATTACTTATTCTCAGTCGTACACGGCTCCCATTTCGGCTCAAAACCAGGCTCCTTTCCCATGGAAAAAAAAAAAAGAAAAATCAACTCTACTCATTTCATAATTAATTTTACTGCATGACTTTTCCCAGCAACGCGACTCATTTTTGTTTCCCAAGTTCCTTACAAACTGATGAAAATGAAAATCCCCTCGGCCTCCCTGCACGCTCTCACGTACATCACCTCTTTGTAGCTTAATTTCCCATTTTTAAAAAGGAAGACATTTGCTTTCCTCCAACTTTTGAGGTTTTTTTGGGGTGGGGGGGGGAGGAGGGTGGAGAAGGCAGGCGGGGAAGTGAGCAACGAGCATTATTTCATTGTCAATCCAGCTTCCAGCATGATCAAGACAATCCTGGGCGCCGGGACACCGAGCTGCTAACTAGAGGGCAATAAATCCAGATTAATAATTAACGCCCGCACCGCATCGAGCCATCTCGGTGCTCTCGTTTCCATCGCTTCGGGAATCTCCCCACTTTTTTATTGCAAAAACACACACAACGGGTCAACCAGTCCTTAAAAACCACACACGCTGACGGAGACGGCGCCGCTGGGACTCTGCAGGTAAAACTTTTGGCCGGAAAAACCCCACAGTTTGGCATAAAAAGCGGCGTACAAACGCCAGCATTAATGGAAATAAGAACGCGATGTTCCTATTCGGGTTGCGAAGACTGGAATGTGTTATTAAAAAAGAACAAAAACGCGAGTTACTTACTGCTTTTTGAGAGCCTCCTGACCTGCAGATGGATGAGGATCAGGCACTGGGAGGGAGCAGACAAATTTCCCATGTTAAATTTCAGCATCAAGAACCACTTTGATATTAACACAGCAAATTACAAGCGGGTTTTATGGCGTTTTCCAACCTCAGCACGAAGAAAATGCAACAAGTTCTCCTTAAAAAAACCCCACTGATCCAATACACTTTAAAAAAAAAAAAAAGATGTGATGGGCAGAGCCATCGCACGGCTTGAAAAATAATATCCTTAAGATGCTTTTATTACGGTCTTCAAGATTCACATTTTCAAGCTTTTCCTCCAAAACTGGGGAGGCGGGCGGGGGGGCCTAGGAATTTTATTTCAAAAACTCAATAGCCAAGAGTCTCACCTAATTACGTGAGCTGGGACTTGAAGGGGGAAAAAAAAAATAGAAAAAGAAAAGAAACGCAGACACACAGAGACATGTGGCAAAAAATACAATCACTGGCAAAACTCTCACTGTCCCAAACTTCTTGCTTTTTCCCTTCTCACTGGCGCCGTGGAGGAGTGCATTTTGTCCCCAAAAATCTGTGCTGTAATCCTGCCCCCTGAACTGGTTTTTAAGTGTTAAGGGAATGGAACACCACGAGAAAAGTTGCCTCGATAGGTGCCTGGGGAAAGAAATAGGGAAAAGGAAGGGAAAAGGAAAGGGAAAAGGAAAAGGAAGGGAAAAGGAAAAGAAAGGAGGAGAAGGAAGGGAAAAGGAAGGGAAAAAGAAAGGGGGAGACGAAAGGAGGAAAGGAGAGGAAAGGAGAGGAAAGGAGAGGAAAGGAGAGGAAAGGAGAGGAAAGGAGAGGAAAGGAGAGGAAAGGAGAGGAAAGGAGAGGAAAGGAGAGGAAAGGAGAGGAAAGGAGAGGAAAGGAGAGGAAAGGAGAGGAAAGGAGAGGAAAGGAGAGGAAAGGAGAGGAAAGGAGAGGAAAGGAGAGGAAAGGAGAGGAAAGGAGAGGAAAGGAGAGGAAAGGAGAGGAAAGGAGAGGAAAGGAGAGGAAAGGAGAGGAAAGGAGAGGAAAGGAGAGGAAAGGAGAGGAAAGGAGAGGAAAGGAGAGGAAAGGAGAGGAAAGGAGAGGAAAGGAGAGGAAAGGAGAGGAAAGGAGAGGAAAGGAGAGGAAAGGAGAGGAAAGGAGAGGAAAGGAGAGGAAAGGAGAGGAAAGGAGAGGAAAGGAGAGGAAAGGAGAGGAAAGGAGAGGAAAGGAGAGGAAAGGAGAGGAAAGGAGAGGAAAGGAGAGGAAAGGAGAGGAAAGGAGAGGAAAGGAGAGGAAAGGAGAGGAAAGGAGAGGAAAGGAGAGGAAAGGAGAGGAAAGGAGAGGAAAGGAGAGGAAAGGAGAGGAAAGGAGAGGAAAGGAGAGGAAAGGAGAGGAAAGGAGAGGAAAGGAGAGGAAAGGAGAGGAAAGGAGAGGAAAGGAGAGGAAAGGAGAGGAAAGGAGAGGAAAGGAGAGGAAAGGAGAGGAAAGGAGAGGAAAGGAGAGGAAAGGAGAGGAAAGGAGAGGAAAGGAGAGGAAAGGAGAGGAAAGGAGAGGAAAGGAGAGGAAAGGAGAGGAAAGGAGAGGAAAGGAGAGGAAAGGAGAGGAAAGGAGAGGAAAGGAGAGGNCGCCCAGCGGGCCTCGGGCTCGGCGCCCCTCGTCCCTGGCTCCCCCCTCGGTGCCGACCCAGCTCTCACCATGTCCCAGGCGTGAGTACCCCGGGCCGCGGGGGGGGGCTGAGGGGCGAAAATTTCCACGGGGGGGCGAAAATCCCCTCAGAGAGGAGAAAATCCCCTCAGAGAGGGTAAAGCGCGGCCCGGGCTGAGGGGGAGGCGGGTTCACCCCCCCACACCCCTCACAAAGCGAGCGCGTCATCTGAGGAAAACCAGGCGAATATTAATATTACACGCTCAGGGCACGAGGCCCTTTTTTTTTTTGCAGAAGGTTCCTCTCTTACAGCCCACGATTCGCACGTCGTCGTGGTGCCTTGAGTTTCCCCCCAGTAATTTCAGCACAGCGCAAGGCTTTTTTTACAAGTTCGTCTGCGATAGCCAGGCGGCGACGGCGGCGCACCTGCAAGGAGCTGTGCTCATTCCCCCAGAAACATCACTCCAAGCCCACATATTAATCAAGTATTATTATTATTATTGTTATTATTATTTTTATGGCTGTGCTGCAGCGGTGGGAGCCGAAACGCGAGCATCTTGCGCGATGCTATCCCTCAGCGTTGTGCTGTTCGCTGCTTCCAGCTCCAGCCCAGTTTGGGGAGGCTCTTTTTCCCAGTTCTGAGCTGGATGTGGCTTGTTCAAGCTCAGTGAATAATACTGCATTAAAGAAAAAAAAGATTTGAACGCCTCAGGGGGTATTTGCTACCTCCTTCTGGTCCTCTCCTTCACACTCAAACCTGACCGTATCCAGACTGCTGCCCCAGCAGGCTGTGAGCAAAGCTTTTCCTGGCATCTCTGCCATGGTCTCTGCCTCCTCTGGCATCAGTGGTACCAACCTCAAAGCCCCCTGTTTCTTTTGCTCAATATCCTCTTTCCCAACTCCCAGCTTTTTGCCAGGTAAAACCCGCTCAGATCCTAAAACATCCTTCCAAATTCAGAACCAGGGCAGCTCTCCTTGTCACCAGCAGCTTGGGTTTCGTAGAACTATCAAGGTTGGACAGGACCTGAAAAACCACCACGTCCAGCCTTCAACCAAACACCACCAAAACATATCATTAAGTGCCACATCTACTTCCAGGGATGGTGACTCCACCGTTTCCCTGGGCAGCCTGCTCCAATGCTTAACCACTCTTCCAGCGAAAGAGATTTTTCCTAATACCCAATCTAAACCTTTTTGGCTTCACTTGAGGCCATTTCCTCTTATCCTAGCACCAGTTGCCTGGGAAAAGAGACCTGAGGCCCAGCTCACCACGACCTCCTTCCAGGCAGCTGCCAGAGAGCAGTAAGGTTTCCCCTGGATTGTTTTCTCCAGCTCTCTTTTCTCTTCTCCTGCCTCCACACAGTGCCAGTCCCAGCCAGATACCACTGAAAACTCCACTGCTTTCCAGCCAGGCAGCTGCTTCTCTGGTTCAGGAGAGAAAGGTGGGGTGAGAGGAATAAAGAGCAACATCCCCGAGGGCAGGGCAGGGATTGTCTGGGCGCTGTGTCCAAGGACAGACCCGGCACAGCCTCCAGCAGGCATAAATTGGAGGAAAGCTTGGTTAGATCCCTGGTGGATCCAATGCAGGGCTTGGATAAATCATGCCTAACACTCATGGAATCACTTAAGGGAAGATCCCAGTGTAGTGGAGAGTTATCTGAATTGTGCTCTTTAAAAGAAAAAAAAAAAGAGATAAAGGAAGGGGAAAAAAAAACCCACAAAAGTAGCGTTTAACCTCCTCCTCAGAGTTATCTCAGAATCTGTCATTCCTACCCAGTCTCTGAATCATGGCTGCTGTTACTTGAGCCAGATTAACACCAAAGGAATTAAACTGAGCAGAGCTGCAAAAATACTTGTGCTTCAACTGTTTCAGCTCCGTTTAATTTTAACAGAGATGGGGCTTTTTAGCATTTCCTGTGGCATTGCCAATCCACAGAAACGTGATCATATGTCCATGCCACATGACAGAACCACATATCCAGTCCTGTTTCTCAGCAAGGTGCTGCTGAGGGACCCCAGTTTGGTGCTGAAGCTCCTTGGCTCAGGTTGCTGTAATGACATTGTAGCAGGATTTATGGCTGGGCTAATCCAGCCATTCCTAAACACGAGTCAGAGTTGGATCTCAAGTAAATTGCTGAGGCTACTGCTAACATGGTTGGTTGCAGTGAGATTATGCTGGCTGTGTACCATAAATCAGAGTTGTTTGGGTTGGAAAAGCCCTCTAAGATCATCAGGTCCAAGCCTTAACCCAGCACTGCCAAGGCCACCACTGACCCATGTCCCCAGGTGGCACATCCAAATGGCTTTTAAATCCCTCCAGGCATGGGGACTCCACCACTGCCCTGGGCAGCTGTGCCAGGGCTGGACAGCCCTTTCCAGTGGGTGGAATATTTTTGCTGATATCCAGTCTATCCTATATCCTCCCAGTAGTTAAAGGGGGCTTTCAAGAAGGCTGGAGAGGGACTTTTCACACAGGTATGAAGTGATAGGACAAGGGGGAATGGCTTTCAGCAGGAGGACAGGTTTAGATTGGATGTGGGGAAGGAATTTTTCCCTGTGAGGATGGGGAGGCCCTGGCACAGGGTGCCCAGAGAAGCTGTGGCTGCCCCTGGATCCCTGGCAGTGCCCAAGGCCAGGTTGGACAGGGCTTGGAGCAGCCTGGGACAGTGGAAGGTGTCCCTGCCCATGGGAAGGGGTGGGACAAGATGAGCTTTCTGGTCCCTTCCAACCCAAACCATTCCATGATTCTACAAACCCTCCGTGGTGCAACTTGAGGCTGTTCCCAGCTTACTTCAAATGCCACATGACAAAAACATCTTACAACAACCTGCCTTACCTGAAGGCAGTGAAGCAAAGAGCTAATGATGAAAGGGGGTTATGAGAAAAGAACTCTGGTTCTTCAGGAATAGAAATGCTACACAGCTTTCCTTGAGCTCGAGGTAAACCTTGAGTTCTGAGGCACATTCACTGTCCTCGAGGCCCTGTGATTCTAAGAGGTGTGGGCTAAAGCACACAAAGTGTCATTCCACTGCCTCAGGAAGCTCCGTGTCAGGGCAGAGAGGATGCTCAGAAAGCAGCAGTGTTCTCTCGGGGTCAGTGAGTCCAGCAGGCAGCCAAGGGAAAAGTCAGCATGTCCAGACATGCCTGGCATTTTCTGGGGACAGTCCCAGCACTCTGGAGGGAGCAGAGCCATTAAGAGTAGGGTGATTAAAAAGTGCTGGAGTATCTCACTTCCCAAAGCACTCAGCCCCAGCATTTGCATGCAGACGTACCTTCTGTTCCAGACACCGGAGACTGACAGAGATGCTGCTGCATTTATGTTTTCCCGCTGTGTTTCCTCCTCTTTTATGGATTTGTTTACCATCTCCTTGACCCGTGGGATCCTGACCAGTGATTTCTTACCTCGCCCCTGACAGCCCTAGTCCAGACACGTCCAAAGCCGAGCCTTGGCACCGCTGCCGTTCCTGCCAGGTTTTAATCAGCTACAAGACATTTGCCACTGCCACCAAGGAGCTTTAAACAATCAAAGCGCTTTAAAATTTAATCTCGTGTCACAAATAGAATTTCTATTAATTCACTGCTTAAATATTGATCTAAGACAAGATCCCGAGCATCCCCCCCCGCTCCTGCTTCCGACAGAAACAACCAAAGCAGAGCTCTGTGTTTTATATCACGTCCCCGAGGCTCAGCTGAAGAAAATTAAGGTTGCGAAACCCAAACGTGAAAAAAATGCCGGCGCAACTTCTAATCCCCTCTCCTCTCCCCCACGTTAGGACGCGGTTTCTGATGTTGTGATCACATCCTATTTTCTTCCCACAGGGCCCCAGCCTCATTCAGCCATTGGGTCGTTGTTGAATATTTCTTTTTATCCCCTCATTCAGCGTCTGGCCCCGGGCCATATTCTTCAAATTCCATCCAAACACCACAATTATTAGCTTCCTCCTGGGCATTCCTTGCATGTTCTCTCTCATACATCTCCCAAGCAGTCACAGATTCATCTTTGCCCCTCTTTCCACCCCTGGTGAGCGTTAGCACATCATCTTGCTTATGTTAAAGCAGGAAATCAGAGGCAGGATCAAATTGATCACAGCTACGACTCAAAGCTGCAACTCCCTCCTGTGCCTCCCTTCATCCTTAATGAGCAGGTAGGGAAAGATCTTGTGTATTACTCGTTCAGTGCCTCCTCTGGGAAAAAGCATTGTCACTGGAAATATCCCAACAGCACTTGTGCTAGAAAACAGGGAAAGAAAAGGCCCGAGTTTTCAAGAAACTGAGCAGATTGTGTCAGCTTTGAGCTTAAAGGCTCCTGCTCCTGGCAGGGGTACAGCAGCACCCAGACACAGCCCTTTATGGATGGCATTGGAGACAGCTGGATGGGTAATTGCCCCTTCCTTTTCGGAGGAAGAGAGAGGTAAAAAACCAATTAGATAGGGTGGTTAAAGCTGAAATAAACTTTGTTGTCACAAGCAGTAAAGCATGTTACAGGCAAATGCTGCTTGGAAGGAGGAATTCTGCTTGCAGAGGAGAGGAGGCTGCTGTTCATACAGCACAGAAAGGTCTGGGTTGGAAGGGTCCTTAAAGCTCATCTCATTCCACCCCCTGCCATGGGCAGGGACACCTTCCACTGTCCCAGGTGGCTCCAAGTTCCGTTCAGCCTGGCCTTGGACACTGCCAGGGATCCAGGGGCAGCCACAGCTTCTCTGGGCACCCTGTGCCAGGGCCTCCCACCCTCACAGGGAACAATTCCTTCCCAATATCCCATCCATCCCTGCCCTCTGGCAGTGGGAAGCCATTCCCCTTGTCCTGGCACTCCAGGCCCCTGTAAATAGTCTCTCCATCTTTCCTGCAGGCTCCCTTCAGGCACTGGAAGGCCGCAGTTAGGTCACCCTGAAGCTTCTCTTCTCCAGGCTGAACAATCCCAATTCTCTCAGCCTTTCCCCATGGAGCTGCTCCATCCCTCTGACCATCCTAGTGCCTCCTCTGGACTCTCTCCAGCAGCTCCAGGTCCTTCCTGTGCTGGGCCCCAGGGCTGGAGCAGCTCTGCAGGTGGGGTCTCACCTGAGAGGGACAGAATCCCCCCTTCCCCTGCTGCCCATGCTGTGGGATCAGCCCGGGACACGATTCTCCTGCCAGCCCAGACAGGAGCTGCAGTCCGAGGGACAGGAGGGCACCCTTCGGAGCATTTGACAGCCCAAAATAGCACCTCCCACACCTTAATTGCTTTGCCATGTAGGGCAACATGAGGGGTTCTGTCAGAAAACTGTAAGAAAACAGTTCTTTTTCCTGCCAGCCTCGTGAGTCTGGCTGGAGCAGGTGCTTGAGACCTGCTGAGGTGTGTTGCTGCTGCTGCTGCTCCATGAAGCTGCTTCCTCGCCTTCCCTGCGGTTTCCCATTACATTTCTGCCACACAAATCTTTTATTCCCCCCTTCACTTTCTGTCATAGTACCCGGGACTGAAATTGGAGATGACAGAAGCACAGAGCTGTTCACGTTAACAATGCCAGCAGGCTGTGTGTTTTCTCCTCTTGTCACAACCAAAGCCTACTGAGGTTTATCCTTTTATTTTCCCCCAAATGCTTCCAGCTCTGTAAAACATCGTGGCTGGAGCAAGCATGCTTAAAAAGTCATCTGGCAGAGTCACATTCACCACCAGCTGAGAAGTTTGGCATAATTGTGAGACTAATCTTATTTTAGGAGCAAGGCAGGCTTAAACAGGCTCATGAGCCTGAACTGCTCCAGACTGCAGGCTAAAGGCTTTGAAATCAGGAATTAATTCTGACAACATTTCAGTCAATTTGGCTCACAGAATCAAAGCTTGAGTTGCAAGGGACCCACCATGACCATCGATCCGACTCCTGACCCTGCACAGGACACCCCAAGAACCACACCCTGTGCCTAAGAGCATTGTCCAAGCACTTCTGGAACTCAGGTTGTGTCATGAGGCCACACCGACGGCTGATTCTGCCTGCACCTCTCCAACACGGAAAATGTTTGCCTGTAATGAGACAAAAGAGGGGGCTACTCCTACAATGTAATCCCCTTGCAATACCTGAGAGGAACAGGTAGCTGCTGACCTGAATCAGCCAGCAGTCATCCTAAGCCTGGTGGTTTTTAGACAGAAAAAAAAAAAAGAAAAGCAGCAGCATTAAAAACCCTTTTTCCTCTCAGGGCCTCACTTTCCCCTCCCAACCTTTGTCTCTTGTTTCTTTATTTTCCAGAGGCTGCAGGGCAGGGTTTCCCTCCCCCGTGTTTGCCCAGGGCTTAGCACAATGCCTGACCTGTCAGGCCCCAGTGTGGCGAGGGGACCCCGAGGAGCGGCCCCTGCCTGCACTTCCTTGTCACCAGCCCCACGTCCCGGTCCCCTCTGCTCCGTGACCGCTGCCCTTGTGTTCTGGGCCGCGGTGAAAAGAGGTGCCAGGCTCCTTGAGCCCTGTTCCACGTCACCTCGCTCTCACACAAACCCTGTGGCACTCCCTGCAGCCCAGCCCAGTCTTATTTCAGAGAAAGAAAGGCAAGGTGGGTTTGCAGTGGCAGCGGAGGTTCCTTCGGCAGCGCTTTGACACACGCGATTCAGCGCTTGTTCAGTCACATGGGAGTTTCCAAAGGAGGTGAGGAAAGCCGGAGTCAGAGCCCAGCGTTTTCCCTTCCACCTCCTCCCGTCCATCACGATAAACCAGCGAGACGCACGCAGAGCTGCACTACTGCAGCTCCAGCAGGGGAAAGCACGAGACATTCCTGAAAAACCAGGCATCAAAGAAGCCAGGGTTCAGCCCATACACAAACCCAGAGGCAAACCGTGCCATGTCCTGGAATAACAGGGACAGTGTTCCCTTTGGCAGTGAGTAAAACACGGAGACGCTCTGAGGGGGGAAAAGAAAAGCCACACAAAGGTAACCCCCCCCGATGCCAGATTCTTCTCCTGGCTCAAGAGTGGCCTGAGGGACAGTTTGCATGCTCAGCACAAACCCTTCCAGGAAGGGCATGCTTAAGCCTTAAAACCAGTACAGTACCAGTAAGCAGGCTCACCTCAGCTGGACTCAAAACCAATGAGCTTTTCCAAGTGTCAGGAGAGATGGGTCAAGCAAACGTGCAGAGTTAGAGGACCCTGCAATACTAAAACAAGGCACGTACAATTTGGCAGGATTTTAAACATCTCTTTGTAACTTGAGCAGGGGAAAAAAAAAAACCATATTGTTAAGCTTCACTCTAAATAAGGAGAGCAGGCTTTATCTTGAGCAATAAAAGTGAGATTTGGACTGGCAGTCAGGCTATGGGCAAAAGAAATTTCTTAAGCCCATGTTTTAGACTCTGTTTCTACTTTGTGGGAGTGAAGAGAAGGGACATCAGTGAGGAGTTAAAGCTCTGACCTTCCTCCAAGCTGTGAGCTGCCAGAAGTCACTCTGGGGACTCTGGAGTTCAGTCACCCGATGTGTTTCTTCCTCATCCCATTACAGCATTGCTTATTTTCCCCATAACACGCCTATTTGGGGAGTTGCTATGACAATTTGTAGCATTACTTACAGTGCTACATGCACAGAGAGATCAAGAGGCAGCTTTCTTTTCCAGGATTTAATAATCTTAAGCCTTGAACAGGAAAGTTAGGCTCAGTCCTGCTGGTTACCTGCATTAATAGGTGACTGAGAGGCTCTAATCCAGCCTAAATCTGATGTGATGCCCTTAGGCACAGACACAGCACAGAAATGAGCCTACAAGATGGACCAGTGACAGTAAATAAAAACCCAGTGCATTCAAGGCTACATTGTCCTCCCCCTTCAGCGTGTGGAAGCAATTTCGAGGGAGTTCACAACTTAATGCAAAGGGACACTGAGCAAACAGGCAAAAATTCCAGTAGGGACTCAGGGATCACTCGCTGTCTGATTCACAGGCAGGAGAGGCAGTGCTCTCCTTTGCTTTTCAGGCATAACCTCGAAGTTACTCCTCCTGAACACGTGTGTCTCTAAAGCTGAAGGGCTCCTCTGGCTCACAGCAGCTCTGCCAAGTCCCCTAAAAGGGAGCTATAAACACCAAGCACGTCCTCATCCTTCAGACTAGTCCACAAGGGCTCCCACTTGGGCACCAGTAAAACCCGAAATAACTATTTTAATCCTGTTTTGGGGATGTGTCCTCTAGTTTTTAATCAGGGTGAAGCAATGCAACACTCAAATCAGATTTCTGCTTGCCCTGTCCTGTTACCCAGTATCTGATGTCCCCATGCCACACCTAACAGACTTGGGGATCAGGTGCTCTCAAGGTGAACACAGCAGGTACATAGGGCTATCAGCTAAAATTTCATCACTTTCACATCAACCTTTTCCTTCAGCACTTCGTTTTCCAGCGGGCCTGTCCTTTTCCCTTGCCCTCATTTACCCGAAACACCGCTGTTGCAAAAGCTACAATCATCCCATAATATCCGTAGTCTTAACATCTGACCCACAGCAACTGTGCTCGCAATCATCTCAGTGCTTATCTGATAAACTAATGCTTTATGGAAGCAATTACGTCCTATCTGCAGTGCCTCATGGTAACGTCCTCCGAAGGGCTGCAGCGCTCCAGCCCCCTCCTCCCTCCACAAGCCCTTCCAATATGAAAAGAAACTGGATATTAGCTGGCTCAGCAGGAGGAACCACTTGACATTCCTCAGGCAGAGGAGGCAGAGAGGGAGATTATTGTAAATTGGAGCGGACGGTCGCTTCTCGGCGCGGCGCAATCCGGTGTCTCCAGCAGTAACCTGCACGGGAAAGGCTCCAGCCCCAGCATCCCCACGGCTCATAAATCAGCTGGATGGCTGTGGGGACACCCCACGGGGCTGGGCTTCCTCAGAGGTTGACAACCTCGCCGCTATCCGTGAGAAATCACACAAAGTACGCACAACACCGCGCCGTTTCCTCCTGCACTGGAAAACCCGTGTGCCTCACATCCTTCCGTGTCCTGGCTCCGGCCAACGCTGGCCTTGGTTGTCCCCACCTTCTCCCCTCTGCCAGGTTTGTTCTGTTTATCTCCTGCACCTGGGTTAATTGCTGCAATTGACTGATACGGGTGGTGCAATAGGATGTAAATGAAGTAGGAAAAAAAAGGAAGGGGGAAAGACCTGGGTGGGCTGCAGAAGCATTAGGAAAAGCAAGGCCAGCTGCATCCTGCAGAAAGCCAGGTCAGCTGAGGAGTATAATACGCCCTTTAAAACGTTAATGGTGCAAATTCAATAGCAGGGCTTGGGTTGGGGCTGTTTTTGCTGACTGCAGGGGGGAGTCCCACAGCCCTGTCACCAGCCAGGACATGCAGGGCGCCCCACGCTCGGGGCACTCGTGGGCTGGAGTTTGTCCTGTCCCACCCCACACATCCCTCTTGCAGCACAAGCCTTGGGTCACTCCATCCTCCAGGACCGGGAACGATAAGATCAGCTCACAGAGCTCCAGCATTTATTATCACGCACAAACAACGCCAACATCTGTCCAGCTCTCTGGTCAGGAGAGACACACCAGCATTCCCTGAGCGTGAGGTCTGCTCTGCAAGCTCATCTAACACAGGCAGGGCCTTTCGCTCTTCTCATCCCTCTTTGAGAAGTTCTAGGAACAGCAGCTTGGTTAAGCACATGCATGGGTCTAGATTGCACCATCGAGGCCCACGGCCTTTATTCCTAGGATTAAGGAGCAAGTCAGCTGTCCCTGTTTCCATAGCCACTCTTCTCCCCTCAGCATGACAACGTGAATGGATTGGTTTTCTCCCAACACAGCCGAGTCTCAGCGCAGAAGGAATTTCTTAGCTCTGTTCCTAGAGAGGCGTTTTCAAAGATGTAGGATTTTTAACACTTATCACTGCCAAGAGCCTCCATCTGGCAAAGCAGAACAGGACCTAAAAAATTGTCTTCGCCGTCACAGGTGTTATTAACACCCTTCCATGACAAACCTGCTCTTTGAGCCCTTCTCTGGCTAAAAGCCTCACTGCTCGTTTCTTGCTCATTTAGGTTGATTTCCCAGGGTTTTCTGATCTGCTTTTCCCACAAAAAGCCACTGACAGCCAGTCCATGCTCACATCAGAACTCCACCTATTCCTACCAAAACTACCAAGTGAGCAGGGTTATTGCTCCTGGAAATGGAGATGGACTGAGGTGACATCTTCCATGCCACATAATCCCATAGCCACTAGACCAGATATTTAGCAATTGCTTGGAAGTGCAACAGTTGCTACCACAGAAATAAATTGTATTATTTTCCTCACCTCACATTTGAATTAGGGCCTACAGCTTCCTCCAGCATTGGCACCAACCCCACCCTTACCCTGCAGTTATGTCCAAACAACCATTTCAGAAAGGCAGAACAGCTTTAGAAACATGAATTGGTCCTCATCCCAAACATCCAGAGCCTCAAATACTCCTTTCTCTATTAAAAGGCATTGGAGAGAGACACCTTTCCTATTAAATCATCTTCTCAATTAGCACAACTGAATAAAACTCCTGGCACTGTTGGGGGTTGTAACTTCTAGTGTTCGAAGGATGCTTCAGGCATTTTAGAATGAAGCTGAAAAGCTTTTAAGCTTGTTTTAATAAAACAGCATCTTAAGATTTCCTATTTTTAACACAAAACCAGAAACTTCTGCTAATGGTTTTCAAAATACTTTGTAGTTAAAAATCTCCTTATAAATGTAATGGCTCGCACTTCCAGGCTTGCTTTGTGAGAAGTCCACGCCCACGTGGAGCCCTGGTGTCGGCCGTGTGCTAACTCTTGCTTTCACGTCAGGTTGACGCAGTCTCCTCTTTCCAACCAGCACTTACGTCAAGCTGTGGGCAGACACGCAGAGGGAGCTGGATACCATGCTCCAGAGAGAAAGAGAGGAGCTCCTCCAGCCACAAGAGGACCGCGAGAAGGTGATGAAGATGTTGGCCACTGCCTATGTCCAATACCTGGACATCTTCCGTAAGCTGGAGGAGGCCCACGACCACCTCATCCACCAGCAGAAGCGGGCGGCGGTTCGGCATGTGCTGGATGGGGTCATGGGCCGCATCCTGGAGATCAAGAAGGAGATGGTGGCCCTGGAGAAGTCCGAGTGTCACCACATGGATGACATCCTGATGGATCTAAAGCGTGTCCCGGTAGGGCTACCTCGATTATGAGCTAATTCATAGGAGCTGTGCCTGATGCCATGATGATTTTTTTGCTTTTTCATATACCCCTCTTATACACCGCTTTCATATCCCCTTTCATACAGCTTTGCACGCATCCTTAGTGCTTTTAGCCCACATACTTGTAATTCCCTAAGTTTGATAACTCGCTTAGACCCAAAGTTCCATTAAGCCAAGAGACCAAACACCTTGGGAGCCTCGCAGTTGGGTCAGAAAGCCCCAGACACCAAGGTCCTCTCCAGAACACATTCTGTAAACCAAGACAGGCCCATCCAGGGGGAAGGTTCCTCAAGACGGGGGCTTCTCCTGAGCCTCTCACTGGGGAATCTTTGATAGGTGTGCTAATGTGCAAGGTCTGTAATTGTATACGCAAATCATTGGGCATTGTGCATTTGTGCATTGTTCAGGGGGTGCACCCTGGTGCATTCTTGGGGTGGGCACCCT
This sequence comes from Gymnorhina tibicen, assembly GCA_013399875.1. Taxonomy (NCBI): domain Eukaryota; kingdom Metazoa; phylum Chordata; class Aves; order Passeriformes; family Artamidae; genus Gymnorhina; species Gymnorhina tibicen. The sequence continues at coordinate 176,823 of VXAZ01009923.1, forward strand.
GGTGGGCACTTTCGGGTGTGCATTCTCGATGTGCATTCGGGGGTGCTTTCTACCTGGACGTGATGCACCAAAGGATCCTTGAATAAATACGGAGGTAAAACCCTTTTTTCCCCTCTAACCGTGTTTGGCTTTTAATTCTAAGCCCAGGGAAAGCCTATCCTGTACTTTAAAGCAGTCACATTGACTTGCAGTGAAGTGATTAAGCTTCCTGCACAGTCACGTGCACTGATCACTGGGTGATCAGTGATGGTGGTGTCCTATTAAAGAGGAGATCATATTTGATTAAGAGATCTTATTTGATCTATGATGAGTGTTATATATTAAGAGCGAGGTTTTAGAAGCTGATCTCCTTGATCAATCCACTGCATTTCTGCTTCTCCATCATATCCCAGGCTTTGGGGATCTTTCTTTTGCACAGGAAGCCACAAACACATCCCAAGATGAGTTTTATTTGTAGGTTATTCCCTTCTAAGAGGAACAGAGGGCCTGATGTGCCAAACAAACCCAACCCTTAGGGAGGGCCTGCTGCCTCCCTGGGGTCTGGCTTAAGGATGTCACCAGGAAACTTCCAAGTTTTTCACGACCCACGGACGTGATTGTCCATGCAAAGGGTAACACATAGTCTGAGGGTGATCACAAAAGATTTCAGGGCTCTGGGACCTTTAGTAAGGAATTCTGAGGCGCAAGTTGTTTTCTCCTGACACTTCCAGTTGAAAGCAGCAATACTGAAAGAAACAGATGGCTCCCCAGCTGGTGTCACCACCAGAATTTTGGGGGTTTTGACAATGGAATGGCCTGCACAGTGCCAGGAGTGCTGGCATCAGATGGGATTCACCTTTCTCAGTGAGGGAAGGGAGTCTTTACCTGGGAATTAGTGGGGTTCACTGGCAGGGCTTTAAACTAGGTGTGCTGGGCAGGGGGACAGTATCAGGGTTGTCCTTGGCAAGCTGTGGGACAGTAGGAAAAATGAGAGGGACAGGATACTTGTGAGGGCCCTGTGCAGGGGTCTCTGATTCAGCCACACTGGAGCACACCTGCAGTCTTACAGAGATAAGCCAGGGGCTCCTGAGATAACAGAAACCAACAAGAGAACGTCGGAGATACATCCTTGTAGCAAAAGGGACAGGTCAGGGGGTGATCCTGCCTCTCTCCTCAGCCCTGGGAGGCACATCTGGAGTGCTGTGTCCAGCTCTGGGCTCCTCAGGACAAGAAACTCCTTGAAGGTGTCCAGTGGAGGTTGTGGAGGTGAGGAAGGGACCGACGAGGAAAGGCTGAGGGAGCTGGGGCTCCTCAAGAGGAGACACAGCTGAGAGGGGACCTCTGGAATGTGTGTAATTATCCAAAGGTTGGGGGCCAGAGCATGGACCAGGCTCTGCTCCGTGGGGCCCAGCACTGGGACACGAGGAACAGGCAGAAACTGATGGCCAGGAGTTCCACCTGGACAGGAGGCAGAACTTCTGTCCTGTGCAGTGACCAAGCAGTGAACAGAGCGTCCAGAGAGGGTGTGGACTCTCCCTCACTGGGGATATTCCAGAGCTGTCTGGACACAATCCTGTGCCGTGTGCTCTGGGATGAGGTGCTGGAGCAGGGAGGTGGGACCAGATGCCCTCACTGTGGTCCCACCCAACTTGACCCATGCCGAGATTCTGTATTACAACGTGACCTTGTATTCATAGAATCCCAGAATGGTTTGGGGTGGAAAGGACCTTGAAGACCATCCTGTTCCACCCCCTGCCATGGGCAGGGACACCTTCCACTACCGCAGGTTGCTCCAAGCCCTGTCCTTGGACACTTCCAGGGATCCAGGGGCAGCCACAGCTTCTCTGGGCACCCTGTGCCAGGGCCTCCCCACCCTCACAGGGAAGAATTCCCTGCCAGTATCCAATCTAAACCTACTCTCTGTCAGTAGTAACTCAGACAGCTTTGCTGTTGAGTGTCAGGAGCTTGACTCTGCCAGATTTTGGTGTGGGGTGAGACGGAAAACGGGCCGCTGATAAGTAAAGTGCAGTTCACTGCAGCGTGCCCTTCTGAAATCAGCACCGTGAATATGCCAGCGGGGCCAAGTGGGGAAGCCGTGCTTTAAAAGCCGTAGGAAAAACGAGCTGGCAAAGGTGGTTACTTCTCTCGCAGACAGCTCCATCTATTGTCACGTTCAGGTACCGCTGCTTTGCTAAAACCAGCTGAAATTCCTGCTTTTTTCCAGGATCCCAGCTCCGAGAGAAGTTGCCTGATACCATTATAGCATTATTGTGAGGTTTGCAAACTGCGTTTCTGTTTGCCACTGCACACCTGCGAATTTAGGATAGGAACTGCCAGGAATTTTCACCAGCCCTTCACCTTCAACAATAATCACTATTTTAAACTGTTTGAGAGAGTATAAACATGTCTCTGGGGAAGGTAATCCTTCAGATCATAGTTTGAAATCCTTAGCAGTGCTCTTTTCATGACTCAGCAGTAAATCCATCTGCAGCAAAAAGTTGGCAAGTCTGAGAAGTCACGCCTGACATCTCCTCTAAAACAAGCATGAATTCAAATTCCTGCACCACACCTTCATTTTAAGAAGGTATAACATACCTACCTACCACAAAAGAAATCAATCACTGAAGAGATTTCAGCTTTTTTCAAAGAAAGTGTTTTCCATACTAGATAAGAATACAGATTTATGGGGTGTTCTTTTTAATAAAATATTTAAATATTCTTGGTGACGGGAACAAAATTACTGGACAAATAACTCCTCAAAGAATCTGCCCAGGAAGGATATCTCCAGGCATTCCTTTCCCTGTATTATCACTGGCTAAAACCCTGCAGGATTGAAGGCAGAGGACACAGCATTTTATATCTCATGTGATGATATTGCCTGTTTATGTCACTGAGAGGCCAAGCTGTCCTATTTCTCCAGTCCTATACCTCGTGGGTTTTGTGCTGTTGCCAGTCCAGTCACTCCGTTTCCTGGGGTCATTGTGAAGGTATTTGGATCCATAAATCCCATGTGGAGCTGGGAGTGGCTAAAGAGCTGCAAATTTGACTCGAGGTTAAACATCCCAAGCCTGACTTTGCAGTGCTGGGCCCCAAAAAGAGAGGATGAGGAGAAGCAGGCTCCTCACCCCTTCCAGCCCTGGCACTGGGGCTTTGATCTCTTTTTTCCATTCAGCAAAAGTCACAATCCCAAATCACTTGGAATGACAGGTCAGGTGAGACATCAGAGAATACTCCTGCACTGACTCACTCTGCTCCCTGGCAGATATAAAAACCCTAAAAATCCTCCCATCCTACAGGAGGGTGTCCAGACAAACCCCATGGTTTCTTATACCTCAAGATTTTAATCCACCCAGAGTGATCTGCACTCAGAGTACAACATATCATCATTTCCATCAACTACCAAGGGGGCTGGAAGGTGCAAACAGGGGTCTTAGCACAACAAATATTTAGAAACTTCATCAGACCACACCTCTGCACTGATAAAATTATCGGGGATAAACACAGCCCAGTGTGGAAGCTTTCTTATGGTGTCATGGTAGGGATGCAGCTGAGGGAAGGGGGAATGAAATCCGGGAGCTGGCAGCTCCCAGGGGCTGTTTTCCTTGGCCACAGCCCTGCAGATCGTTGCTCCAGGAACTGGAAGGTCACGAGCAGCACGGTGACCATGTGCCCGAGGCAGGGCAGCAGCGGAGCTTGTTCCTTCCAGCCCGTGCTGTTCTCCTCCTCCTGCCCACTCCAGAGCTGGCACCGAGGCTCCAGGTCTCCCTGAGCAGGTCAAAGCCCAGCAGTTTCCACAGCAGGCAGATCAGGGAGTAGTGACAACAGAATTTTAGGGAACATGGACCAGAAGACACACTCCCCACACACACTCAAATTACCAGTAATTACTCTTGAAGAGTTTTCTTCAGTCTTCAATACAAGGAGCAGGTTGTGTCACCCCCCAGCACCTCAGCTTTTAGGGAGGGTATTTTTTGCCTTCCTCTCTGTGTCTTTTTTTGTTGTGGACTTAAATCCCGTAGGAGAATAGCTGGGAGAAATGTCCATCAGTTACATCTTTTTAATTGCAGAAATGAGTAAAGACAGGCACTTCTAGTCATGCCTGATTTTCAGAAGTGTCTGAGATACCACAGTCACAAGCAGGCAGTTTGCCTTACAGCTCAAAATACCTATAAAAAACCCTAGAATTGTGCTTTGGTTCCTTACAGTGGTTAAAAAATGGCAAGAGGACAGATCTATTTTTCATGCTGATTAAAACAAGAAGTGGGATGATCACAAAGGTATTCAGCTCGGTGGAAATCATGTTTAAATTTCTGGCAACCCTGCCAAATATTTTAGCAATTTGATAATATAATTGGGCCATTATAAGAAGAAAGATTTCTGGGCTCACACGGTTCACAAACTGGGTTGATTTATTTGTTTTTGTTGAATTAGGCCTAAAGTAATTGAAAAGTAACAGCAGCTGTTACAAAGGTCAAATTCCCCAATACTCAAAAAATTTTCAACAACCTCTGTCCTTATTTTATTGCTTTGTAAAGGTGTTCAGTTAATCAGTGATGTGACTTAACTGCAGTCCTAAAAAGCATCTCTGACTTTCTTCCCCTAGGAAGACATAGACATACCCATCCCAAAGTATTTTGTTAAGGAGAACCTGAGAAAGCTGCAGGAGAGGGAGAAATACCTGGAAGAGATTTTGCTGAATGCTGGTTTGCTGGAAGAGGTAAATGTCCCCCACACCTACGTGACATATTTGTTTGGTTTGCAGCCACCTGTGCCTGAACACACGAGCCACTGAAGTGAGAAGCACTTTTACAGCAGTGAGGAAGTAAAAGTGTGTTTACAGATAAGGCACAAGCAGGAAGAAAGCTTAGATTTTTTCCCTGTCAGACAATATCCAGTCACATCTCGAGTCTGGGTAAGGCTGGAATGATTCTACGCTGCTTCCTGGGTGTGAGAGCGTCAGAAAGGGCAGCACTTTGGCCAAGTTAATGCTTTATTTGTCTAACTAACCCTCACCATGTAATTATTCCTACTGAAACCAAGCTGTCCTGGCCCAGGATTCCTCACTGCAGCAGGCAGGACTTGGAGTTCAGGTCAGCACCACTGCTGGCATTCACTTGTTTATAACCTCTGAACAATGAGTGCAGTTTCTCTCGTGCAGCTACAGAGCTGCAGCTGCTGGGAGGAGCAGAAAACTGAGTTTTGGCAGAGCAGAAGTCATTACAGACGAGTACATGAGAGCTCCAGCGAAGGCTGCTCTGGATTTGATACACTTGTGACCTTTTGGGAGTGGCACGTGTCCTACAAGCAGGCACTGCTGACCCCTGGAAGTAAACAACCGTGCCTGCATGCCTGGGTAACTTGGAGTCATAGATGTTGTAGCCATAAGAGACAGTCCTGATGGCCCACGGAGTCACACTGCTGCCCTGAATTCTCCAGCAGTGACTGTGCCTGTTGTTCCCACAAAATAACACAGGGAAGGTCCCCAGGGATGGAAACAGATCTAGCAGAGACAGAGCCCTGCTAGAGGCTTTGCTGGGCAGCTGCAGTCCTCCCCTGTTCCTCCACAGGACAGCTCTGGGTGAGTTCTCTGCTCTTCTGCTCGCCTGATGTTGCTCTGGGGAGATTCTGTTTCAGCACAGTTTATCCTGGAGCCTTTTTGCTTCCCAGAGTCCTGCTCTTGCCCCTTTCCAGCGTGGCATCCCTGAGGGATGAGGCTGTCTAGCGAGCAGCCAGCTCAGCCAGGGCACCAGGCTCTGCCAGGGTCCAGCTCTCCCTTGCCAGGCTGCCACAGGGAGCCAGAGGATCCAATGAACAGCAATAAAATCACCTCACCCGGTGTAAATCCAGTGCCCTGTGCTGCACTTCCAGCTCACTCAGCACTGGGATTGCTGCAGGGTTGGCAGCACTTCTGCACCTTGTCCTCTCAGGAAATCCTGGCTGCTGTGGAACCAACTGGAACTCTCCACTGTCTGTGGCAGTGCTCTTAGGAGCAGTCCAACATAAATCCAAACCAGTGGAGTTCATCTCGGGAATCTGCTCTGCACATGGTTGGTGTGATTCTGTTCAGGAAATCTATTCCATGTCATTCTGTCCCAGAAAGCCCTGCTGAAAGTAAATGCCACACAATACAAATACAATAATTAAATACAAGCTGCCTCCAGCTGGGAGATGAGCATCCACAAAGGACACTGATTCAGCTTCCCATGGGGAGCACGAGGGTTCTCAGGAGTGAGAAGGGGGAGTCCCTTCCTCCACTTGCACTGTTCTGATCCATTTTTCCCTGACTCAGAACGGCCCCTCCTTCCATTTTCAGCAGAAGAACTGCGATCCCAGCAGCACACCCAGGAACCCATCCCTTCAGAAAAGGAAAGGAAAACATTCCACAGCCTAACAAAGTCTCCTTCTAGTAGCACAAAGCCCCATGGTTATGTCTTTTTGCTCAAATGGATCAAGTTCAGCGGGATGGCATGAGCCACTGCGGCTTCCCAGCAAAGCAGGTTTTCCTCACCACACATCAACAGGAGTCTCTGCTGTTTGTTTCCTAAATATTTTCACCTTAAGAACTTTCTACAGGTTGATTCATTGTTCCATTTTCCAACTGAGGCAGGCAGTTAACAAAACCTAACTCTCCTCTGTTCATTCCTTTTTTTTTTCTGGCTGTGCTGCTGAAGGAACCTGTCACGGCCATGACACTCGAAGAAGGCATTAAAGTGGTCCAGGTGGCAGAACGGGCTCGCCAGGGCCGCGCTCGAGCAGCGTTCATGAGGAGAATTTACCTTGAAGAGAAGAGACAAAGTCAAAAAAGGGACCAAGGGATGCGTAAAAGTCCAGATGATGCTGCCACTTGCATTCAGAAGGTGAGTTTCTGATGTGGCAACAGTCCTGGCAAAGCCAAATGACAATGTTTTGGTCAGGAGAGCAGCTGCAGGCAGAAAGAGCTCACAGGATGGGAAGCATTCTGAAATGATCCTTTTTAGGGTGTCTAGCAAGGTGAAATACATCATTTAAACCACTTCAAAAATGAGTCAGGACCCTAGGTGTGAGATCAATGGAACCAGTCCTGCCCTGGCAATGCAGGATGACTTTATAACTTACACGTTGTTTTCCCATTCTGATTTTTATGACCTCAGTTGCTCTTTTCTGGCATCCCCTTGGAACTCAGTGCATCTCTGAATTCATGCCTTTTTCTGGGATCTCCAGGGGAAGAGTTCATTCCATATGTAGAAAAAAAGGACAGAGGGAGGTCAGTGCTAAATTCCACAAAAAGTCCTTACACATGAATAATTCAGACAATTCAGCCTGGTGAGAGCAGCAGCTCAGCCTAAATCTTATGTCTAAACATCATGAAGCAGTGATAATTTTTAGAAGCCACCCAGAGCAATGTGAGGGGATAACAATCGGAATTTGTTTTTTTAAAAAAAAAAAAAATTAAAAAAGCAGATGGCAACCTGTTAAAAAGCAATAGTTTCAATTGTATATTGTGCCTTTCCTTCCTCTATTTGTTTTTTCCTGTGTCTGCCCCAGAAAAGGAAGCTGTACCAGGGCCCATTTATCTCATCAGAGCTCTGTTTACCATCCAGGTTTGGCGTGGGCACCGCCAGCGCAAGGAGACAGAGAAACTGAGAGAGGAGGAAATGGTGTTTCTGGGCATGGTAAGTGGGGCTGTGCCTAGGGAACACAAAATGCCACACTCTGCTTGTTCTTCAGGCTTCCATCACCCAGCCCAAGAGGAGGAATTAATTTCTACGATTCCTCCTGTTTTTAAAAGGAGTCTGCGAGGAATGCAGAACTCGGCTGAAATGATAAATGGCACCTTTTGTGCACAATTTGTCTTCTGCTGAATGGGTTTGTGCTGTCTGTAGGCTCTCCAATGTGTGTGGCAGATGTGGAAAGGGGCTGTGGAGAATTTGCCCTGGCTTCCAGGGCAATTTGACCTAGGCACGATCAGCAAGGACATTTTATTCATCAACTTTTCAGTCATGATTTCAAGACTGGTGAGGTGCCTTGTGTCTGGAGCAGAATTCATGGAAGGTTGGAAAAGCCCTCTAAAATCACCGGGTCCAACCATTAACCCAGCAGTGTCAAGCCCACCCCTAACCCATGCCCCCAAGTGCCACATCCACACATTTCTTGAACACTTCCAGGGATGGTGACTCTAGCACTTCCCTGGGCAGCCTGTTTCAATGCTTGACAACCCTTACAGTGGGCTAAAATAAGTAATTTTTCCAAATATTTAATTAAATTAAAGCAGCAAAATCTTCTTCTCCCACCCCTTTGCGAGCCACTGCCCGTGCATGTCAAGAGCAGGGAAGAGAAACCTAAGAACTGGCATATTCATCCATCAATATTTCCCTAAGCCCATATAAAAACAATCAAAATCTTCCTCACATCCTACTGCAGAGGCACAGGGCAGTGAGCAGCTGCCCATGGTCAGTTAAATTGCACAGGGGTGAAAGGAAAAAAAAAACATTAAAGCACCCTTTCCAGAAGGAATCTGTTCCTCCCACCCCCTTCCTTCCAGCAAATACCCAAAAAACAGGATAAATTCTTTACTGCTGGCATTTTTTTTGCCCCCCTCCAAGTCTTTGGAGGCACTAACAGGTGTCAAGCCTCACCCAGCTGCAGCAGCACAGCCCTTGCACCAAGCTGTAGTAAAGCTCTGGTAAAGCAGCAGCAGCACATCGCAGAAACATTCAGCACTGCTCTGCATTGGTTACATTTATTTATGCTCCCGTGTTCTACAGTTCTTAAGGGATTAATTTATAAGCTAATAATTTGATTTTGATTTGAAACATGCTTTCTGCTTTTCCCAGGCAGTTCAGGTGATTTTCTTGCCCAGCAATGGAATTGCCTTTAGTTATTTTATAGGGTTCTGAAAACTGATTGTGCCTAGAGAATACATCTCACATTAGTTAAAAATAACATTAATACTTTATCTTTAGGAAGGAAAATGTACATTTACCTAAGCTTTGCCTTGTTAAATACAGGTAACACCTTATGGATTACTGCCTTTAGTATCTGCTGGTCTCAAACAGCTCAACAGAGCCTTGGGTGGCAAATCTGCCTCTGTTTAGGACAAAATTCCCAGAGATTTTAACTAAATACTTGGGATGGGCTGAAAATGAGTTGGAAATGGCACCTTTTGCAAAACAGGGGATTGTTTCCTGTCAAATCCCATGACGTTTCTGTCGAGTCCTCAGGAAGGAAATGTAAATCTGGCATCAGTTATTTGAGGGTTCACAGCCAAGCCCTCATTTCATGGTGGCCCAGCGTGGGAGGAACTGGTAACTGGGATGTGAACAGCTTGGTTTATGGGGATCATCAGGTAATCTACATCATCAGAGGGATGAAGGGAATTAAAACCAAACACATCGGGTGCATTCAGTTCCTGACCTCCATTTAAAAGCAAGAGAATTGATGTTTGCTCCTCCGCACTCTGACTCGTTGCTCTTTATCAAGTTCATAATCAAAGCACGTGGGGGGAAAAAATTGGTAACTCTAAATAAAATTTTTAAAAAATCTGTTCATCTTTCTGGGGTTTTAATATTCCCTTTTCCTTTCCATGCTGCATTCCCTTCCCTGGTCTCCAAAGGAAGCAGACACTGGTTCCCACTGATAGATAGGCAGCGAGCTCCAAAGGTCAAGTCCCTTTGATGTATGATCACGTCAGCCCTCTAAAAAATGACCACAGATCTTCATGTGTAAATATGTTGAATTTGCTTTTCTAATGCTGCACGACTTAGATAAATTAGAAGACCCAACCATCCATTACTCCAAGTCCATCCCAAAGGAGACTCGACTTTTGTTGCAATAAATATAATTTCTCTTATAATTAGGGCTTTTTTAAAAAAAAAAAAGTCTGTGTTACTTTCAGACAAAGACTGCTTTGCACAAAGAGCTGATCCATTTGTAAAAAATTTCTGGGAGAATTCATTTGTGTTGGCCTAAAAAATACCAAAATAGGTGTCAAACCCAAGAATCGTCCAGTCTTTTGCTTAATTCAGTATTATTTTCTTTACTCTCTACTTGCTTCACTAAAAATTTATGTATCTTTTCTGGAATTCGATTCCATTTCATCTTTTGCTTGATGATGGAGAACAAGCCTATGTTCCAGAGATTTTTCTTGGCTCAAAAGTAAAGCCTCATTATTATTATTATTTATTAAAGCCTAATTGCAGAAACAGCATGATTCCCTCAGCACACGTTCTCCAGAGCCCCGATAAATCACACTTTGCAGTCCCGGTTTAATTTGTGAAGAGAAGCAAGCCTCCTAAGAGCACATATATCTTGATAACTGCATCCTGACCTGCTTCCTGATCTTCCTGACGTCCCTGCCACAGGGCTGTTTACTGCCAGCTCCAGCACGACCACCAGAACTGCTGCTCCGGGCACAGGGCTGTGTTCAAACCACGCTGACGTGGCAAGAAAACACACGGAGCTGCCTGAAAACACACACGTGATGTCTGAGCAAACCTGCGTTTCCTTGCTCTCTTTTAACCACCCCAGCTCGATTTAACACACCAGCTTTTCCAACTGCTCTGTTCTTCTGGCATTTATAGATTCCCTGTCACTAAAAACCCCACTTAGAGGTAATGACAGTTTAATTTTGCTGTAGAGCTGGGTGTGTGACCTGGCTTTTGGCAACTGCTTTATCTCAGGGTAGCGCAGAACAGCCCGAGCCCGATCCTGGACCCACCCTCAGCTCTCCCTCACAGCCTCTCCTGCAGGAAGTCACACTCATAATCTCAGAGCACAGGCTACTGGAAAGAGGAAAGGCTGGGTTTAACATGAAACATTAGGATAAACAGTTTGCCATCAGACTGATTTATGAGAGGGTAGGAGGATGTCGGGGACTGGAGGAACAGCTGGCTTAAAGCAATTAGGTGGGAAGAACACGATGCCCAAGGCCAAGGGCACCTGGCCTGTCACAGGGATAGCGTGGCCAGCAGGACCAGAGAGGTGATGCTTCCCCTGTGCCAGGCACTGGTGAGGCTGCACCAAGTGCTGTGTGTCCAGTTCGACCTTCTTCTTCTTCTCAAAATATTCTGGAAGCCAGACCAAAAAATCCCAGTCAGTGCCTTGGTAAGTGCTCTGTGGTGTCTGGAGAAGTTCAGGTTTGCCAAGTTGCCTTATTTTGTCAGAATGTTCCGAAGTTGGCAAGGGAAAGTTGTTATTGAACCTCCTGAGGATTTTGTTGTTTCTGCAGCACCCAGAGGAAATCAAACCACCTTCCCTGAACCTGCTGAGCAGGAATTAGAGGAGTCCAGGAAAAAAGAACACAGAAAGACAAGTCCCTCTCTCCACCTGCACTGCTCTGATACATTTTTCCCCAAGCCTTTTCTCCCAGGGCTGGGCTGACTCAGAACAGCCCCCTCCTTCCATTTTCCTCAGAAGAACTGCAATCCCAGCAGCACATCCAGAAACCAATCCCTTCGGAAAAGTAAACATTCCATAGCTTCTTCTCCTGGTTCTTTCTGTCAAAGCCTCATGGTTCTTTACGTCTTTTTTCTCAAACGGATGCAGTTCAGCGGGATGCACGAGCCCTGTGGAGCCACTGTGGTTCCCACTGGAGCACCAGCTTTTCCTCCTCACACGTCACCACACCAGATTCTCCCAAAGGTGCTCAGAAAAACACATCTCCCAGGATATCAGGCTTCCAAGATACTTCCGTTTTCAGTTTAGGGTCTCACAGGTACAGCTGTGGATTTACACTTGCACAGCTCTATCCCCAAATTCCAGCCCTTCCCGAGGAGTCAGTGGTGCAATACCTGCTCTTCTATGGTTCTCTTCCATAGTATTTCCAACATCCTTCCTTCCTCTATATCCAAGGCCAGCTTGGATGGGGTTTGGAGCAACCTGGGATAGTGGAAGATTCCACCCCCTGGCAGGGGGTGGAAAGAGATGAGCTTTAAGGACACTTCCAACCCAAACCATTCCTTGGTTCCATGATCCTTTCACATGAAAGGATCTGTGTGGTGTTAAATAAAAAGCTGTTCCCTCCTTCTTACCTCTTTTAAACATACCCTAATTTAGGCATGTTGTCTTGGTTAACGCTTTATTTATATCTGAGAAAACAGCCTGCCAAACATTCCTCCTCCTCTGAATTCCTGATAAATATAATTCATTTCACCCAGTCAGGGGAAAAAAAAAACCCAACCAGCTTTTCCCAGAATAGCTTTCTGTGTAAACATTATAGACTATGGCTAAATAAATATTACGCAGGGTTTAACAAACTACAAACTCCATCAAGTGAAATGTAAAATATTTCATCAGCTCTTGAAAGCGGGCAGCTACAGCAGTGGTGCAGACCAGGCCTGGTTTTGCCAAGCTGAAGATTAAAATGACTTTTGCTTGCCTGGATGTCAGCACAAAGTTCTCTGTTATTTCCCATCCCAGCAGCAGTAACTAATCTGTCCCGTTTTCAACAGAAATTTTAAGCCTGCTTATTTTTGAAACAGAAGGACTCTGGGAAGCAAGGAGCATGCTAAATAATGTGGCTTTCCTTGGCTGCAGTCATACTAACAATGAAATCACTGCCTTTCAGAGCCCAAAACATGCTTGCCATGTTTAGTGCGAGTTCAACAGCGTGCCCAGGTATCGCATCAGAAATAAACACAACCAAAATTACATAAACTCCTCTGGCCCTGAATGTAAACCTTTTGCCCACTTCACATTTTCTTTACCTTCCTAAAAGGTGTTACGTGTAAATGTATTTCTAAATATATATTATATAAACCTCCAAACCAACCACTCGCAGTGTTTTTTGAGCAAGGCCTCCTGCTACAAATGCTTTGTTTGAACGCATCTGACAATTACTTTAATTGGCAAAGCCATTGGAGTGAGTCAGAGAGTGGGGAAGCTTTAATGAATGCAATATATTTTGCTTACTTCTTCCTTTTGTTTTTGGTGCCTAATTTAGGAATTCAGCCATATAATTGATGTGGCTATCACCATTTGTGTACCGTGGAACCTCTATTAATACAATTTTCATTTGGGGGGTTGGAACTGGATGGGCTTTAAGGTGCTTCCAACCCAAACCATTCCGTGACTTTATGATTCACAAGGTAAGAGACCTCTTTAAAAAAATCTGTTCTTCCCTCAGCCTGACAAATTATACTGAGGAAATAGAGCAAGGATGCAGCTCAATCCTCCAGCAAACTTTTCTATGTAGTCTGGATCATGGTTTAAAATTCAATAGAATCATATCACAGAATCACAGAATGGTTTGGGTTGGAAGGGACCTTAAAGATGATCTCATTCCACCCCTTGCCATGGGCAGGGACATCTTCCACCTGAAGAATCAGAGCTGTAAGTACAGAACAGGACCCCAGTTGCTCTGATAGTAAATTCTTTTCGTCTACATGCCTGTGTAATCCAAATGTACAAAAATAATGATTTCATTTTCACTGCTAGTGAAAATAAGTGACTATTACAACTGCTTACTTTAAAAATACTTGGAAATAAAGCTTGTCCCCCAGAGAAGCAAACTGTAAACGTACTGAAAAAAAAATGCCACACAACTGGTCCATCTTCTGGACTCTTGCAACTACGGGCAATCCTGGCTGTGGCAGAACATTTCCTGAAGCCCCATAAAACCACGGAGCATGTGCTCCAGCTCTGCTGTTCCAGGCCTACGACAAGAAGCTGTCCTAAATTAAGTACCCAGTAATAAAAGCTGCAGTAAATTCTACCTCTCGGGCATAATAGGGACGTTAGCCTTGCGACGTGGAGCGAAATGAAATGTGTTTATTTCACTGCCACCAAGCCCCCGCTCCCTCGTAAGCGCAGCGGCGACACAACGATTGAGGAGCGGTGAGTTCCACAGCAGGGCCTCCTCCTCCTCTTCCTCTTCCTCCTCTTCTTCCTCCTCCTCCTCCCTGAGGAAGAGCAGCCCCGAGCGTGCTCAGCCAGCCCGCACACCTCCGAGTGCTTTCTAATGAACAACAAAGGCTCTGCTTGGGGAGCTGACTCGGCACCGAGGCACGGCCTTCCAGCCAGGAAAGGGATCCGAGCAGTCAAAGCCCCGAGTTGGGAAGGGAAAATGGACACAGTTTTGTGGAATCGTGGCGTGCTTTGGGTTGAAATGAGCTTAAAGCTCATCCCACCCCACCCCCTGCCATGGGACACCTTCCACTATCCCAGGGTGCTCCAAGCCCCTCCAACCTGGCCTGGAACACTTTCCAGGGATGGAGCAGCCACAGCTGCTCTGGGCACCCTGTGCCAGGGCCTCCCCACCCTCACAGGGAAGGATTTCTTCCTAATATCTAAGCTAAATGTCTCTTCTTTCAGTCTGAAGCCATTCCCCCTTGTCCAGTCACTCCAGGCCCTCTCCAGCTTCCTTGTAGCCCCTTCAGACACTGGAAGGGGCTCAGGTTTCCACACAACCTCCTCTTCTCCAGGCTGAACATCCCCAACTCCCTCACCCTGTCTCCAGTCCCCTTCTCACCTACCCATGGTCCTTCATCCCACTGACGTACCTGGGAGGTGTAGAGAATGTCTTCTCCCTTCTACTGGTGCCTCTTCCCCTTTCCTAAAACCTAAATTCTTGTGGGGAACGAGTGAAGAGCAGAGGAATCTCATCAGCACACTCGTGACTGATGAGTTGGAATAAAATTCTCTTTTAGACAAATGTCCATTTTGCCTTATTAATTTAAACAAGGATTTTAAAGACAAAGCCCATCAAACATTAGATAAGCCTTTTAAGTTAATGGACCATGGAGTCCTATTTTCCCACAAACTCAAGAATCTTCATATTATGTCCTATTTTTACAGCAACATCAATTATTAATATGTATACTTTTGCTGACAGAGGACCACACTAAAAATGTGAGTTTCGTTATCCAGTTCTGGGTCATTAACTGTGAAAAGCTTGTAAATATAATGGTTTATTCACATGGGAAGCCTTCATTAAGATGCATTATTCTACAACTGATGTGGCAGCATTGCATTATCAAGTTCACTGTCTCCATCTAATATTTGTAATTTGTTTCTAAATGAGTTCCTGTTTGTAGGGCAACTTAACAAATTTGAATTTCACATGGCCAGAGAAATTTCTTAAAGATGGGAAAATGCTGCTTCCCCCAAGGAAAAGCTATTTATTAGCATCTTCCTGGAGAATGCCTCCCTTTGATTCAGAAGCAGGACCATTAGAGGCGCCGAGAGAAGGGATGTTAGAAATAAATTGGCTTTTGTCTTCCTTACATGCACATTGGAGGGCTATGGAGGCACACTCAGGATAACTCCAGAGCTCCACAACAGCCACGTGGACACATGGAAAGCTCTTCCATGATACTCTGACCTGCAGGTCAAAGAGAGGGAAGCGTTCCTGCTGGAGCTGCTGGAATTCATCCTCTCTCTTGGCACTCTCCTGCCACTTCACTTCCTATTCTCTCTCGCGTCTCCAGATGGCCAAAGCTTTTTCAGACTTATTTTCTTCTGAGTCCTGCTTGTTGACACGAGAACAGAACCTCCAGGAGAGATTCTGTCTCCTTTTGAAGGCTCAAGAGCACCTGAAGATGAACACGAGGCCCCAGGTTGTGCAGTTGGCTCCTCATTCCTGAGGCAGGGTTAGGAATGTGTTAAACTCTGAAGCTGGTGAGGTTTGGGGCGACACTGTGATTAGGTCAAGAACACTGTGGACAAAATAAACCGAGTTTAACAGAGTGGCTTTCTTCAGCCGCAAAGGAGGAAGGTATCACCTATGCTATTCATAGCTTATTTTCTTTTTTACAAGTGTTCTAATCAGCTGGGACATTTCATATCATCATTAGGTGCTTGAGGACTCTGCTTTCTTTCCTCAGTTCATCTTTTACTCGACAGAAGAAAAGCATTTTCTATGAAAACACTTGACAAATGGTAGAGAGCTGACAGCTAAAACAATGGTACAATTCCATCCTCTGGACATCTTGTTACACCTCTTCAGCAGCTCTCGCTGCTCCAGTGTCTATTTTTAGGTTATGTTGCTAAATTCCCTTCCACACTTACTTTTGTCTAGTTCATCTTCTTATTCCCTCCCTATTTTAGCAATTGATTCACTCCCTTGAGCATCCACACACTTGGATCAGTTCTTATAGTCCAAGGAAGCTGTTTTTAAGACAGTCCCCGTTTCACGTTTTAGCCCACACACACCTGAGTTCTTTTGATGTCTCCTCATCCATGTTTTTCCCAAGTCCATTCATTTTTTGTTGACATAACTGCATTGATTTCCAAGTCACAGAATGGAAAGGCAAGCCAGCTGTACATTCACCTGTGCTGTTTTATTTAAAAACCAAATGGCCGTGGCGTGATGTCCTCGCTGCCAGTCAGTGCTTTTCTCCTCCTCCTCCTCCTCTCCCAAAACAGGAGCCAGCCTTACGTTCCTGACACGTGCTGGCCTCCTGCTCTTCCCTCATAAACGGGGCACCCTGTGCATGTTCCACATTAGCCAGCCCTGAGTCCTTCAGGCCTCATTTATCACAGCCAGCTGTGCTCTTCATTTCATGCTCCCCTCGCCCATCGCAGCTGGAGCGTGTTATTGCCAAACAAGAAACCAGGACTGGGGGAAAAGAGGAGAATACAGCCTTATCAACTTTTGCCCTGTTCTCTTTCACGCCTTTCTTCAGGGAAATACTGAAGGTGAACGGCTGGAGTCTTGTTCTAGAACTAATTCTCATTTCTTCTGTTTTCTCGTAGTAAAACAGGCTCCGGAAAAGAAAATTTTAAAAAATACAGAGGGTAAATGGAACAGAGCTTCTTCTCCTAAGCTGTTCTGCAGGTGTATGTCTGTACTTCAGCCTTAGTGCTGAGTACAGCTCATAAACTCCCATCAGCAGATGTGCTCTGATAACAGAATGGTGCTCAGACAGGGAGCTGCACAAATACTGACTCAGGGCTCGGCTGGGTTTTGCCAGCCAGAACGTACCCCATGGCCTTGTTGTTACCAGCATCTGAGCCAGCTGGTTCAGGGCTACCTGGGCTGTGTCCACAGCAGCTCCATGGCTCTGGGCTCAAGTGTAGATACGGGCTCTAGCAATTCACTTTCTGAGGTAAGAATTTCCTACTGCTGATCTTACACTGGCACCTTCTTGCCAGTTCAAACAGCTCTTACCTCGTCTGGCTTTGGGGCTGGTGAAAGGGAGGCAGTGAGGGAAGCTGGTCATCCAAGGCTCCCTCAAGATGCAGTGGAGAGCAGCTCAGGGGAGCTGCAAAGGTTCTGGGACAGCAGGGAGGAGCTCTGCTGCCTGTGCTGCTGCTCCCCATGGAGCAGCAGTTGGTCTGGTCCCACTCAATGACACTTCCCTTGCTGTGGCACCAGCCCTCAGCTGCTCCCTGGCTGGCTGATCCACTTTGTTACAGCGGGAAATGAGTAACCTGAGGAGGTGGGAGGAGAGGAAAAGACAAAAGGGATTATTTTCCCCTTTTCAGGGAGCTGAACTGGTTCACTGCAGGGTCAGGTGAGTGCCAGAGGCTGAGCAGGAGAAGGGAGGCATCGTGCACCCAGCAGTTCAGGTAGAGCGGGAGCTGACCCTTCCCAGCCCCAATAAACTGCTCACCTGGTGACATTTCACCTTTAAATGCTCAGGTTGTGCTGGAGAGGGGCCTGTCTCTCTCCATCAGCCCCAGGTCAGCCTCCCTAAAGCTGCAGGAATCCTCATGCCCATCTGATGGGAATTTCTCAGGAAAGCAGTCCTCTGAGGACAGGGAGACAAAGAGAGGAGTTGTTTCTGGATCTCAGTCTGGAAAACAGGCCTTGTGGGGGCTCCTCTGGTTTCCAAACCAGCCCCTGAGAGAGCAGCACCACATCTGGCTGTCCTGGGCTTCGTTTAGCATCAGCAAGGCAGACAATGGTGAAACACAAATAAACACTGTTTATAGTAGCTGTGTTGTACTTATAAATAGGTGCTGCTGAGGGGGAAGATTGGAAACACTTGACTTCCCAGGAAACTGGGAATTGAGCAAAGGTAACATCTCGGGGTAAAAGGCAGTACTCAGGGTCACACATTCAGGAAGGGAACATGTGCAGCCACCTTCCAAAACCACACTGCTGCTCTTATTTCCTCCTGAATGTTTTCTCCCTGGCGGCCTTGACCGATTCCTGTAGCACAGTGCGAATCACACATCCCAGATGCAGGGGAGGCAGTAAATTGCTTTCCTGAACGGGGCCTCTGTGCTTGCTTTGGACACCATGGGATCCCTCCGGGTGCTCGCTGAAACCAAATTTGCTTGGCACTTGTTAGTGGTTTTTGGAACCTGGTGGAAGCACGGCAAAACAGGGAATAAGAGATCTTAAATATGAGCTGGCCAAAGCTTTGACAGAGCTTTTTGTCTTCGCGGGAGGCCTCTGGAGTTGGGACTTGGAGCGCAGCACAAAATGCATCACCAGAGCAAGAAGAATGCATTACTGAATTAGTCTGAGATGTGCCAGTTAAGGACAATTTCTGTATGCTCTGAAGTTGAAAGGCCAGAGCAAAATTAAGTTCGTTTTTTTCCATGCCAACCAACAGCTTTTGTTCACATATGCTGCCACCTATGTTAGTCACTAACTTTGAAAAGCGATAAAATCACACTACAAAACCAGATTGTCATGTTTTCTCCTCTTTTCCCTTCCTAAATTTGCCATACACCATCAGACAATACAATTAATAATTCCCAAGTACGTGAAAAAAACAATTTGCTCTAGAATTAAAAAAGCCCACAAACCTAAAACCACAAAGCTAGTTCACAAGTTAATTTTTAAAATTAGCTTTTTCTCTACACTTACAAGGTAGCAATAGCTCATAAACCACTGGGAACATCTTATCAATGATTGCGAGCTGAAAAATGCAAAGTTTCGGCCCACCCACACAGATGGGTTTTTTTCATGCTTCTGTATTTGAATACCAGAAAGACTTTCATTTTTCTCCCTCAAACTACATGTGTAAAATCCATCACCGAGCAGAAATTATTCTAAGGCTTGAAACTGGCTTTGAGAAGCCCTTCTTGCCAAGGTTATCAAATCATGGGAAACCTGGGGAGCTGTGGTTTTTATTACAGTGTGTGGGGGGGGTTGTTTATTCCTTTTCTGTTGTTGTTGTTCCTCAAGGGAAGTTGATTTCCTAAAGGAGTCTGACCAGCTGCAACAAAATACCAGGAAACCACTGACCAAGCAGAGCATATAAAAATTTCAGTGCACAAATTAAAAACAATACTGGCTAATTAAAAAGCACCAATGGGAAGTCCAGACATTTGAAAATTCAATTAAAAAATTCTCTGGCACCCTTCTGACACGGATAAAGCTGGCATTCGCAGAACAGCAGCTTTCTCACCTGTCTCACTGAGATCCCGGGATCCCACGCTGCCAAGGTTGTTTTTGTACATTGCAGTGTTGTTAATTAATGCTGAAATACCAACAATAGACCATTGTGTGCATCCAGGCACTTTTTATGAGCAAGGGGTTGTTTTTTTTTTTTTTCCTGGCTTCCTGCAAGTAAATTAAGGCTTAAGCTCGGATTCACTGTCACCCTGGCATTCCAGTAAATATTAAGTTTCTTTTCATTCATACCTTTTATTTCCTCCTCTTGTTTTCAGAGCCTGCCTCCTGACTTGGAGGCAATGAGCAGCTTGCAGATAGGTGCTGGGAAAGCAAATGCCCTGCAAGGTGAAGTCCAGAAAAGAGAGGAGCCATCCTACAGGCATGAGCTGAGACAAGCAGAGGGGCCATACATCAGGGAAACCCTCCAGGACCAGATCAGCCAGTGCTTCGTCGAGTGCCGGTGAGCAGAGAGAAACACTTAGCCCTCAATAAGTCCATTTGCCCCAAAGAGCCTGGTTTTGAGTTCCTGCAAACTGCAAAATCCATCTTTAAGGCAATGATGCCAGTCCCAGAGGGGGAGTTAGTTCTGCACCAGCTGCAAAGCCAGAATCCTGAGCTGGAGGATTCCGGACTGGGGAGACCAGAGCAGGCATCGCTGCTGGCAGGGGTCAGAGGTGCTCCTCCAGTCACTGGCTGTGGATCAGGTCCACAAACACTGCAGTGGGACACCTTCACTCTGCACATTACCTTGGGCTCAGGCTTTGGGATTATAGACAGCACACCCTAAACTTGGGGAACAGTGACTTTTGTCCCTGTCTGAACACGTCGGGTTTAAAGAGAGGGAACTCGCTCTCCCACGAGATGCAAGTTCCATTGTTTGCCGTAGCAAATCACATCACGTCGCTGGCACTGCCATCCAGGTGCCTGCTGCTGGTATTACCCACGAATCTGAAGCAGCACTTTTGTACTTGAAGCCTGACCTTGGAGCCAAATGTAACTTTCCTCAAGCAGGGCTGCTGATCTCAGGGAAACTTCACGTCTCAGTAGAGTTAAGCACATACTTACACAGTTTTAAACCCACTGCTGACACCTCTGCTTCTCTCAGGAAGTTTACTTCAGCCAAAGAAGTTTTGACACTGGCAATTCTGACACTGGAAGCCCTCGTCCTAAGGAATATAGGCTGGTTTTATCATTTCCTGGGGTTTACCCCATCCAGGGGATAAGTAAATTGGGAAGCAGCACCCAAAACTTGCAGGATTTAGCAGCAAGGTTTCACTTGCTCTGCATAAAGCTGCTCTGCAAACTGGTTTTTGTGTCTCGAGCTGCTCCGTGATGTTACAGGGCTCGTATTTGTCTTGTGGACCAGTGTCACGCCCATTAATCATCCAGGGTTTGCTCAGGGTCCTGGGCTTGCCTTCAGCGTGCAGCTTCCAGTTGGAAGCACAAATGCATTCTGATGAAACCCTGCTCTGTTTGTTCCCTGACTCCTTCAATCAGGTTCAGGCAGCTGCGCTACCCTGAAGTGTTTGTTAAAAAAGAAAGAATGATCAAAAACAGCACTCTCACAGGTCTGCCACAACTTTTTTTTCTCTTCTTTCTTGCACTTTTGCCTCTTACAGACTCTCAAGACTCCAGCGTATTTTTACTCTCCTTTAGAAAGAGCTGCTGGTTTTACAAACCTCAGTTATGGCAAAGCACTTTCCCATTCCCTAAATCAACCCTCTCCCAGGGCCTGCTCTGCACACTCCTTTGAGCTGCCATTTCCTGCCATTCCCCACAGCTCCCAGCATGTTCTGAGGTACAGAAAGATCTTATTCCCTTTGCTTAATATTCCTCACCTAATAGTCATTCTCTACCACAGGTCAATCGTGTCCAATTAACTTGGCTCTGGAGCTGGGGGAGAACTCCCTGAAATACTGCAGGAACCAATGGCAATGTTTCTGTAGCAGATTAGCAGGGAACAGGCAATCTCCCAGAGAACCAGGCTGAGCCATAAACCTCTTCAAAGCCATTACGAGGCGCTATTAAAAGTTAAATCTGTTCCACAGAGACACTTACGAGCAGAGCCAACCAGCAGCCTAAGCCATCCAAAGGATCATTTGAGGAAGCTGAAGCCATGGTTCAGTGGAGGGAGGTGGAGAGGGATGGCTGAGAGGGCAGTTCATCAAAACTCCTGCTGCCTAAAGCAGCAGAGTCCTGAGCCTCACGGTCCTGTCTAAGGTGGAGTGTAAAATGCTGAGCTTTCTTTCTCTAGCCCTTACAAGCGGAATGGGACTTCCTTGCTACATTTATATCTCAGCTTTAGGTGAGACTCAAGGGTAGGGGCACGCCATCAATATGAACACCTGATTAAACAAGCTGTAAGGGTTCCTTAGCTCCCCTTTTCTAGTCTAAAACAGGTTCAGTAGTCTTGAATCTCATCTAGATTTGAAAATTAGCAGAGATTAAAGCAGACGTTGGAATATAAGCTCCACATTCATTGATCTCGGACAGCTTTTTGGATAATCCTGAGCAGGGGATTCTATTAGCTGGGACTAAGATACACCCACACACAGGGTGCTTGGAGATGAGCCTCAGGTCGGGCTTGTTCTGCTGCATTTGAGACAGGGTGAGAAAACAGCTCCCTTCCAACCTCGTACAATAACCCACCCATCTGAAACAACAGCATATTTTAAAAATTAACCATTTTCTCTCAGAACGCTGTGGCTAGGCTTAAAACTGCTTTTTGGCTGAAGATGTGCAGTTCTGTGGTCTGCCTGAGAGCAGGGTCACCGCTGGTGGCAGAGGGGCAGTGACACACTTGTTGCAGTCAGCGTTTCATCAGAGAAGCCCAGAATGGTCTGGGTTGGAAAGCTCATCCCATTCCACCCCCTGCCATGTGCAGGGACACCTTCCACTGTCCCAGGCTGCTCCAAGCCCCATCACGCTCCCCGTTACTCTTTTCTCTCAGATTTACTGCCTGGCGTGATCCCTAAAAACCAGCGGTGCACGGTTCAGCCAGGACCAGACAGCTCTCATTGATAAAAGCTCTGCTGGTGATTGAGCAGCGTGGCAGATGAAATTCTGCCCCCAGTGAAGGCAGTGGGAGAGCTGCCATCAGCTTCAGCCCAGGCTGGACACCTCCCAGCACTGGAGCTCATTTGAATCTGGCCGAGCGAGGCGGTGATTTACGGAGCGGGGAGGAATCAGAGCGAGCTGCCCGCAGTCCTGCTCTTCACAGCAGGCCTCTGTCTAAGTGACCAGAATCACTCTCCCCACAGACACATTCGCTGGCATCCAAAATAGGTTTAAAAACAACAACAACAAAAAGAAACCCAGCAAATTTCTCCGCAAGGGGAAGCGTGTGTGTCCTGCAGAGCCAGGCTTTCCTGCAGCCAGAGACGCTGCAGAACTGGGAGCTGTGTCCTGCTCAACACCGGGCCAGGCCTGAAGTGTCAAGGTTTGCATTAATTATTACCTGCCAGGATAGATTTTGGCTCTCCCCCTAAGCCAGTCTGCGAGATCAACAGCTAAGCAGCTTATAAATTATTCTTCAACTAGGCTTTTTGACAGAGTTTACCATTTTCCATAGTCTATTAAATAAACAGATAAAGGGGAACAAAGATTCTTTTGAATAAATTTTGCTGCGTGGAGTAGAAAATAAACCCAAGCTTCCATATTTTAGCCTTCACTCTGAAAAGACTTTGACAGAAAATACAATTAGCAGGTATTGTCTTTCAGCACAGTCACTCTTAGATTACAAAAGCCATGAGCACATATTAAATTTCTCAGCTTGTAAGAACTGCTGTAAATATTTATCGCTTTCATTGCACAAGGGAACAGCTTCAGTCATGTCAAGACCCAAACCAGCTTCTTGTGAAGAGAGGTTATAAAAAAGCCAAGGAAAGCAAAACCCAAAGGAACAGACTAAATGAAATGGTTCCAGTTGCTTATTATCAATCCTACTGCAGAGGACATAAAATAATTTTGATGTAACACTGCATTTTCCAGCCTTACCAGCCATCCTTCTGTTTACCTGGGTTCACTTCTGTGGAGCTGCTCTGTTTTGGCTTGCAAATTATTCACATCAAGCCTTCCAGATTTCCACGTGGCCTTGTCCAACCATACTAGAAAAAAAAGAGAATTGGTTTAGAAAGCTTTTTGAGGAAGCATCATGCAGTTTACCTACAGACCTGCCTTGCTTTTAATTTTTTTTCCAAGAGAGTTCATAGAGCAGGAATACAAATGATCCAAAATTAGCAGTTGCTGTGATTATATACATCTGAGTCTGGATGGTAATCACTTGATTCCCACACATTCCATCCATTCAATTAATAATACAGTTTCATATTAAGATACAGCAGAGCTGAGGTTTTAGCTTCAGTTTCCTGTACTGTTCCAAACCAAGCCCATTTTTCTCTAATTTCACATTTAGGGTTTTGCACTGAATATGCAAAGCCAGCCTTCACCTTCTCAACTCTTTACCCACTGTGAATAAACCAGTTCCCAAATTACGAGTCTTCTCAGAGTCACCCCTAAACCGAATTTCAAAAAGGGGTGGGCAGAAAAGGGGAGAAGGATCCCTTTTTATTGTATTTTATTATGCAGAGAAATGCAGCGGCAGCTTTGTCTAAGACAAGTCCTTTCTGACAGAAATCAATAGGAAGGATGAGAAATCAAGATGAGGTTTTTATTACCAGAGATGGCCTCCAGAATCACAGGGGAGAGCCTCACGCACGGGCTCTGCTGTGATGTGCCTCGTGCCCTCGAGCTGTAACAAATTACTCCATGAATTTCTTGCAGGATTTATCCGCCACCGCTCGGAGCTCTGGGGAGCATTTCATCAGTGGCATCGCTGACCTAATAACAGGGGATCTAAGTAATAGCAACTTTTATGGAGGCTGTGTGTTATTCCCACAGATTTGGGGATTGGTTTTCGGGAGGGAGGAGGCGGCGAGGGGTAAATGTGCTTTCATAATAGGTTTACACTTTACTGATTAGCTTTGAATGATCTTCTTGCTCTGCCTGCTGACTCGAGTACTGTCAGGAAAGGAATTGGCCAAGCTTCATGGTGAGTGAATGAGACTCCTCCCGAAGCAGGGGGGTTCCTGTGCTTTATTTATTCATTTTGAACATTCCTGACAGCCAGCCCGGGCTTTGATGCAGAGGGAAAGAGAAAGAAAGAGGAAGTGATGGTGTTCTATTTCCCTTTTTTCCCCCAGCCTGTTTTGTGGAGCTGAGTTTACTGCCAATACTCTTGGTTCCTGGGGCTCCCTGGGCAGCAGGGGGTGGGGAAAGGGGAGGCAGGAGGGAGATGAATGGAGAGAGAGGTTTTTGCACCGAAACTCCGCGGAACAGGGGAAGTGTTCATTCGTGTCAGGCACTGCCCGGATCGCATTTCACACTCCATCCACTCTGCTTTTTATGGAGTCCGTGGCAGAGCTGCCAGGCAACCCATCAGCAGTGAAGCCTGGCCAACAGGACAGGGAGGGATGACACCTCGGCAGTGCCACCAGCAGCACCCCCTCCGAGGAATCACAGCTCCGAACCCGTGGGGGCTCGCGTCGCTCTCCAGCCCCATCTGGCTCACCCCGACCTGCCAGCAGCGCTTTCCAAGGAGCCCAGGAGCACGGACTGCAGCCTCCACGCAGTATGGCAGCCACTTACGGAACAGCTGATGGGAAAATTGCTTTAAAACCAGGTTTGGTGCCATGAGCCACTCCAGCAGACGGCTGTCCAAGAGCAAGCTCCAGCCTGAAGATCCTTGGAACACAACCAGACACATCACCAGCCCCTTCAGCACTCTTTCCATACCCTGTTAGTCTGGAAAAACCATTCCCTTCTTCTCTGCTGCTCCTGCAGGGGCATTCCAGCTGTAGGAACCTACCCAAAAAATGCCTCTTTGGTATTTGGCACTTGATATTCAGCACAGAGGGGAGCTGCTGCCCACAAGAGCCATCTGCAGATGGGTGAAGAACCATTCTCTTTTCACCTACTGAGAATTGTCACTACTTGTCTCCCTGTCATCATTATGGGATTGTCACATGCTCACAAACCACTTGCACGTGACATTCCACTCGGGAGCAAAAGTTACCAGCCAGGAGCAGCTCTGAGCTCGTGGTAAAAATCAGGATATGGGGATAAATGAGTGGTTGTCTGCTAATTCCACCAGAGGAGGATGAGCTGGACTAAATTAGAAAGAGATCTGTACCTGCACCGTATTTTCTCCAGTCCTCACCTGTTCGCTGGAGTTGAGTATCTCTTCTCCTGCCCTCTTGTACCTTGTGCAGTTTACACAAACCAAATTCTTCCGGGAACAGCACAAAACAAGGAGATTCTCCTTCTGAATCCCTCTGCAGGGTTGTGTCTCTTACCCACATCTTCTGGTTTTCCTCAGGAGAGTGAAGACAAGCTCTGAACTATGGAAATGAAGCTCTCCAAGAGGATGGCACAACATTGGGTGTCCTCCTCTGCCCAGACACTTGGTCCTCCTGCAAAAGTACAGAGACATTATTAGAACAGGCAGTGTCTGGAGGTTTTGCTATCAGTAGTTTCACCTCTGTTTTCTGACAGAGCCAGCAATTCCAGGTTTTGCCAGGGCAGCAATCTCTGTATCCCAACAATCAGTGCTGGTGCAGAGTCTCTCTGAGTGCCTTCCTCCCCTGCCCAAAGGCCCTTCTGCAGGGACAGCTTCTCTTTAACATCCCTCTCCCTGAACACGGCTCAGCCTGCTCCCAGATGCTGGGATTTTCAAAATCCAGCAGGAAAAACCCAGAAAAACCTGTCCAGGACCCAGCATAAATATGCTGGCATGTCGAGCGTGCTGAGCTCCTCGCTGCAAGCAGCCGTGGCAGTGACTTAAAGTACATCAGTAGGAACTGAAATCCTGCCTTTGGGCTCCCGGCTGAGACAGCCTCGAAGGCTGATTAATTAACATAATTAGGAGCTGTAAACATTAATGGGTAATGTTCAAGCCTTTCCTAACACGTTCTTAAAAGCTTCCACTGAGTAGTTATCTTGTTGACTAATTTTGGCAGGCATCTTTAGGGCTGGAGGGAGCGAGGGGGTGGAATGCAAACGCACCACTGCCTCACGGGAGGAGTGAACCAAAGCAAATAACCCACCGGGTTCCTTTAACAGAGGGAAAATAAGTTATCAGAAACAAGAGGATTGTTTGTTTATGACAGGGGAGAGGGCAGCCAACAGCTCTGCAACCTGTTTTCCCATCGACTGGAATCAACTACCTAACCTGAAAGCCATTTAAAACAAAACAACAACCAAAAAACCCCTTCAGGCCTTTCTTGCTTACAGGAGCACCATGCTGTCTGTTTAGAAGTGTGAACCCCTCTAATTCCAAGGGAGGGACAGCTGTTACGAAGTCCATCTGCAGTTAATCTACTTTACTGGGTGTCCGTGGATTTACAGGAGGCAGGGGACACTTCTGGAAGCTTCTGTGCGGTGGCAGAAGTCGCCTCCTTCGGTGCAAGCTCGGGATTTACGAGGGTGCTGACACTGATGGAGGCGGCTCGACGGCTTTGGGGGGGACCAGCCGGCAGCCCCCGGCTTCATCCATTTCCCATACACAGACAAATCTTGGTGGCAGGGATCTGAAGCAGCAAGACCACTCGAGCCCTGGTGTCACAGCTCCAGAGGAGGCACTGATAAGACCACCGGTTCTGCTTTCTAAATCACCACAAACTCCGAGATAACGCTTTGGTTTATGATCGCCACCTCCCTGCAGCGATTGAAAACACGTGCCAAGGGCTCTCTGCAATCCTGGCTTCTGCTCATTCAACTACCCAGATTTCTAAGGAATGAAAAGAAGATTCTTAGGACATCACAGGTGCAAATCAAGCTCCCCGAGGGGTTTTCAACGTTAACAAGTCATCCTTGTGAACTCTTGTTTAATCACCGAGTGCACCCGTGCTGCACGTAAGCACAGCTTTCCAAACACTGGGATTCCCTTCCAGGTGGAGACTCAGGTATCTCAAATCACAGAGTCATTAGGGATCTTCCCTGGCTGATTTCTCCTTTCCCTGAGACGTTTTTGCTTACACTGAAAAGAGGGTCAGGTCCTGATGTTATTTAATCGTCCTCATTCTAAGCAGACTCCCATTGACTTCCAAGGGGATTCAAAGAATAAGATGTTGTTGGTTTTGAGCCTTTTTCAAGGTGTTACAGCCAGGCAGAATCACAACCTTGCTCCCTGAGCAGTTCACCAGTGGAGAATCAGGGAAAGCAGCATTTCAGTGCCGTGGCACTCGGGGCTTTCTGCCTGTGCTGGGGTTTTTTTCCTCAGCATCTTTTGCAGGAATGCTCAGAACTTCAAGCATTTCCGAGCTCGTCTTCACCTCTCCACCAGGCAGGATTTGCACTGCACACCTCTTGCCATGCTTGCACATAAATTATGCAGAAGCAACATCGGAAGCTCGTTCAGACCTCAAGAGCCACACATCAGCAAAGCCACAACAAGCACGGTTCTTCCACAGACCAGGCTCTCCTCCTCCACTTTTCTCCTCAACCTGCTTGCTCCCAAATCGCTTTTGCCCAAAAAAAGGCTTAACCTTTTCCCCACCCCACTCCTGCCCCAGTTTCTGCCTCTGTAGTTTTCAGCTGCAAAGCTCTAAACACTCTGGTGACTGTAGACCAAAGGCGAGATTGTCCTCAGCCTGTGGGGATTTTTACAGGGACAGCAGAGACAGTTCTGTTCCAAAAGGCACGAGGACCAAAGAGGAAGATAAAGCTCCTCGTTCTAAATCCCGTGAGCAAAAGGATGGGTGCAATTGGACATTTTCATTTATTTAGCATCATTTTTATGCCTTTAACTATATTGATCCATTCTTACAGACCTGCCCATCCTGATCACTGCTCTGCAGGATGACTCCAGGATTCCCCATTTTTGATTTGTAGCACTACAGAAGTAAAACTGACCATTACAGCAAATTGAGGTTAGATTCCTTTTTTTACCTTCTGCAAGTGACCCACAGATACCCACAGTCCACTGACCTTGAGGCTAAGCCTCCTGCTTAGAATTAAAGCTCCTAAAAATATTCACTCCTTTATACATCTAAAAGTCTGGAATCAGCTAAAGTAAATAGCATTAGTCTGAGCTGGCCCACTTGCACACAAGAAAGAAAAAAATCTGGTAACTAATTAGTTCATTTTCCTAAAGCACTTCATACCCATCTCCATAATAGTTAGGAATTAAAAAGTCTGAAAATGCAAAGTGTTCCCGACCTAATGCAGCAACCCCCCCCCTACCCCCCACTGAGATTCCCAACTACGGACACTTCCCAAACTTTAGGTTTATTTGTTGTCATAGATACTCACACAGACACAAACATCAGTGGCACCCAGGGACTCCCACTTGCCAGCAGCTTGCTGTAACACAGCTCCACGTGTCTGAAAGGCAGGATTGGGCTTTTTTTTTTTTTCCCTGGGAAATCCGGCTGGGCCCGTTCAGTGGGTGTGTTAAGCTGCTGGCCTCCTCTATTCCTTTCTCAAGCAGAGTCCTAACACAGCAGGCTGGATGTCTGAAGGCAGGAACAGAGCAGCGGGGTGTTGAAAGCTGCTAACTGGGGCCTGATGTTCACCTTGGAGCTGGTTTCTCTTTCAGAAATCCAGCTAGAAACCTACTGGGCTTGGCCCAGGGGAGCCTGCTCTGCCATCTGATCTATCTTTGGTTTAACCAGCAGAGCGTGGTCCTAATCAAGGAGAAAGAAAGAAGGGGATGAATCCCAAGGGGAAGGGGAAGAGACCCAGCCCAGCTATTATTTCACTCCACTGTGACAGGGAGAGGTGTCTTCTCCAGCAAGTTCATACAGAGCAGGAGGAAGAACCAATTTTCCCCACTTCCCCATCTCCGACAAGCAAAGATCTGCTGGCATACAGAAACAAGAAACAGGCAAAGAAGAAAGAGCCAGGAGTCCCACTGGTGCCTGGCAGAAGCACTGAAGAGCCAGTGGCTGGCAGAGGAGAGGTGTTTAATGGATATTCTGGGAAGAGAAAGACTAAGGAAAAGCTTAGAACTAACAGGAATAAAAACGAACGCGAAGCACAGAGCAGTGGCTCCCAAGCTTCAGCCCTTGCTCCACAGATGGATCTCTTTGGAGAAGCAAGCAGAGGAGGTGGAAAAGGCATTTTCAGCCTTGGCTCTGTAGAATGCAAAGAAGAAAGGAGGCAAGTGGGGTAAAAAAGAACCGTGGCATGCGCTGACACAGGCAGAGCAAAGAGAGAGCAGAAACAGTCGTGACGAGCTGGAGAGGCAGAATCAGAAGAGGAGGGATGAAAGAGGCATAAAACTGGGGGGGAAAAAAAAAAACCCCATGAGTTACCATTTTGATAAATAGGCACAGTTAGGACCAAAGACTGACAGAAAATATGAAGTGTTTCCTAGGCAAAGACAAAAGAGCAGTGCCCACATGTCTTCGGCAGCAAGTTCAGGTGAATACATAAAAAAGAAAGACTCGACTGCCAAGAGGCCAGATTTGACTATGGAGAAGATGAAGGGCTCAAGTTGTGGCTGAGGAATGTGGCTGTGGATGACAGCCTGTTATTGTTTCTCCCAAGAGAACAGGGATATGTTTCACTCCGAAATCCAGTTGTTTTTCCCTGTTTTCCCTGGCAGTGGCTTTTCCCGACTGTGCACCCTGGGGACCACAGCAGTGGAATGTCTGAGGGAATAAAAGGCTGATTCAGGGCACCGTGGCTCCAGTGTGCCAACAGGATTATTTAACAGGCCCCTGACGAGTTCCTGAAGTGGATTCCACACACCCAGGAGGCTTGCATCATCTAGCAGAGAAAATTCCAGGCTTCCACTGCAAATGGAACGAGGAGGAGCTGAGGGGGGGCAGAAGGACACAGGCAACGGGAGCAGGTTATCCCATAAACCTCAAGATCTCCGTGGTGGAATAGCTGGAACAGGCTCTAGGTGACAGCAGAACACCGACTGCAATCCCAGGGCTGGGAAACACGGCAAGGGCACATGAGACAGAGCTTTTCTTCTTTTAATTTGAGTTGATTATTTCCCCTGGGAGCACCAGGCTGCTCCTTCGTTAGGTGGGCAGGGTGGGTTGGTGAGCACCTCAGGAAGCTCTTCCTAGGGCAAAATTCACATTGAAGCTGCTCTGTCCAAATCCTACGCTCAGACTGAATCTGAGCTCCAGGCTGAAAAGGCTGGGAGATGGTATTTCTGTGGGCAGAGCAAGAACTTGCCTGAAACCTGAGTCGCATCCATTCCTGCCAGAGCCAATGTGTTTCGGTTTTACTGGGAATTTCAGCGCGGGGGAGATCAGTCAGACTCCATCAAGCAGGTTGTTTTTATTATCCAGGTCAGAGTCCAGGGCGTTTAAGTCATGCTGCATTTCAGTCCCGTGCAGGGACAACAGAAATTCTAATTATTTATAGTAATTTACTCTAAAAACACCCAGCTATTATGGTTTGTGTGCTGTGTCAGGCAGGCTTAGCATCATCCTAGGCTGAATAAAAGACATTTAATAGCATATAGGGGAGTTTAGTGGATATTCTTAGGCTCTACTTGTACAAAATAACCATACCAACAACAGTATTAACTGTATCAGTAAGATCTTGTGCCAAATACAAACTTGTTTGATTTTCCCCATCTCTGGAAGTGTTCAAGGCCAGGTTGAAAAGGGCTTGGAGCAGCCTGGGATAGTGGAAGGTGTCCCTGCCCAGGGCATGGGATGAGATGAACTTTAAGGTCCCTCCAACCCAAACCATCCCATGATTCCGTGGCTTGAGCAAAGGGTGTAGAACCATAAAAGAGCTTTTTCAGTATTTACTGAGACATTTATGGAATAGCAGGAAACTGCCTGGCCCTGAAATCTGTTCAAACACTCCCCTCTCTCTTCCCAGAGCCCCTGAGTGACTCAGTAATCCTTTGGTGGCTTGGAAAGGAAGATCACTCTCTCTTGCTTTGTGTTCCCCATCGCACAGGGAAAACAGCTCTTCCCAGATTTTTTTTTCCTGGAAAGCATCTCCAATCCAGCAACCAGTTTTGAAGATTCTGGTTTAAAGCAAGGCTGTAAGTTAAAGGCTGCAGTCTGTGTAGCTGCAGGAGTCCTCCAGGAATTCCAAGTCAAAACACAACTGCTCCAAGGGAGCGAATTCCAGAGCCGGATTTGTGCCTTGGGCTTCCACGTGCTTCCCAACACGGGCTCAGCTCTTCAGAGCTGCTGCAGAGGGGTAACTCTATGCCCAAAATATCCTCCCACCTTCATCCCCTCCTGGGAAGTCACACCTCACACGTGGGTTTCTTTGGGGAGCGAAGGTGAGAGCGGCTGACCGGGGAACGCGTGCTGCGTTCCCTTCCTGTCCAAGCCTCACCTCCCCGTTCTTTGCCTCAGGGAGCTCTGCTATCCTGCAGTGAGGCCATTCCAGACACCTGATCCTCTGGAGAGGCCTGTGAAGCAGCACAGTCACATCTCCAGGCCTCGAAAGCCACATGAAAGAGCCCTAAGATTGAGCAAAGCTCGCCTCCAAACTGCACTTCCCACCCCACCGTGCCCGTTCCACCCCTTTGGGGAAATCACCTGTGTTTGGGCTCTCTGCTTCTTCCAAGAGTGGGCTCCAGCTCCAAATTCCCACAGAATATCCCTTATATCCCTGGCTCTCCAGCCCCTTTGCCAGCAATTCTCTGCAGCACTGACCCTGCCTAGCAAAGAAATTCTTTAAAAGCACATTATTAAGCCATCATTTAAATTAACAATAACAAAAAAAAGCTGCACTTTGTGCTTATTTTTGATTAAATCTGAGTGCATCCCGCTGAGGAACATGCAGAAGGGTTCAAAAGCATTTGGAGAGGCAATGCCAGAGTCCTGCAGAAGGTATTAAACTCTTGTCAGTCTGGACAATTCCAGCCAGTTTCGGGAGACTACAGATCATGCACCAGAGCCACACCAAACAGGTACAGGACTAGAACACTCCAGTTTTTCTCTCCCAAGACTAAAAAGGTGACTGTTAAGGAACTTGGCGTCTCTGGGCATTACAGTGTGTTTCTTGGACTGCAGAGATGACTGGGGTCTTGAGCTAAAACTCCTGATAAATGGCAGCTCTTAATACCATGCCTGGCTTAGAGCTGAGCTCATCTGGAATGTTTCTCCTTATCCTTTCCCACACTTTTTAAATGCCAAAGTAGAGGTTCTGAATTATTCTTCTTTCTAGTAAGCTCTGTGGTTATTAGCACTGGCCAGGAGCGTAAACATCTCTGATTTTATAGATGGATTCTGTGACATTCCCACTTTTTCCCTGGTTTTACACTCTGTGTACACCTGATGGGGATTTATTCCAATAAGGCTGCACAAGCCAATTGGGATGAACATGGGAAAATCAAGCACTGTGACTGCTTTCATCTGCATGAAATTGCCTCAGATTTATCATTAAATAGTTCATTTATGCTTTCACGCCAACCACAGAGAACCAAATCTCTTGAGGTGGACAAGGAAATGCTCTTGGTCCATGAGTGTTCCCTGGGGGACAAGAAGGCCAATGGGAACCTGGGGTGCATCATTCCCAGCAGGTCAGGGGGTGATCCTGCCTCTCTCCTCCTGCCTTTCCTGGGAGGCACATCTGGGATGTTGTATTCAGCTCTGAGCTCCTCAGGACAAGAAGCTCCTGGAGCAGGTCCAGCAGAGGCTGTGGAGGTGAGGAACGGACTGGAGCATCTCTGACAAGGAAAGGCTGAGGGAGCTGGGGCTCCTCAAGAGGAGACACAGCTGAGAGGGGACCTCTGGAATGTGTGTAATTATCCAAAGGGTGGGGGCCAGAGCATGGACCAGGCTCTGTTCCGTGGGGCCCAGCACTNACCAGGCTCTGCTCCGTGGGGCCCAGCACTGGGACACGAGGAACAGGCAGAAACTGATGGCCAGGAGTTCCACCTGGACAGGAGGCAGAACTTCTGTCCTGTGCGGTGACCAAGCAGTGAACAGAGCGTCCAGAGAGGGTGTGGAATCTCCCTCACTGGGGATATTCCAGAGCTGTCTGGACACAATCCTGTGCCGTGTGCTCTGGGATGACCCTGCCGGAGCAGATGCCCTCACTGTGGTCCCTTCCAGCCTGGCCCAGTCTGGGAATTCTGAGCAGTGAAGGAGGAAGCAGTGTCTGGTTCCATCCTTTAAAACTTCGCAGTGCGCCATTTTCAGCTTCTCCTTCCCCGCTGACCTTTTTTCTCTCCATCACAAGTGCTTTTCAAGGCAGGTCAGTCTCAGCTGCAAATAGTGATTCCAGTTTTAAATGGATTATCAAGCCACTCTCCCAAGCAGTAACGCAGTGCCCGATGAAGCTGGTTACACTCTGTCCTTCACAAACTCCTCGAGTTAAATCACGGGCGGGCAGCAGGTCAGGGGCACAGTGATCCATGAGTGGGACGGCCGTGACACAGTGGCTGAAGAGCATTTTAATCCAGAGAGGCAAAAAAATGAGTTATGCCAGCCTGGGCTGTATTTCTGCACTGATAGCTCAGGTGTGAGGCAGAGACAGAGCCACTGAAACGTGTCTGATGCCACCTTTAATGTCACCTCAAGATCCACCCATCTTAAGGGTGCAATCAGTTACAAACCCAATGGAAATCACATCATTTACCCACCACCAGGGTTATTTAATCACCCTATTACTCCTACACGCTGGACTGTCTTTTGGGAAAAGGGCTGATCAAAGCTTCTCTGCTCATTCCGGGCCCCCATTCCCAATTTTCCAGGCAGATATAAAGGCTGTCCGTGCTGCACAGCACACGCGGGGAGGCTGACATGCCCCAAGAGCGCCCAGTTTATTATCCGTGCACACAACTCTCCATCCAGCACGTGAGCAAGAGGGAGAGCACAGCCCTTCCAGGGAGTTTTTAATCAGCCAATACCCTTGGAATACCTCAGCCACCCTTCGCAGTCAGGTGTGGCAGAAGAAATGCAGCAGATGCAAAACCACTTCGGAACAAGGAGGAGCGCAAAGTCCTGGGAGAGCCCACACAGAGCTGGGGATGCTTTTCCAGGTGGGTGACCTGTCCAGGACACCATTTCTGAACCCCCTCCAGAGCATTATCTTCAGTTTGAAGCGATGGGCCACGGCAAAGGATTGTAAAGCAGCCAGGTTAGAGCCTTCTCCCCCTCCTGCAGAGATGCATTTTGGTCCACCTTGACTTCTAAGAAGCAAAAACAATTGCTCGAATTTCTCATAAACAAATCCCATAAAACAAAATGCTCTCTTATTCTCCATTTTCACTCCAAATCCCAAAGAAACTTGTGATGTTGGAGGGCAAGTTATTTCTTTTGGCTGGCCTTGCCAGAAAAAAAATGGCATGCTTTATTTTCCTCTTTACAGGATTCATATTGTGTTAATAAAGTACTGTTGATTCCCTCTGGCTGACTCTGCAGGAAAACTATTCTCACAAAGCTTCTAGTCTGGGTTAAAGTAATCTTGCTTCAAACTGCCCATAATTGCCTCAGTCTCTTAAGTTTAATGCCGAGCGCTGGAAATTGTGCCAAATTTGAGTCAGGGCTGGGCGTTCTGCGCTGGCAGGAGAAGCTGACCAAAGGTAAGGAATTCAGTAAACGCAGGGGGAATTTGACCCGGCGTTTCTTTGAGCCAGCTCCTGTATTTCTGACCTCGCTCCGAAGAGAATGGAAAGATAGGAGCAAATCAAACCAGATGAGAGTTTAACGGGAGCCGAGTGCGCTCGTTACTCCGTCAGCCAAGGCCTCCAGCCCTGCAGCAGTCCCTGAGGGCAGCTCTGCCTCCCCGCCCCACTCTCCTGTCCTGTCCTGTCCTGTCCTGTCCTGTCCTCTCCTCTCCTCTCCTCTCCTCGCCGCTGGCTCTGCAGGAGCGCATTCCTCGAAAGGCTGGAGACAGGCAACAGGAAGCTGACGCTGGAAACAAGCCTGGGGACAGCCTGACTGGGGAAGAGGGGCAGCAGCCCTCCATCCTTGGAGACAGTCCCTCGAGGAACACAGCTCTGGTGAACACAGCACGGCCAACAACGCCAAACGAGAAGGAAACGCGCTCGAGGAACTTCAAGACCTAGAGAACCAAGCACGGGGGCAAGTGCTGGGTGCCAGTTTTCCCTCCAGGGGCAGGGAGGGGACATCCAGGCGTCCTTAGATCCGTCAGGAGATGCTTTCAGTGTTACCTCACACCAGGTTCAGCAGCAGCTCTGCCCAAGGCTGTTCTGTGCTGCACGAGTCAAGCCAAAAACCCCAAATTACCTTCCAGGGATCTGCTTTCCAGTGCCTTTAATCTTCTTCCCATTTCCATGCCGTGGTGGGTACATTTAGGGTCCTCTACGTTTGCCTGAGCTTTCAGCACAGCTTAGTTGGTATCAGCTCTCACAAAGCAGTTCAGTTCTATCAGTCAGGATGTGATTTCTCCCAACCCTCAGTTAATTCAAATGCGAGCTCTGAGAAAACTTCGGGCAACATCTTGTGAGTGCGTGGAGGGACACGCAAAATCAGAGCACCAGAACGTTTCACGAGTGTCAATATTACAAAATATTTCTTCTGATTGTAGCAGGTTTTCTTTTAACTTAAGCTAATATTGGAAGAATAAGTCTTTTTGGTTTTCCTTGGCATTATTCATGTCCAAGCTGCCTCTGATTTCCATTCCAAAACCCAGGAGTAATTTGCAGTGCTACCATCCATGTCTCCAATCATCTCAAGGAGAAAAACCTATTGCCATTTCAAACCAGGAATGACTGGTCAGAATTTGGAAGGGGGGGGAAAAAATTTAAAAATCCTTTTCCCTCATGGTTTTCACAGCAGGAATCAGGATAACCAGGAGTCCTGGCAGAGAACGCTCATACCCCAGCCTACCTGAAGGGGAACAGAGATTCCCATTTTTCCATTCCACTAATTACCTACTGCTATCCCTGAAAGACCAGAAGGATCCTTGGAAAGCTAATAACTTTATGACAAAGCAGAACAGACTCTCAAGCAGCTCATGAACAACTGCACTGGGTCAGCCAAAGGTCTACCTTTCCTGGCCAGAAACACCACACGTAATAAAACTATCAGGGAGAATTTCCACATTCCTCATTTAAGCCTGTCCCCTCCAACAACTGTTCCCAACTATTACTTGGCTTTGAAGTTCCCTTCTCCCGTTTCGGATCTAAGGCAGGCACTGGGGACCCCAAAGACCATTCTAATTATGATAGTTACTATAATGAAGGATATCACCTTTCCCCACGAACCTTGCGTCCTCATTCCTCCGTGGGAATGCTTTTCCCTGCGCGTCGTTGGCCTCGCAGCACTTGATCTTCAATTTTCAAAGCCGAGTGTCTACCCAGAACAATAAAGTTCCTGATCCTCCAATTACCCTCCGCTGAAACGCTTCCATGCATAACAACCACACGTACAAGCAAACGCCGGGAGGATCAGGACCTGAGAGAAAACATCAGCTGTAACGTGGCTGTGTCCAAACTCATTAAAGATGATAAGAAGCCCGTGGAAATCAATCTTGCTTTATAAGTAATTCTGTATTTGCCCAGGTTATTTATTCTGGAAGCGATTTTCAAAGAGCTAAAGCAAGCACACACACACACACACACAAAAGGAACAAAAAAAATACCACCGCAGCAGAGACACCTAAAATAAACCAGCCCTGCTATTTAAGCAGCCTGAGAGAATCCCCATCAGGTGGGGTTACAGAAATAGGCAAGAACTACAAAACTGATGAGGGTTTTATTCCCTTAAAGAGCTCCCCCCTCGTTGTTTGTGTCCCTTTGGTGCACAGAACACCCCTCTGTCCCTCCACTCAGAGCGCACACCATCATTCATGCCTCCTCTTCTGCACACAGCCCACATCCTTTCTTCCCCTGAGAAGAGTTAAACACTCTTGTTCCTCCAAAGAACAATTTATTTTTCCTGACAAGGCCTTTTATGCAATTAGCTGGAGAAGCCATAGCCAAAAAGAAAGAATAACATGTGTAAAACCATGCCAGAGAACAGAGTAGGTAGGAACTTGTTGAGTCTATTACCAGACAAAATGTTTAAATCAATGGTGTGTTCTCATAAATCAAAAGCCATATTTAGCCCTAACTATAACCATCCCTGAGCAATGTGGAATTGAGAGAAAACACTTAAAAAAAATTGTGAAGCTCCTGAAACGAGGAAGGGAGGAAGCAGCAGATGAGACAAGCACAATGTAGGGTCATCTCCCAGACAAAGAAATTTATTTTATGGGTGAGAATGGAGGTGCCAGAGCATTCAGAGCCTGCCAATCACACCGACTTGTCCCAGTCTGGTGGGGATCTGGAGACATGAGAGAACCATTTGAACCTAGTTAAAACTTGGACATTTATGTGGGGTTTGTGCTGTAACAAATATTGAGCCCAGAAGAGCCAGAACTCTTTGCTACAGATCAGAGACAAAAGGATTTGCACTGCAGACCATAAAAGATCATTCTTTTTCAATTACACTTGACAGGTCTGAGTTATTGTAAGAGGAATAGGTTTGGAGCAGTAACAGTGAACCAGAGAACATAATGTAATTTGAGAAACAGCACAAAAACCTCATCACATCCTTTCCTTTTTCAGCCGGGAGTGCAAGATCGTATCTTTTCACCCCTCCATCCCTTGTTCATCCCTTTACTCTTCCACTTGAGCTGCTTTGATTCAGATTTAGGGCCCCCATTCATCCCAATTAGATGGCTTTTCTGTAAAGCTGTTTTCCAAGCCCATGCTCTGCTTCCGTTGACAGGATTTCACTGCTTTCCAGAAAAGTAATGGATTTCTCACACACCACAGTTTCTAAAGGTCCCTTCTTCAACAGCACCCTCCTCAGCACAGAAACCTTTAGCAGTGGTGTTAAAGCAGTGGCTCCGACCCAAAGAAGGATCTTTTTGCCTGCTGGGAACTCTGGCAGTCCCCAGTTTTATCCGCAGCACAGCTCCCAAACCCGGGCTGCTGCTCAGAGCCTGGGAACACGCAGCAGGGAGCAGGTCACCCACAGCAGCCATCCTCAGCTCCCTGCCCGCAGCCTTTGGGCTCCCGAGGCTGCTGCTGGCCTTTGTCTCACGAGGAGGAGGTTTCTTCTTAGCCCTGCCCTTCCATCTCGCCTTGTTTACTTCTGTTCAGCCCCCGAGTCCCGTCCCACCACGCCACTTTATAAACTTCGGTTGTTCCTTTGGGCAATTGGTTTTACTAGAACTGCATCCTCTCTAAGAAATCCGGGACAATTTGCTTCTGCTTTTGCTTGCCGTGCTTAACACGTTGTCAGCACTCCCCCTGAAGCAATCACACTGAAAATAAAGAGTTGCTTCTTCCAGTTCTGGCATTTACACATTTTTATGAGATGCTGGAAAAGTACGATTGGATTTTTTTCCCCCCCCTCTGCAAACGCTGAGACAGTAATAAGTACCAGATTCACGGAGTTCTGACTCTGATCTAGGTGTCTCCGACACGTACCACGTCTTTCAAATATATTACACACCCTAATGCTCCTGTTATCAGGAGCTTAAGCTTTTTATGTTCTCCTCTCCCCACCAACGGTGGAACCAGGGAGGATTCCCACCTCAAAGCTCCCTCCACACTTCCCACAAAACAAAGCAGCCTGCTGG
The DNA here is from genome assembly GCA_013399875.1 of Gymnorhina tibicen. Lineage (NCBI taxonomy): Eukaryota > Metazoa > Chordata > Aves > Passeriformes > Artamidae > Gymnorhina > Gymnorhina tibicen. The sequence continues at coordinate 215,608 of VXAZ01009923.1, forward strand.
GGCTTCAGTTGGGAGCAACTTCTTGCATCATCTGGGTTCGTTTTCTTAGCCTATTAATTGCTTCTAATCATGAATATTTCAGTGTCCGTAGGAAGTTTCAAAAGGGGAAGGTGGTTAGAGATTATTTGAACAAATATTATTGTGAAGCAAGCTCAACATCGCTCCGCAACGTTTGGGATCTCCTCCTATTCAAGAGCTGCTCGTGGGACGTGTCTTGAGCCACAGACGATGTGTAGCTTATCTGATGGCACAAAGGTGGAAGAATTTAAAATTACGCAGTGGCTTGGGTTAGAAGGGACTTTGAAGATCATTTAGTCCCAACCCCACACCTTCCACTGTCCCAGGTTGCTCCAAGCCCCGTCCAACCTGGCCTGGGACACTTCCAGGGATGGGGCAGCCACAGCTTCTCTGGCTGCTCGTTTTATCCTGGTGTTTCCAACTGCAAACCAAAGAATTTAGGTCCAGTTGAATCCAAATTTACACCCTAAGACAAATGCACGAGACAACCCAGTGTGATGGCTCTGAGTAGAACGCTGCCAGAAGGTGAAGGGGGAATGAAAATTGAGATTCATTACATTTCAAGTGGACTTTTGACCAGGAAGATGAATGGCTGCATTTTTCCAGGCAGATTTACAGGCCACATGAATCCCTGGTTTAACCTCTGAACTCGGAGGGTTTCATAAAGGGAGGAATTTGCCTATCGGGGTCACGCATGGGAATTCCCAGGCATTACAAGATTGAAGCCGTGGTCATTTCAACCTAGAAGAGAAAGAGGAAAACCCACAAGAGGCTGGGTAGTGAAATAAGATTTAAGAGCTCTGCTTCCAGACCATCAGACAGGGATGGATATGCACAAGGAAAAAGCAGATGCCCTGGAAGAATGAGAACATCAGAATATTTGGTGCTGTCTGCCCTCAGGCCACTGATAACCATGGAAAAATCCCGGACTGCTAAGTAAATGCCTGACCCTCTTTCCATGGAAAGATGGGCATTGTCTTCTCCTCACCTCGTTTTTTGACATTAAGCACCTGCTGTAGCTGCTACAAAAAAAAGGTGAGAGGAGCCACATCACCCCAAACAGCTGCACCAGCTGGGAGGAGAAGAATCACACGGAAAATAAGAGATGATAAAATAAACCAGAACCCCCTTCCCAGATTCAGGATATGGTAGACATTTCTACAGCACTCAGATGTACTCACCATACAGACCCAAAGGTGAACATCACAGAATGGTTTGGATTGGAGGGAACCTTAAAAATAATCTAATTCCAACCCCCCGCCAATCTCCGAGAGCTGTAAATGATTTAAAAGTGAAGAAGGGAGTGCAAATACCAAATGTAACATTAATAAATATTGGAAGCTGGCCCTGAGCTCATGTTCAGCGGGCTCCCAGCTGATTCTTCACCCACAGTGCATTTATTTCCCTTTCCTTCCTCCCAGCTGGCACTGAAGTAGCAACAGCCTCAATAACAGATCTTGGGAATTTTTTTACTGTAAACCAGACTTGTAGCAGCATTTAAGGCTGCATTTAACACAGAACTGAGCTATTTTCTGGCTGTCTGTAAAAAATGGAACACGAGCTAACATTAAATAATAGCTCAGGCAGGGTTTGGAGGCCAAAATCCCATTCTTAGTGGATGTTTTAAAAGCACGCTAACAACGACAGCCCTTTGTTGATGCAGGCCGATTCCTGGGAATGCGGTGACCACGGATTTGCCTCTGTTTGCATGCAGAACTTGTAACTGTGGAACAAGTCAGAGCTCCCGAGCACAGATGAATGTTTGTTGATTCTGCCCTAATTGGTGTTGCATTAATAGCAGCAAGAGATCCCAACCCTACGCGTGGTGCTACAGAAACAGAACAGATGCTCTGTTCCAAGGATCTCAGCTTAAAACTGAGCCTGCAGCTTAACAGCAGCCTAGGAAAGTCCCTTAAGGTACCAGTTGTTCTTAAAAAAAAAATGAAAGCGATTTTTAGGAATCGTGTTGACCTTTCTGAGCTCTTTTCTTCTCCAGGGAAATCTAATTTCATTTAGAGGAAACATTACCGTGCATGTTTGGAAGTAGCACGAGGGTTTTTCTGCACTGTCAGAATTTTCTTTGGAACGGAAAAGCCTTCCTGATGTTACCAAACAAACAGAAAATCGCACAGATATATTCCAACGAGCAACAAAAGGGGAAGAAGTTCAAGGGTCTTATCAGTGTAAACGGCCTTTGGGCTGAAGTTATGATCTGCATCTTTTCATCTCTTTCTGAAAGCTCTGGAAGCTCCCTGTGTTATCCATGAAACCTTCCCACAAAGTCACTCATTGCCCCTTCACAGCTTCCATCACCATTCACAGCTTCCATCACCGTCCAGTTGTGCGAGTCCGTTGGAAATTTAGGACTGGAAATTCCACCCTCACACGGAAATACAATCTGGACTTTAAGAGATTAAAACCCGCTTCAAGCAAAATAACTCTTCTCTCAAAAAAGAAGCTGGATGTTGAAAGCAGAGGGTTGGGCTATGAACATAAAATAATGGAATCCCGGGATGGTTTGGGTTGGGAGGGACCTCAAAGCCCATCCCATCCCACCCCCTGCCATGGGCTGGGACACCTCCTACCACCCCAGGCTGCTCCGAGCCTCATCCAGCCTGGCCTTGGGCACTTCCAGGTATAAACACTTCAATCTACACCTCTCAGCCAGGAAGTGATGTGCAGTCCTAAGGATTTGCAGGTTTTGATGGCCCATGGGATAAGAGACATGGATGGACTCCTGTTTTACTTAATTTACAGGACAAAAAGCCACGGCCATAAGAAGCTTCCCCACTACCTAACACCTTTGTCAACCAGGTGAAAAATGATGGATTTTAATTCCTTTTCCACTTCTGTTTCTCCCACAGGCACATCACGGGCAGGTTTCCTGACTATCCCCCTGAGCACACAGGCGGTTCCAAGGCTATTTTTATTGAAAAACATCCAGAGCAGGTACTGTCCCTCTCTTAATAGAAAAATTTCACGAGGTTGGAGAAGGAATTGCCACACGCCATGTCTGTTTATTTAAGCAGCAATTTCTCCTAACTGTGGCTCTAGCTCTCCAAGAACCTTATGGTTCAAAGCTTTTTGTTGCAAGATGGGGGTTTTTTTCCAGGGTGTTCCCAATCAGGTACCAAAATCTGTTCCCCTTCAGGCTGTGCAGCCACTTAATCACGACTGAAGGTGCTCAGGTGATGGACAAGAAGTAGAGAACACCAGCAGAGAAGAGTTTCTTATGCAGGCAGGCCTCAGCCTTGATTTCCTGCCAAGGCTCATTAAGCCAATTTAACATCCCAGCGAAGGAAGTATCTTAGTTTCTCTTGTGTGCTGTAGTGAACTCGGTTGTTTCTCCCGGTAAATCCCTCTCCTGATCTCTCTGGCTAATGCAAGTGGCTGATAATCTCTTCCTCTGATCATCTGGGTGTCATGCAGGGAAAGTGATTAAGCCCAGCTGAAGGCACTTGGAGCCATTTCCACCCATCCCGATGAGCCAAGCAGGATAAGGAGGCTGCTGGGGGAAAGCAGGAAGCAGGATTTGGCCCCTGAGTGAACCAGTGTGCTGGGCTAGGGAAACTGAGAGGTCAAAACCTGAATTCTGGTGGTCCTGAAAGCTCCACTTCTAAGACTGTCGCAGGATTTTTCTGCAACTGGTGCTCTAACACAGGTGTGGCAAAAGAGGAGTTCTACAGATTCACAGAATGGTTTGGGTTGGAAGGGACCTAAAAATCACCTCACTGCAACCACCCTGACACCTTCCACTAGCCCAGGTTGCTCAGAGCCCCATCCAGCCTGGCCTTGAATGCTTCCAGGGATGGGGAGTTTTGGATTCAGCCCTCCCTGGGATCACAGAAGGAGCCTGGGACACCCGGCACTCTCTGTGTGCTTTGGGGGGGGTGTAAAGACAGGCACAGCACAGAGCACGGCCCTAACCATCAGCTACCGTGCTAAAAACGCAGGGGAACTGCTGCAAACAGCCCCCTGTGCCCCACTAGAACTGAGTTTGGGGCATGCTCCTGGTTTTAGCCAAGCTCAGGGGCTGCTGAGGTCAGCCCTGCCGGGCTCTGCAGCCAGGCCCCTCTGCTGTTCAGGCAGGCAGAGCTCTGGAAGGAGATCCTGGGTTCGGTTCCCAGCCCCTAAAGCAGAAACACGTGCCAGAGTCAAGAAGGCTTCGTTGGCTGCTGGGAGCAGCCAGGAGCCAGCCAGCAAGTGGGGTTTAACGCTGGAGAGGGGTTTGGGGAGCGTGATGCTAATTAGACCTGCTGCCATCAAGGATAACCACAACTCGGGAAGAAAACGCTACAAGGAATTGTTCTGAGCAACGCTGGATCCGGGGGTGGATTCTGGAGACATGGATTTAACCTTCGTGTCCTGCTCCCAGCTTTCAGCTCCCACCTGCAGCTGTTTTGTTGCCTTGCCTGAGCATCTGCTTCTTCTTCGCACGAGAAAATGGAAGCCAGAAGCCCGGAGAGGTTGTTCCACTGCTTGTTTTCCCTGCACCCTGGGAAAAAAAAAACCTTCCTCTATTTGCCTAACGAATTTTCACTCACAATTATCTGATTTTCACCAGTTTTGGGGCCTGTTCTGTCTCCCTTTTTAGCCAGCAGAATGTGTGTCACAGCCTTAAGAGATCTCCACCACGCAGTTGGCCACAGAAAGCTCAGTGCAATCATGATTTTACCCGAATGTCAGACAAGTAAAACTTCTTTTTTCTTCCACTGAGTCAGCTGCACATGAAAAATCCCTGGGTTTGTTCCACATTGGTCCACTGGGCAGCACAGGAAGGGAAATCCTGGCCCCGCTGAAGCTGATGGGAGTTTTGTCCTTGGCTCCAGGGGGGACAGGAGTTCACCTCTTGTCTATTTTAGCTCCCGTGCAGGGGTTGGTTACTCCCGAGTCAAACTCCACGAAAAAATCCAGCCCGAGCTGTATTTAAAAAGTGAGCATTTTATAAGACTTGGGTAAAGACACTTTGGGGAAAATAAAATACAAATTAATCACTTCACGAACCATTGCTGCATTATTATACATTCTATATTTCTTGATCCTTTGACAACCCTGACCTTACTTGACTTTGGAATGTGGCTGCACAAACTGCTTCCACGACATTTCACAAATACTTTTCCAAAAGATGTGCCAAAGACATCCCAAAGCTGAGTACTTGGTGCTTCAGTCAGAAAAATAAGTGCTGTCCCTTGACTGAGAAGAAGCTTTCCTCTACTTTACTGACTCTGCAAGAGAAATTCAACATTCCAGGATGTCGGTGTAATCTCCCTGCATCTGTTCCAGATTTCTGTCCCTCGTGGTTTTTTTATGTTTTGCTCCACAGATAATCATCAGATGTGACAATTTTTAGCCTTGCCCTTATCCCTGCTGCCAACAAAATTATGATCTTTTCCTGTAGCTCATTAAGTCTCATCACCATGAAAATAAGCCAAGAGAGTTGCCATTTAGCAGGCACTTCCCCCTCTCCCAGCTCCCCCTCATTTCCAGTATTAAATAACATCCCAAAAAAAAAGAAAGGTGTCAGAGAAGGACTCAAAGCCTTCAAATATTCCGATTATTTCAAGTTAACCATGCAGGAGGAGCGAAACTGTACTTGGCTTCTGTTAAATTACACAACACTTAAAATACTCACCTACAGGCAGCAACCCACCTTCCCTACAAAACCACACCAAAAATCCTACGTGAAGAAGAAGTATTTCCTAGATTCTTTAACTTCTTTCTGCAGAGTTAATACCCCAAGAGAGAAACTTTTCCCTGCAGGAACACTGGGCTGTGCCCCTGGGAAGTGTTTGTGTTCCAGCTGGTGCCAGAGCCAGGCTCTGAGGCTGCTCTCACCACCACGGCTGCAGATCCAGCATCCCCAAACTCGCTCCATCCCTGCTTTGCTTTTATGCCCACAGCTCTAAAAGGCAAGGAGTTCAAGTGAGGTCTTCCTTCAAGGAAGAAGGGAAGGGTTTATTCCTGAAGAAGAACATTTACCTCGAGTATCACCTTACCTGAGCCAACACCAAACTTCCTGGGGCTGAGGACAGCACAACAAGTGAGTCCTGCTGGCAGCTGGAAGTTTTCTTACACTTGGCTCATACAAAGCAGCATCAGACGTTTTCATTCATAGCCTGCACTCTGGTTTAGTGCCCAGCTCTTTCCCAAAAAAAAAAAGAAAAAAAAAAGGAGATTTTCACTGCAAGGTTTTAGAAACATGGTTGAACCGATAGAGAGAAGTCAATTCAACTTTTTATGGGGTATCAGTTTAAAGGAAAATGTCTTTTCAGCCTCTGAAGAAAATGTTACTGGAGAAGAATCATCACTGGCACAATAGGAGTCCTAGGAAAGACTGGGAAAAAAATAAAAAGAGGCTAAAATTCATCTGCTGCCACTGAATGACAGCCTCTTTCTCAGTATTAAGAGTTTGCTAAGTGCTTTCTGCATCTTCTCAAAAACAGGCAACCTAGCAAAGAAAAGAGTGATGCCTTAGGTTTTAACTTTTCTATTTTTCAAATCCTGTGTTGCCCAGTGTGTGACTCTCAAGTTTCCTGTAGCTCGTGAGCTGCTCTCCTGGGCCAGACAGACACAACAAAGCCTCTCTGGGCTTCTTATTCAAGGACACTCAGCCTGTCCCAGGCCCAAAGGTCTCTAGAGAGGTGGAGAAATTGAAGAAATTACATCATCAGCTAAAGTTTTAATTGGTGAATTTATGCTGACATGCAAATGGACCAAACCTGTAAAAGTGTGGCGAGCTCGTGACTCGTGGTCCACCTCGGGGTCCATTTTGGAAGCAGCCTCTGGCTCCCCAGGGTGCGCCTTTGAAGGCCTTTCAGATAAATCCCTGCCTTTATTCCCTCACTCCTGTCCAGTCTCTGTTCCTAGGGAGCCACTCAAGACATCAAGAGGAGTCCAAAACAATTTAGGAAGACATCTGCTTCTCTTTCCACCATGAAGTTTTCTCCAGGGCAAAAAAAAAACCAAAACCAACTATACTAAAATGTGGCTGGATTGCCTGCTAAGCTCAAACTAATCTTTGCTTGCCATTCCCTTTCTTTCCTCCTCTTCTGCCAGACTGTTCAGGCACCTCCTTGCAGCCGGAGGGGGAGCGGTTCTGTAGGAAAGAGCAGAAGCCACTCAAGGTTGGACACACGGGCAGCTTCCCCCAGCTCCCAGCCCTCTGCAGCCACGGAGCTGCTCGGAGCAGAGCTGGAGAAGCTGCAGCAAGGCCAGGCAGAAGGACGAGGACACCTCAGTGCCACCACCAGCAGGTTCCTGAGAACAGAAACTCTGTCTGAGCCCTTGCAGTACCACTCATCTGTGCAAAAAACCACGACAGCGGAATCGTTCCACTCGGAGTCTGGCTGCACTTCAAACGCTGCCCATAGAATGCAGAGGCACTGCTGCAAACTGAGACCTTTTGTCAGTCCCACGTGTGCTCATGGGTATCCCTGCTGGATAAAGCCACCCCTGAGATGCTGGGAATGGTTCTGGTTACCCTCTGCAGGCAGAGCAGAGCAGAGGTGGAGGTGACAAGGTTGGATTTCTGGCTGGGTAGGAGCACTCCAGGAAAAGGATACACTCGGAGTAGCTCTGTTGGTTTTGGATACAACAGGCCTGCTGGGACACTAAAAACCCATTCTGAACTCCAGTCAATCTGTTAATCTATCCCAGGGAATGAAATGCTTCGCTGCTTATCACTGCAAGATGTGACGGAGCGGAGCTCGGGGTTTGAATTACCATATTTAATTAAATGTAAAGTACTGAAATGCTTGGGGAGAGCTACTAATGGAAGTGCCCTGGCTGCAGAGCACAGCCCTTGTCATTGTCCCCTTCCAGCACCCAGTGCTCAGTACATTCAAAGGTATAACTTGAGAAAACAAAATATTTTCACTGTCACATCTTACAGCTGGAAATGTTTTATTTGCTACTCTTTCGTGGCACTGCCAATATTAGTGGTTCATTAATAAACTTCAATGGATTTTCTGGTTTAGACTCGTTAGTAAATGATCTTAGAATTCCTCTCGGGGACAAGAAAGATGCCTAGAAACAAGAGAATGGTAGAAGCAGCACATTTTCACCCTCTGCCTTTTTCAGATAACGAGGTATAAATGGCCAGGAACTAAAGATATGGGAATTGATGGAGCTGTCCCCAGTTATCAGCTGCTGCTTGCTTGCAGGGATAAAGATGCTGAGCTGTCCATGAGTTTGTCACAGTATCTCTACCCAGTCTCCCTCACCCACTAGAACAATTCAGTCTTCAGCCACATACTGAAATGAGACACACCTCAGGGCAGCCTCCCAAAATCCATCCCTATAAAAATCTATCTGCCTTACAAACACCAGGACAAATTCATCATCTGGGTCTGAGTCCAGAGGGAGCTCTGAGTTGTGTGTCACGAGAATATTCTGCTTCTGGATGGCTTCAGGAGCTGGTCTTACTCCAGAAAAGCCCTCATGGCGTGGGACAGAGAAATCAGCCCTTTCCTAAGGATATACTGGGATGGTCAGCACCTGTGCTGGAGTTTGCAGGTGGTGGTTTGCAGGTGGTGGTTTGAAGGTTTGAGTGCCCTCAGCACAAAAAGGCTTCTTTAAATGGTCTGGAATTCAGGGAGTGCAGCCTATTGGAGATTGTGTTGTTCCCAGTCACATTCCTCCCCGTGTCTTGCAGGTCGCTGAAGAACTGGCTGCCAAAAGGGAGGCAGAGAAAAAAGAAAAGGAGAAGAATGGAAAAGAAGAAAAGGAAAGGCCGGTAGCAAAGAAGCCACCGAAAGTTGGAAAGCAGGTAAGGCAATAAAAGCAGGGTGTGAAGCCAGAGACAAAGCTCAGGTGTGGGCAGAGGCTGCGAAGTGACATTAAACCTGTCACCAAAGCTCCAGGCTTGGGTTCAGGAGACAAAGAAGTGGCTGAGGTTGGTCTCTCTCGGCCTTTCCGTGACCTCGATGGTTCTGGGGAACTTTTTACCTCTCATATTTTAGGTACGGCCACGACTGAGCTCTGTGGGAAGAGCCGAGGGAGGTGCAGACTGTCAGGGACATAAATGAGGGCAAAATGCACTTTAGGGCTTTGAGATCACTGCCAGGACGGTCAGACAGGTAACCAAGTGGTAACCAAGCATTCCCACTTTTAATGTGGGTACAGAGAAGTTAATTACTGCCACCCCTTTGGAGAATTAGCAATTAAGAGCCTTAGTCTCACTCAGACACCCACCTCAGAGCTTGTGGGGATTTCAAACTGATTTTTAAACCACACTAACCAGCATTTCATAAACCTGTAAATAAAGCCATGCATTTTCAGCCCACATTCTCAAGGGTAGGAGCTGTTTTTGTTTCAAATGTCAGCAGCCACCACTTAATGTACAATATACCCCCAAAACTCTCGGAGATAAAGGGCTGCTTTCACGGAAGACACGTTTCCAAATTATTTCAGGAGCAACTTCACAGAGCAGAACACCTGTGAAACAGAGCAGTGACCAAAGGGCATCTTCAAAAGCAACCCATGCAACAAAAATTGCAGGCTTTTGCTGAAGCAGCAGCTTTTGTTTCTCATTTACTCCGTAGCATAAACAAAAGTTGAAAGAATATATATATTTTCTTAATAAGGGTCATTAATCTCTCACTAAATATGTGGAGGAGAAGGGTGAGTTTTCTAGGGCAAAGCTTACTCTTCACTGCAAGTTTTACACAAATTAATCTGAAGGCCTAACCCTAGAACAAATATGTATCGAAAAAAAGATGCTTTTCTTGGACAGCATCCATTAATCCGGCCAAAGCTCTCAGAACATCCAGCCAGGAACCTCAATTACACGAATTTAGGAAGCATCAGTCAATTTAATTGGAAGGCAGACACCTAAATGTTAACCTGTAAATGAGCATCTTGAAAACACTATTTGGGGGCTTGGGGTGGGGGGGGAGTTTTTTCCCCTCTGTAAATGAAAATACACAGCAGGCTGAAGGAGCAAACACATCGATGTTTTCCAAGCCCTTTAAGCCTGACTGCTGAACTTTGCTAACTAGGAAGGGCTGTGCAAACAGGAGATGTTTTTAAGTTCTGGGCACGCGTGCCTTCAGCCAGTCGCTTGTTTCTGGGTGACACTGGCGAAGCTCCTGAAGGGGAGGGATGGCACCTCCCCCACGTGCTTCAAAACCTGACTTTCACAGGATAAAACGTGATTCCTTCTTGGGTTCTTGCACGTTTCTGAAGGTAAGAACCGGCGGCAGCAGCAACGCGTCTCGATCCCCTCGCAGCCTCTGCGGGGCTGTTTTGAAAGGGGGTGAAATAACAGCAGCGAGCTCTTGGGGTTTTTTATAACTTCGTGTCGTTCCCATCTCCTCAGCCATCACAAGTCCTGTCAAGCAAAATTCTGAGCCATTATATCAGGTTCTCTATGGTTCATTGAGAAAGAACAAAAGGAACATTCTCTCCAAGGTTATAGCACTGACAAGGGAAAAAAAAAAAGAGTATCTTAGACCAGTTGAGAAGTATTTGGAAAAGTTCTAACAGCAGGACTCTTATTAAAATAAGTATAGGCTATAAGTCATAGGGATGCAGGCAGAAAAAAGCTCTGCTCCCAACTTCGGCTCTTAAAGAAAACAAAAGTTTGATCCCAGAAGGAAATTTAAGTCTTTCTGAGAAGCCTGATAGCAATCTTTACAAAGAGTATTTGATATCAAAGCAACTTCACTTTCTTTTCTCTGCAAGGTGCTGATTTGATTTCCCATCAGGCACCTAAGGGAAAAAAAAACAACTCACGGCTTCATCCCCACGTAATCCCCGATTCCAAAAGCAGAACCAGTCTGTGCCTCACCCAGTAACCTGCTGCAGCTTGGCTGTGCATCCCCAAATTCCACCCAGAAAGGTCTGACAGGGAGGCACCTCCTTGTCCTCAGTGAAACCCGGCAGGAAAATGTCCGTGGGGAACGTGCACGGTTTTCCCTGCTCTTGGATGGGAATCTCCCGGCGTGGAGTTGGCTTTGGGAAGCCTCAGAAATAGACTGAGACTCTTTATTTCCACCTTCCTGCTTAAATTCAAACATACATTGCTGCTTCGAGGTGCCCGTGACACATTTAAGACAGAACAAGCACGGACTCAATCGAATGAAAATCAAAAAATACATGAGCTGGCTCTGAAGGAAAAGTTCTTTTTATTATATGGACTCTTGGGCTGTTAACTGAGCCAAGAGGGAAAACAGAACAGCATCCTGCAACTGTCCTTTAGACACAAGAGAGAGGGTTTGATTAAAATCAATTAAATTGACACAATGATATTATTTATATCCAGTGTGTAAAACCACTGAAGCAAATAACTCAAGTGATTCCTTGGCTTATTTTGTAACAATGAAATGTTGACGTGCCCTGTTCTATTGAGAGGCTAAAAATGAATCACCCATTTTTAGGCTGGTTTGGGGGGGAATTTGTTTGTTGGGTTTTTGAAACAGTTGACACATTTCCCCTCGGAACATCATGGTTTCATCATTTTCTATAAAATACCATGGAAAAGTGGTAAAAGAAGGATTCTGCCTACTGCAAATGATCCAAGGATGAACCGCAAAGTGCCACACCCTGTAAAACTGGGAATACATTTCAATAATTGGGGATTTGAGCTCAAATCCTCAAATGTTTTGTTTTACTTTACCAAAACAGTTCTTGATGTTCAGTCAAGAAACTCCCGAGTCTCTTTCAGATGCATCTATGGGGTAGAAGTGATAAATGTATTTAGATTTTGCCTGTCCTTCTGGGCCCAAACTGTAATTGCTGTAATAATACTTTAATTAAAAACAGATATTTGATAACTCACATAATGGAGCTGCAACTGTACCTGCAGGTAGCAGACAGGCCCCTAATTACAGGGCTTATTTTAGGGGGTGGTTGGTTTTAATTATCCCAGGAGCTGCACTTTATATCTCGCTGATAACAAGCGGTTTGCAGGTTATTGAGCAAAATCCTGATCCACCTTGTGCTGTCTTGTGTAAATCCACGTTCACCTCCTCCCCAAACAGTGGGGATAATCTCCCTTTATCAGCTATTACCTTATCCCACTTTGAGATTTATGGCTGATAAGAGGTGAAGAAACTTTTGATAATTTTCCGGGAAGTTTTTCCCTCAGGAATGTTAGTTCAGCGAAATTAAAACTGTTTCAGGAACGTGGCAACTGCAAGAAAAGGAACTGAAAGAAAAAAAAGCAAAGCAACTCCATTTAAATATTGACAGCCTCCTACCTAAATTACGTTTTCAAACAAGCTGAGGTTGAATTCTTGTTTAATTTTGTGACCTCAGTTGATAAAATGCCACCACCCCTTCTCTCACGGAGCAACCCGGGCTAGTGGAAGGTGTCCCTGCCCACGGCAGGGGGTGGGATGAGATCTTCCAGGCCCTTTCCAACCCATCCCATAATTTTATGAAACAATGCTGTCAACAATTCCTCTTTTCATTCCCCCCCCGCCCCCCTCCCCAATCTAGGTGGTGGATGACAGCTGGAAAATGGGTCCGAGCAATTTCCTTTCGATCCTGGAGGAAGGAAGCTCTCAGTACAAAGGTCAGTAGCAAAAGGTAACAACCCCGGCTGCAACGTTCTGCCAGATCAGCCTCACCTCAACATCAGTCCTATAAGGTCAAGTGGGCAGCTGCCCAAGCTGTGGAACACTCCAAAAATGAGGATGTTAAGATTAAAAACTGGTATTTAGGAAGGGAGTCTCTCAGTAGCTCAGTTCTTTCCTAGGAATCTGTCAAAACCATTGAGCTAATCATGCAGGAAGGGACGTTTCTGGGGGTGAAAGTGAACAAAGTAGAAGCAAAGTGCTTCAATGCGTATAAAAAAGGCATTTTTGGATTTTCTGAGGGCAAGAAAAATGACATCCGAAGAGCCAATAAATCAAGAGCACGATGCTGTAGATCGAGTTTCAGCATTAACGTTTTCTTACTCCCGTAACTCTGCCTGTCCTGCCTCCTCCAAGAGCGAGAACTCATGGAAAGAGTCCTTGGATTCCTCCACACCATCCACAGCCACTCCAATTATTTTTGATTAGATGTTTGAACAGGAGGAGCATCTTCTCAAGCCGAGGCACGCAACTGTGAATGGACTTGCTTCGTGCAAGACGTGTGAAACTAAAACATAACCCAGACTTTCAGCGAGGGGCCCGGCTGGTTTTTCACCCGGAGAAAGCACCCAAAAGCAGAAATTTCTTCATAAAAATCACGAAAGGGGCATTTTGTTCTTTTCCAGATCTCCTCTACCCTCTCCTGTGCCCTTGATACTTCTGTTTATCTCCTCAACACTTGTCTTTGGTGCTCAGCCTGATTCACAAGCGACTCAGCAATCACCTGGAAGCTGGCCTGGGAGTCTGAAGTGGGAATGGGGTTGTTTCTGCTGTGTCTCCGCAAGATTCCGTTCTGATACAACGCGGAAAAATCTCTTTTCTTGCTCTCCGCTCCTCAGAGCGAGTGCCTTGCCGAAATTCCTCGTGTGAAAATTATTCCCTCCTGCTGACAAATTACCGGCGTCAAGTTTTCTGCCTGATTTGAGCTGGCTGGAGAGAAAGAAGTGAACAACTTGCTAAACGTGCATCAGTAGTTTGGCCTGACCCCTGACTCGTAACAATTAGGATTTTCTTACACGTTATAAATCACGGAGCAGCTTTCTGGCTAAAAAAAAGGGAGCTTTTCATCCCATCTACTCTCAAATACCACGTCAGAACCCCGCTGAAGGCAGCGGGAGCTTTAGATAAGGATCAAATCCATCCATACTTCTTTCCTCAGCTGGCCAAGGACAAAAATGGCACTTGGAACTCAAAACCAGCCGTGGGGAGAGTGGGGTTCCCACCCAGCAAGTCCCCAGGGCAGGGAAGGAGCAGAAGGAAAGCAGGAGGGGTTTGCCTCGGAGGAAACCTCAGCACAGCAGTGGATACCAGAGCGAGGAATAAAAACACCCCAGGGGTCAGGAGGGTACTTTGATAGCCACAGAGACTCCCAAATTTCACAACTGCCTCGCATAATAAGCCAGGGGGTTTACGAGGGGGTGGGGGATTTGTCACCCAAACTGCATCTGAGCCACCAGCACTGCCATTCCCAGCGAGATACCTGCTCTGAGCCCTGCCAGTACAGAGCTTTTGGGGGTTATTCACAGAGCTTTTGGGGGTTTAGAGAGCTTTTGGGGGTTTTTCACAGAGCTTTTGGGGGTTATTCAC
>VXAZ01009925.1:9435-414776 GCA_013399875.1 Gymnorhina tibicen
AAAAAAAAAAAAAAGCATTTGGCCAACAGTTACTCTTTAACGCCAAATGCTAAAATGTGCTGCTGGTGAAAATATAAAATTTAGCCTTGTTTACAAAGGAAATGTATCAGAAGAAAGTTCACATTTTATAGAAATGATAGAAGATAGTGCCCTTGCTCTCAGTCTATGAGAAAAGCATACTAATCTGTGTAAAAAGGCACTTCTTTCAGGAGGAGTAATGGATTTTTCAAATGATGCTTATAAATCATGGTTCATTCAATCAGTGCTAAGCTCTTTGAGACAGCTCTATAAGAAGCTCTACAAAATCATTAATTTCATTGGCACTTAGGTGAAATAATTCTTCTCTGAATATTGAATTGCAAGGGATTTCCGTCATGCCTGGAGAGCATGTCCAGTGGTGGTGTATTTAGCATTGCAACAGAAGATGTGCAGAGACTTCTCACCTCTTTGTACTGAACTACTCCCCTATATAAATTTGTGTATATAATTTTATATTATATATAAATAAATGTGCAGCTGATTAAACAGCTGTATCCTATCTAACACAGACATGACCAAATGTAGTTACTGTAAGCATTTACAGTAACTACTGGTGCACTCTAATGCAGAAGGGATGTTTGTAAGGACCTGTGTGCTGGCTGGCTATGCTTGGATATAAAATCTCTGCTGACTCCTCTTGATAATTACTTGTTAAGGGTTTTTAGGGTAGATGCAGGAAACATGTACCAAAGTAGGTGGATTACTGATTAAGCTGTGTTGTGTATGGAATTAGTTTGTATTCCTCAATCAGTCCCATTTAAATGAAATAGGGTAAAGAAAGTTTTAACTGGGCTTTCTTTATGTGTGTGAACTTGCCAGTACAACCCTAGCTTCACTGTAGCATCTGACAGGGAGAGTTAGCAGAACATGTTTTAAGGGATGATGCTTACGTTGCAATACTTTTTTGTGCCTATCTCCTCACTTCCACAAGCTTCCCACTGATAACTTGGGTTACTCTAGATGGGTCAAATCTATGGAATTTGAAATGCTTTGAAGTGCTTTGTTTAGAAGTGGGTTTTCATTATATAACTGAGAGTACATTTAGAGTTGCAGCTCTAGGTTCTCTCTCTTCCTGCACTAAATGAAAACAAGCATTGCATTTGTGCCAGACTTTACTAGTTCCATTTCCTGTGGGATATGACTTAAAATAAAAGTCAGGATACTGTCATGCCTATTTAGTTGTACTCACAGGCTGCACTGCTTTAAGAATCAACTGTTGCAGTACCAATATTATTTGCTGTAATAAAAGCAAATGTACTAACTTCCAGCCCTGACAGATGTCTCAATCTCCTGCACTGACCTTGTGTAAAGTGTTTTTGTCTCCCCTTCCCCCTCCTTGTCCCCAGCTACTTCCCTCGTGCAGGGAATTAGGTTGTCATGCCTATGTCTGCTCCACTTCCACTGACTTGTGCCTACATCTGGTACTGGGAGAGGGGCAACAGGAAGGGCAGTTTTTAGCTAATGTCTGGCTAAACATATGTGAGACAAACAACTTGTGTATGCTCCTTTTTTTAACAGTTATAAACAAACACATATGGTTTAATGCAGTGTTCAAGGAACTGTACGTATCTTACCAATCAAAGAAACTGCTGGAGATGACTGCACTCTGCTTCTGGTGCATTACCTTCTACATGACCTTTTGTTTTCAATTGCATAAAACCCCAATAAATACAATTTTATACTACATATTCAGTTTTTCGTGCTTTGAATTTTGAACTCATGTCCAGCCATACCAGAGTGATGATTTACTAAAGCCTTTTCTTCCATGTGTCCTTCTGTACTGTGGCATTAATATTGGACCTATCATTTGTATGAAACTGTTTTCTCATAGGCTGTTATCAGTCACAGATATATTGATAACTTTATCTCTGTTTCTTTACACCAATAAGGTCACATACTAAACACTGCATAGATACACAGACACCTAATTATTTTTACTTAAGGTTATTTCATTAATCGTTGGATAGGCTATTGCATTTTTATTAATTAGCTAATTTTATGGGTACATTTCAGTTTGGTACTTTCATCACTATGATGCTTAATTTACATTATAGGATATAATGTATTCTGTAGGATCAATGTGTGTTTACATGGACATGGACTCAGTAAAGCATGTCTGTTACTCTCTTCTGAAAAGATTGTCTTAAGATGCTTCCAAAGGGAGGAGAATGATCTCTTTGAGAGAAGGGTTATCCCTCTGTTAATGCTTATGCCATACATGGGACTCTTAAGTGCGTGTTGCATAGATAGGGTTTTTGGTATACTATTAGAAAATGCATTCGTCTCAAGAATGTATCAACTCAGAGTTTCAACTTTAGAATTTGCAGTTACATTCAGGGGAAGGGAAGCAGTAACCTTAAAGTAACAACTCAGCAATTGCTCAGTTCTCAACAGGCTAGTTCCTGTTTTGAGTGTTTTGTGTGCTGTACTGCTACTGCTGCTCATGTAGACATCCAACAGAACCTGTTTTACAGCATTTTGAGAAATTAAATCACTGAAAGCACTTCAGATGTTTTGGGACATGCTGTGCTTACACTTGTAGTTATTCTAGTGAGGCTCTGGGGTAGCTGTTCAGCACCATTAGTACCAAGGCTCACTTGGTGTTTGGAGCCCCATCAGGATCTAGTCTCCAGCTCATGGTGCAAAATTAGGACAGGGTGAAATTTGCTCAAATTGAACATTGTCTATTTAACTCAGAGCACAAGAGTCAGTAATGATGGGTTTTAAAACAGACAAAATCTGTTATTTCCTGCCTCTGCCTCCCGCTTTGTGTAGATCTATAGTAATACTGTATGATGTCACGCCAGTTGGCTGCACAATTTGAGAGACAGTGGGGAGAACTGGGAGGATCTTTTCAAAAAGCTTTTGTTGTTCAAACATACAGGGAGCTTAGGAACACAAGCTGCAATGAAATCAGCCACAACTTGTTCTTTGGGGGGATTTCAGGTTCCGTGCATTTTGAAAATCCCAGGTAATTTAATGTGTGTCTGTGGGTTTCTGAGGGAGAGTGCTGTGTGAATGACACTGTACGAACAAGGGGATGAAACAAATGAATACTAAACAAACTGAATGTGATCTGCTTTCCCAGAGCACAGAGCTCCTTCTTGATGTAACACATTTTAAAACAATGTGTGCTGCTGTCACCAGTAATAGTAGAATAATTGTTTTCCCAAAAAGTTTAATTTGAAAGTGAAGTCACAAGTTAGAAAATCTTTTTTCCTTTACTTTTAGATTTGTATAACTTTTAAAGGATCTAAGAGCATTTCATTCTGGATTCAAAAAAGAAAGAAGAACGGCAGCCTCTCATATAGTTGGCCCTTGTTTGTTTGTTTGCTCCCTTTTTTTACTATTAAAGTAAAATTCCATATCCTGGAATTTGTTTCTTTTCTTTTTTTAGCTGTCTTTGAAGTTGGTGTCTTTAGCAATAATTTTGGCAGCGGTACAGTCTTATAATGATTTTGCTTTGATACCAGGCTGCTTTTGTGTTCTCTTTCCATTGATAAAAAACAAACCCCAAGTCTCTTAGGTTTGTAATACTCAATTAAAGAAGTCATGTTTACATTTTCTCAAAACTAACCAATATTTTTGGTTGTTTCTTTTTTTTTTGTTTGTTTGTTTAGTTTATTTTAATATCCACTTGTGTCTGTATCTGAGGAGGGGGGAAAGACTTTACAGCTGAAACAGCCTTTTTGAAAGGCTGACTGCTTTTAACTTTCAGAAATGTTTGTCTGAAGGGAGGACCCTAGCCAATATTTGGGAGTTAGACTAGACCATGTATTACATTTCCAGAACCCTGCAGTTGTGGGACACAAGTTATCCCTCAGTTTCTAAAACTTTGTTGTTGAAATGTTGTGTTCAGAAATTGCCAGGAAACACAAATGTTTTCCACGTCTATTACATCTTATTGGAGGCCATTTATAGTGTATTTTTTGAGACTTTGATTTTATGCTATGCCATTATTCTTGCTAATTGCTTCTAATGGAAGCCACATTTTAGGCCTATGAGCATGCAC
Organism: Gymnorhina tibicen; assembly: GCA_013399875.1. NCBI lineage: Eukaryota > Metazoa > Chordata > Aves > Passeriformes > Artamidae > Gymnorhina > Gymnorhina tibicen. The sequence goes on from VXAZ01009925.1 coordinate 13,487, forward strand.
TAAATCATGGTAATTTTTCCTAGAAAGTGTGGATGAAAGTTAGAAATATTGGTAGGGATTATCAGGTGCAAATCTCAGTACCCACGATCTCCAAAGGCTCCCAGTGACTACACCTCCCCTTGCCCACCCCACATTTCTGGGAAACATACCAGAACTGCTGTGCCTCCTGAAATGCATGGTCAGGCAGGTGTTTTCATCAAGTCTCTGGCTCTAGCCGGACCACTGGACCTCTCTGCTCCATCATCTGTACTCAGTATTTTCCAAGTGGAAATGGACAAGTTATTTGCAAAGGAGTGTTAGTACTTAACTGGTAACATCTCACCTAAATCAGTTTGCATTCATCCTTTTTTAAGGCTGGATCACTTTGACTTATAGTCATCCATGTTTGTGGTTTTTTCCTTCAGTTTCCAATGAATAAATTCCCAGCTCACAGCAAAAAATATTAGTTTGTTGGTCTGTAATTTCATATTTTTTCATTCTATAGTTACTACTTCAGACTTCTTGTTCCTCTGTATAAAGATCCTCTTGATCTGCTACACTGATAGTGCTTTCTGGTTTCAACAATTAGTGAATGTTTTTGAATTGTTTATATTCTGGTTTTTTCTTGTTAATTACTAGATTTAACAAGCTGGTTATCAATACAACCAACATATTCATTAATTCCCTTTTTTGAAACAATATGTTTTGATTCCTTCTTTATCTGTTTTTCTACAATATGATTCTTTGACTAAAAGTTGTGTTGTCTATACTAAGTAATATGTAAAGAAATGTGATTCTATTGCTTGCTTTACTAAATCCAGATCAACTTACTTGTGTGCCTGGAAAAAATCTGTTATTAGAAGCATACTGAAGTACTTGGCAAATGTTTTATCTTCTCTTCTGTCTTTATTCTTTGAAAGTTGTTCTAATAATCTGTTTAGGTCAGGCTGTAGGATTGTTGTTGCCCCATTCAGTTTTTCTCCTTTTCTGTAGTCCCTCCATTTCGTATTTTTAAGAGAGATTGTTTTGTTAAGATCTAGAATGGTTATGGCTGCAAGCTTGTAATTTGATTTGTCAGTTTTATAATAATTCTATGTTGGGTCCTCCCACTTTGAATGCTGTTTGAATTTACCTGTCAGGACCTGTTGTGTCCTCACTCTGCTGGCCACAATCACTGCTGATAGCAGAAGTGAGGAAGGTACTCCTTCAGTTCTAGTACAATGGCCAATTTTAACAGCATGCTCTCATTTCATCTTAGTACACATATTTCTGTTTATTTTCTTCTGTCCAGGAATACCTATTTTTTTTTATGGTGATTGACTGAAGTCCTAGACTTTTCTCATATCCAGCCCTCCATTTTTTTTGGTCTTCGTTAACCGCTCATTTGAACATTATGTATTTATCACATGAACTTTGAGATACAGGCTAACTGTTGTTCATTCCTCCATTAAATTTACACTTCAGTGATAATTACATCGTCTGAAACATTCAAGTCCTGTGGCTTTGCTATTTTCATTGGTTTATGAGTCTCTGAGAAGTCAAAGCTTCTTATAAAGAAATGATTCTTGGTGATAACTCTTTCTCCAAGAGTATTGTAATTCCCTCTGTATATCTTCAAGTCTAGCCCTGGGGCCAAGGAGACCTAGAGCAGATACTCAGCTTTATTCCATGTGATGCTGGGGGAAAAAAATCCACCAAACAGCGTATCCTCTGAGCATTAGCTCAACACTTTGCAGCTGTTAAAATCTCATCTTCTTGCTCTGAGGACTAACCATCTATGTTTCTCTTGGCTCATAGACTTGCACATGAATTCATTCTGTTGGGTTTTTTTTTTAATAACATACAGGTTAACTGGGGTTGCTGGTAGAGTTCCTCCTCTGGTGGGACATTTCACTGGCTTATGTGTTAGGGATTTATTTCGTTAGGCCATTCTTTCTTTAAGCCCCTGGAATCTGAACCTCTGTGGGGTCTCTAAGCACCTTCTGGAGATACCATAAATCTTTCAAGTGACTGTTGGGATTCAGCCCAGCTCCTCTTGGCTTCTGCACTTTCCGGCTTTTCTTCATAACAAAGCTTTTCTGACATTTTGTTCTCACGTGAATCTTATGTGTCTCCAACTAAGTAAGACCACCTTCTTTCTCCTCTCTGAAAATTACTGAGATTGCCCCCTATGTAGGCTTTTCTTTCAAATCTTTTTAAGCTTAAGTTTTATCTGCTCAGTGAATTTTTCTTGCTTGGGTGTTCTCTGCTCTCTCCGCTTCCTCCTTGTGAACAAGCAGGAGAAAACTCTTTCCTGATTTTAATCAGCCTCACTCAGTGAATCAATTGTTATTCTTAATGGCCAGTCATTCTGTCTGGTTGGAGTGGTATGGTTGGGAATAGTGTGTATGAGAGTTAGTCAATTAAAAAAACAACATTTATCAAACAATTTTTAAATATCAGACAAAGTTCATGAGTCATTTACAGGGAGGATTCCTGACTGTCACAGTGAGTGTGGATGTTCTCATCGTGCAGTACTAAAACTGCTTTTCTTGAGTGGCATTGTTAATGAAGCCTTCAGAGAGCCTCAAGAGGCAGACAGTCATCTGTCATAGTCCTCACCCTGCTTTTGAAAACCCTCTAGAAAATTCAGGACCTCTGAATATTTAGAAGATCTGTAATCCCTCTTAGAATTAATATTCATTGAATTAAATAAGATACTATAAGCAAGAGATAGGATCTCTGACTCTGGAGAATAAACATCTCAGTTGTATTCCTCTTGAATCTGTGAAGTTCTTAAGCATGACTGTAATTATGGTAATAATTCAGCCTACTTTTGTTTATAACTTTGCTGTTGCATGTATGAAATGGGAGAAAAGATTATGGAAGTAATTAAAGCCCTGATGGAAGATAAAAACAGTTGTAAGATAATAAGGAGGCAGACTAATAAATACAGAGATGAGACTGGAATATTAAGCTGCCATCCATAGTGGCCAGGAAAAAAAAGGAATTTTGTCATTGTCATGACTTGGTGGTCAGAAGAGAAAGAAGAGCAGAGTCAAAGAGAACATGATGGATTGTCTCTGAAAAGAGTCCTGCAGAGTGTTTAGGTTTGTGTGAGTTGTGTTGCATGTGTGTTGCGATTACTGTCCTTAAAATACTCAAAAGGTAAAAAGAAGGAATTTTGGTTTGGGAATGATTGCTGCTGTAAGAGTTTCACCTGGTTGTTAGGACTGATTCTACAAACTGCCAGCAATTCAATTAAGCTTTCAAAGTAAAAGGATGTATCAGTTGTCTTTTTGTACTGAATTGTACACTGTCAGAGTGAAGGACACTCACCCAGAACAGCCATGTTACAAAGCTGAGGATTTGTGCAAATGGTTTTACAATGGCATGAGGCTACGTATATGATTAGCATTAGATATACTGCTCTCCAGACTGATCTACAGAAACACTCTTCTAGCTGTGAGACATGAACTGACCATCAGTTGCAGCAGCATTTTTTGGAGAGGGTTGAAGTTTCAGGAAATTTGTGTGCTTGATAATGTTCTGGTCATTTAAAACACAATTATGTAAGAGTGTAGGTGTATGAGGCATCTGATACAGATTTTCATTGTGTATCAAACTGTGATCTAAAACCATTTTTTGCGGTGAGTGGGTGGGTAAAAGGGAGATAAAATTTCAAGGGGGAGATTTTGTCTAAACCATGACAGTAGTAAATATTTTTGTTTCAAACCATAGAAGGGAACATGCTGATAAAGTGATAGGCAGGCTGGCTTATTTTTGTTTCTTGCTCTGCAAAAGTCCATTTCCAGAGGTAGCTGTTAAGCTAATAGCCCCTTTAATATCATATAAATCTAGAATAATTTTTTCTCTTAAGATATCTGAATGCTTTTTACCAAGTATGCAGTAACCTGACCATTCAATATTCTTGTCATAATCTTTGGCAGCAATAAAGTGGTAGTGTTACTTCTTCTCCTTTAAAATGTAATAAAAATGGGATTCAATCTAATACAGAGCCATAAGTTGAGTTCTAGTTATTTGGCTGCTCTTGTTTAAAACATGAACTTCCAGAACACTTCTTTTTTTGCATAGAACTCCTCTAGACTTATTCATCTCAGTGGATTAGTTCACATTCTCTTCATGTGTAGAGTCATTGCAGGCCTCGGAAACCATAATGTAGTACACAGACTGAGGTCCTGGGAACACTGTGTGTATTTGTGGCAATTCCAGGGGGGTTTTGTATCTTCAGAGAGTTACGAAGCTGTAAGTATATTGATCACTTCTAGATGCAGCATCAATGATATGGATGCATTATTAAAAAACTTAAAATGCTAACATTTATTTGGTAGAGCCATCTTTAATTTCTTCTTTCAATCTGTGTGTTCTGGGGTAATTTATCAATTTTCAGTAACCCCAGTACCATTAGTCAGAAGTTCTTTTAGGCGGATTTTTTTGATCGGCAATATGGTTTTGACATTTAGACCAGCAGCGCAAAATAAGTAGTAGCAGGATTCTCTGGTTCAAATCCCCACAGATGTGACTTCTATTGGCTCTTTTATCACACTTACTCTGGTTCAGTGCTTTAGATCTTATCCTGCCTTTTCTGAGCTGAAAAATTAATACAGGCTTTCACTTAGAATGAACCCAAAACTCTTTCATTGCTTTTTTTTTTCTATTTCCTATTAAATATGAAGTTAACAAGGTGCTGCAGGCTGAATGAAACATTGACATCCTTTAGAAATAAAGCACATTTTTTGAGCCTTAAGGAAAGCAAAGAAGTTAATAAAGTAAATGTTCTCTCTCTTTTTTTTTTAATTTTTTTTCCATGATAGCTCAGCTGTTAATTTACTCATAAAGGGACTGAAGCAGAAATCAAGCTCCCATTTTCCTTTTTCTGAAAAGGGGTGTGTGATATCTGTAGGTGAAGGCTTCTCTTGTACATTAAAACCAGACACAATTCCATATATGTTTTTCACAATCACAGCTGTAGACCTGTGCTTGGAAAACATTTCTAGTCTTGAAGGTGTTCTCAATCATTGTGATATTAATATGGTGAGATGCTGTAGCATGCCAGGATGTTTCCTAGGAAACTGATGACAATAAATCCAGAACATGAAATTCATCTTGTGTAAATAAGACTTGAGAGAGGGAAGTTGAAAGAGAAAGAAAAGTCCTGGACAGTAAAGCAAGGTTCTCTCTCAGAAAGGAGAGTTTACTGTGAAATTTCAGTTTTCTTTGTGCTCCTGCCCTGTCAGTGATGTTGGTTTATTTCCCCCAGAGGCCTCTTTACTACTGAAAGCCTGGCTTAATTATCTTGAATTAATTAGTTCAGTATAAAGTGGAGAACACTGAGTATCAGTGATTGACTTCTGAGGGACCTGCAGTGAAGTTGTAGAAATGGGTATAAAAACGTGAAAGTCTTCAGGAATGCTTCTGCAGGATCAGCTGCAGGGAAAGGTAATGATTTACTTCCAAGCCTAATGGCTTTGTCCAGGTGTTAACGATCTAAAGGGGGACAGTTTCAGCTGCAATCCCAGTAGTGGGATATAACACTTGAGGCAGTTAATTGCTTAATAGATTTAATTTCAGCAGGAGAGATTATTCATGCAGTCATTCCCATTCCCTAGAAATCTCACCTGTTCAGCATTTAATGTTTCCCTTGCCTTCACTTGCCCCTTAGTGGACTGTTCTATCACTGACCTGTTTACTGTGTGTTAGTCTGACCCTGGTTAGTATGTGCTGTGAGCAGGAAAATTGGATTACTGGAAACTTAAACCTGTGTATTGCAACTGAAACCTCTGTAAGTTTAGATAGCATCCTATGAATGTCCATTGATCACAAAGTTTTCTATTTTGGTACTTGAGTGTGGGGAAAAGTCTTTATTAGTGTCAGTGTTTGAAAGTCTCGCAGAATGTGTTTTCCTTTGACAAATACAGTGTTTTTGTGAACTCTGCTTAGCTAGAGTTTATGCTCTTGTTCCTTCCAATTAGAAATGAATGGGTTTAAGAAGTTAACAGTAGATGCCTTTGTTATCTTTTTGTCTTTGTCCACCTTGCTAGTATCTGAAAGGTGTTGTTAAGATACTGAGATGTGGTAAGTGCATGCCCAATTTAAAATTCCCAGGTTGAAGATCATTAGGACAATGTGTCACAGTTATCCTGCTACCAGATGAAAGTAATCAACTATTCTGCTTTACTCACCAGCTTTATTATTTGATTGGAAAGTCCCCTTTACATATAAATACCAGGTTGTGGTGCACCTCCACAGCAAAATTTAGGGTTTTTTTTAACATCTTAATGGAGGTAGTACCCATACTACATTTTAGAAGTCCAGCAGATGCTTAAAAAAGATCTTTGGAGAATTTTAAACTTCAGTATTTTCCATAGGAATCGTGCAAAAAGATGCACTGAATTTTCTTGGTGATGCTGAAGTTCATAATAAGAGGATTTAAAAATCATTAGTTACCTTTCCCTCTCCTACTTATGCGGTGTCCAGCTCTAAACTGTATTTAGCCTCATGTAAAGCTTTTGTCCTCTAAAGCCTCAGGTTACTGAAGCTCTTCTGCAGCTGTGCTTTCAGGTAAGGCTGTATTAATGGGCAGTGAGCGCCTTGATTTATAGTGGTTAAATCAGAATGAGAGGGAGGGCTCTTCTCTCCCAGTCCTCTGTTTAAACTATGGAACTAAGTCTTGTGTCTTCTGTATTTTTAATTTTTTTATCAAGGTGTCTAGTATTTCTGCCCTAGACTATGTGAGTTGTTTATTTTTCTTATATGATTTGTAACTGAAGCGGTTTCAACTTTTTACATCTGTCTTGTAGAGTCTGTCTGGACAGATACTTTCCTCCCAAAGTCACTTGTACAAAACACATGGATTTGCTGCGCTGTGTTTTATCCTGTGAAACTCTTCATGTTGTGAGCTATAGCATAGTAAACTGGCAGATAATAGACTGTGAAGACTAATTGTGATAGAAAAATGTTTCCAAGCATACAGAGAATATTTATTTAGTTATTACATGGAGTCTCTAATTGCTCATGTTAAACTTCTGCGTTATAATCATCAGCGCAATAGAATTGTTAGAATTTCTCATAACATGAACTAGGATGGTGAATTGTCCTTTGTGCTGCTAAAAAACTTGCTCCTATGAAAAGCATGCTTTTAATAATACAGCTGGCTTTTATGTTTGTCAGCAGCATTTGCATTTCCATGTTTTAGCAGTCAGGAACACTTCAGTAACATCAATGTGACAAATGCAGAACACTTAGTCCTGTCATGATGCATTTTTGTGTTTGGCAGTTTTTCTGTTCTTCTAATTAAGTCAACAAAAGACCCAGTTTTGGTTTCTTTCTTGTCTTTCTGCATTGTGGTTGCTGAATCTCTAACAGTCTTACCCACGATAGTGGTCAGTCTGTTTCATTCCTGTGGAGAATTGCTGACACGCATTGGCAAACTTTTCCAAGCGTCAAAGATTAGTCTATTAACTGTCATACTTCTCCAGTTCTGTCAATGTTATTATTTTTTCTAACAAAGGGTACATTTTTCTCCTGTATTTCTGGGCATGATGGAAAAAAAAATCTATCTTCCAGTCTATTCCTGTCTTAAGCCCTTGAACATGTCCAGTAGCTAGGACTTTACTGAGACATTTAAGTACCTGTAATTATGTGGTCACCTGGCTTGTAAATATAAAGAAGAAAACGAGTTTTAATTCTGTCACTGAGGTTTTGTCTGAGGTTTCCTACATAATAATTTTTTTGTGTTGTGAGTTTTTCTCTGTGTCAGTGGAGAGTATCACTACTTCAAACAAACTTTCTGATCCTCTGCAGTCTGTCTTCAGATGCATCTATAAATGAAGAGCTGCTTGATTTCACTGAGTCCAGTGATGCTTAAGATAAGAATGAAGGCTTGAATTTTTTGATAGCAGTATATCAGCAGGAATTAAAAAAATTTGTGAGATTATTTTAGCTGACAGTAATTGTCAAATTTCCACGTTTCTTTATTGCAGAAAAATTCCATCCCAGCTGTGTAGATAGCTTATGTATCTCACAGATACAGTTCATCAACAAGGGTCCTAAAACAAATTTAAAACCACACATTTTATACCTTCAGGATGACTGTGGCCAGTATTTTATTACAGAATGAAATTTGCTTTCTTCCGGAGCTGAGCAGCTGTAGTGTGTCCAAGCGCCTTCATCTGAGGAGCTCCAGAACCAACAGGTCAGGTCCTATTGTGAAAAAGAAACCAGCCGCCCACTTTTCTTTGTAAAACAGGATACTGACTCCTCACTGTGAAATCAGGGCTCAAAGGAGGGTGAAAAATTTAACAGCTGCTTTTAATTTCTCTTGAGAAGGCTCACATGCCTCCATGAGACTTGTGTTCATTGTCTTTAGGCAGCCAGAATCACGATTGCTTGAAAATACTCTCATTCCTTCCTCTTGCCTGGATGTTACTCTCTGTGCTGGGGTGATGACCCTTTCCATGGCTGTTTATCCTCAGCTCTGACTGTACTTCTAGAGTAGGTGTGAGTAGACTTGTTCTCACAAGCAACTTTGTCCTGAAGGCTACATAACACACACACGAAGAAAACTCCACTGGGCCGAACTTGAAATAAACAGTAAAAAGTACTTTTTTTCATGCTGGCACTATATGCACGACAGATGCAGCTACAGTAAAGAAGGAGCTGTGTATGCATTATTTTCTGGGACAAAAGCAGGGAGTGTAGCTGCTGCTTTTTGGGAGCTGAGAGTCTTTACGGAGCAGAGCTCTGGTGCCACCTCCTTATTCAGACCCTTGCACGGGAAGCTTGGCACTGCCAGATGACGTATGCAAAGAAGTTATTAAACTGTGAAATGAAGCACTACTGTGTGACATTAATGACTGGAAAAGGAACACATTAAGTCTAATTTATAAAACTTGTTAATGTACTGGGGTTTGTTACTGTAAGAAAAAAATTCTGTTTTTCAAAAGCACATTGAATGACACTATAAAAATACTGTTTTCATATACTCTGTCTGAGAGATTTTCATTTAGTGGTTACATAACTGCTTAGCCTGTTGAAATGGCCATATTGAAAAGATGTGGTGAAGTATTACCTTAACAAGCTTTAAGATCTCCTCATCAACTATGTTCAATATGATTTTTGAAGTGAAGGGGTTTTCATGTTTGTCAACAAGAATACTTGAACTTCACAAATAGAATTGTATAAACACTGTTGAAAATGTGAGAATGCTCCTCCACCTCCTCAACATTTTGTCAGATCTCCTTCCCATAATGGATGTCAACAGTCCCAAATTATAATAATTCTTTTGCTGTAGTTTCCCTCTAGTGTTTCTGTTCTTTCCTTCCCCTCTCCTTGTTTGTGTACCAAGTGGCTCTCTGGCTCTCCAGAGTCTGCCAGTACTGAGAGCCTTCATTCTTGCACTGTGGGACCTGACAGAACCACAGCTGAACATTCTTCCCACTGAACAGCTGCTTCAGTGTTCATTGCTTTGTTGAGAAGGGAAGTTCTGTAATCATCTGGAAAAAATTTAATTTTGTTCAAGGAAAGGATTTTGTTCAAGGACACATCTTTCTCATTCAGAAACTAGTGGTGCTTTTAGCAATGGTTCTTGAATTTGACCCGCTGTTTAATGGGGAGCTAGTGAAAGGAGAATAAACTCAGAGGAGATGTGCTGAGTGACTGTGACTGCTGAGCAACTGCTATGCTGCCTTTCAGTCCGGTAGGAGCCTTCCCAGGGTTGGAGGCTGTGGTATGTTCAGTTATCTGCTCCATTGCAGTCAAACTTGTGAGGCCTGAAGGTGGAAGAACTTGTGATCATTGTGTTTTAAGTCCAGCTGTGGCAGGAATGGACACCACCCCCCCATTCCCCCCACCAGCTGTTTTGGCTTTCTGAGTGTTTGGGAAGGATGATAAATTTGGATGAATACCAAAACAGGTAGCCTAATGTTTTGTAGGAAGATTACATTTGACATGAGTGATACTTGAAAGGTGTTAGGGTCTTATAACAACTCTTCTTTTCCACTAGAACCCTAGGATTGCTAGGGTTCAATCAGCTTATCCACTACATATCCTACATCTTGGATACCTGTGAAATCATGCTCTTACATATCATAGCCGAGAGGGATGTTGGCAGTACACAAGCCATTACATTTAATTTTTCCCCAGTGGTTTTGGGGAGAGGAAGAGCAGGAACACTTCAATTTTCTGAAAAGAGCTCTAAAACCAGCTCACCACAAGCCCCGTAATCCCTGTGAGGTGTTTATGGCAGTAACATCCTCAACTGGGAGGAATCCCACTTCCTGGCAGCTCCTGAATAGAGTTGGAGGCAATTCTTGTCAAGTGTCTTATTTGGCCTCCTCAGGAGGAGGAGGAACTGGGAGTTTACAGACAGTAAGTAAACAGGGGAGTTGAATAAATGGATAGCCAAATACGATGTGCTTCAAAGGAGACCCTTCTCAAAAGATTTTCAAAAGGGAATATGACATAACTGAAAAACAAGGGGAAAAAGTTAAATTTACCCTTATTTACGAACCCAGATTCTCAGGAACAGCTTTGTAGCATATTACTAGTGAACAGTCTTACTCTTTATACCTTCTTAGCCTTCGTGAATGGGACTGGGTGTCTCGGACTTGTTACTGCTGCTTCATTTGTCACAGAACACACTGTGAAAGAAACTAGTCCTTTTGGCAGCCAAGTGAAAATCAAAACAAAACAGGTCAAAACTGTACAGATAGTGATACCTCTGTACTAAAAGTGGGTTCCTTTGTGGTTGGTGCTGATACACTCCAACAGGAACTTGTCCTGCCAGAGGAATGAAGGGGTTTCATTTTGCCGGGGCTGGCTGTTTGGGGCTTTTATGGGAACCAAATGTATGCTAAGGAAATATGTGAGAGTTTCCCACAAAATTAATAAAGTCCCATTACATGTGTTTACATTAAAATGTCCAAATGCAGTTGTTCACATGACATTATCTGGTAGCACACAAAATGACTGCTGTGTGACCTTTCAAATTTGATAAAAGTAGTATGTGATTGTGGACAGGTTAACCCAACAGACAAAATAATAATAGTTCCTTTACTGAGTGATTAAAGCTCAAAAAAGAGGAAAAGTAGATATGTTTAGCTATAACCCAGCCAAAGAAAATAAGGACCAAGACCTCAACAGTAGCTGAGATTTGTGGGATTCTGATGCTCACTGAAAAAAAAGGGCTAATATTAACTATATACTAGGTTAAAATTAATTCAGCATTTGTAATTTTGCATCTATATTGTAATTGTATTTGTGTTGTTAAGCATGTTAATGTGAGACAGCTGCTACAGCTTCATACAGAGACTATGTCCACATAATGCTGCTTTTGCATGCAACAGAGAGGATCTAGTACTATTCGTACTTTAAAATGTTGTAGAAAAGGCTGGTTCACCTCAGAACTTTGTCTCTGCACTAAACAAGCAGGTTTTTCTGATTTCCACTGATTCAAAGTTCAAAACGGTAAATACTTGTTATCTCCAAACCAGCAGAAACAGCTTACTTTCCCAGCTGCTGTTGGTAACACATGTGAAGATGAGAAGCTTTTAAAGATTGTCACTGTGTCTATCCATGACCAATAGGCCCATGGATGAAGCCAGATGATCTTTGGAGTTAGCACAATTCCTCAAAGAATGCAGAGGAGCAGCATATAAAGTAAAGCAGACAGACACACTACATGCATGCTCACCACAGGATTTGTTAACTAAAGGCTCTGACTTTCTGCACTTGATCTTTTGAGTTGTCATTTGCTGTCGTGTAGTTATTGATTTTTGAATTAATGAGTTTGATTTCAAGGTGAGATCTCTCTGACAGACCTGCTTATATGATGAGCAGGTATTCATTTAAGGATTTAATTCTTTTGTTAAGGTCTGTTGTAATTTTACTTGCTTGAAGAGACTTTGTTTCACTATATTTTGCAGCAAGAGACTTTCTTTCTCACTTCTATCATGGAATTATCCCATTCACTATTGACATGCCATCTTTGCTTTTACTGCCGGAAATCCAGAAATAACCATAGAATTGAGTTTTACAGTGGAAGTTTTTACATTTAATAGTGCATTAACTGCATCAATAGTACAGCTTGTTCAATTCCTGAAGTGTATTTTTTTTTTTTCCTTGTGGCATTCAGTAGTTTGGCATTGGTAGCCTGAGCTGTGGGCAGGGCTTTTTGTAGTTTTATCGTCCATAGGAGCAGTCATGCTGAAAGCACTGGGCTGTCATGAAGCTGCAGTCCAAAACAGCTGACCAATCATTCAAGGCTTCCTATAATTTGTCTTTATCCCTTTATTTATTTTGCAAAACATTGTCAATATTTATTAGTAATTTATTTTTATTGCGTCTGGTACTTTATCTCAATGTGCAAGTGTCAGATAAATGCATGCCAGCATGACTTTGCTCATGTTTCATCACTGACACTGCTTGCCACAGAGTGATGTTGTTTTCTGCACTAGGTGTAAAATGAACCTTAATAAAGGCACAAAGTCTGCATTCCTTTGCCTTTGAATGCCAAGGTGATGACATTATAAATCTAAAGGTAATTTTTCTGAAATTTCCCAGTCCATGGCTAGCATGTTAAAAAATAAGGGATTCTTTCCAGGGGAAAAGATTATTAAAGGAGGGCAAATATGCCACAACACCATTTGCTTTGAATTTTGTATTAAATCTATTTTTATTAATTCCGTAATAGAGAAAAATTGCATAAGATTTTTCTATTTGTGAAAATTCTTACTTTAAGAATTTTGAATCAAACGCTGAAGATATATTTCTGTAACTAAAAGAGTCATTTAGACTGGAGGTAAGCTAGAGAAAATAATTATTTTTCATCGTATTATAGATTAGATGGCAGTACAGAAAGGAGATACTTGTAGGGAAGAAAATAATGCTGAGAAAGAGACCTTTTTCTGTGTGTTGGCCTGCATAAAGTGCTTTTCTTTTGTCTGGAACCCACAGGTGGTGACAGTGGGGTTAGTTTCAAAATGTGTTGAGTGCAGTCATGGTCAGTTCAAATCAGTCCCTCAGGATTTCATGCAGTAATAGAGAATACTGCCTGTGCTGGGAAATTGATTTTGGCACACATTTTGCAAATGCCTTTGCATGCCACTGTGATAGTGCTATTAAAATCCTGAATTCCTTGTGCTGCAGAACAGTTGGAATTCACAGCAATGTTATCATGTTATTTTAAATCTTTGTTATAGAATCTACAATTTTTATTTCTTTGGTGTAATTTTATATTAATTTCCTAGTGGATTTTCAGAACTATTTTCCTGTCTTTTCTTAGAATTGGGGGAAAACCCCCCACCTGTAACTGCATTTCTGTCCTATCCTGTCGGATGGTTTTACAAAGTGTTTCTACTTTTCTTCTCCAGATAGTTTTTACAGTTTTCTTTCTGTTCTTTGGTTGGTGTCATCCTATCCTTCCTTTGCCTTCTTTTATGTTATGTACTTTAAGAGATGTTGGCCTGTGGCCACATATTTACAAAACAAGCATGAACTCGAATTTGCTCTTGGGATTTTAAGTTTGCTGTGTGTGAAGCTGCACATCTTCCTGGAAAAGCTGTGGCAAGCAAGAGCAATGCATAATGCTGGGATCAGTGTCTTTACATGAAAGCTCATTCTTCTCTTCAGTTGTTTCATTTCTTTCACACCAACAAAATTTGAATGGAATTTGTCCTTTTATTTGTTTAATTTACTCTATTACTTAAAGTTTTAAATGTAATTAGTTTAGGTTCCTAAACTTACTTTTTCTCTTGAACTTTTTTTTTTGCCTGCTGGTGGGCTGAGGTGGAGGAACCCTAGTGACTTCAGAGAAAGTACTTTTTGGATCTGAAATTGTCTTAGAAATTGATGTTCTTTGCTATGAATGGGTGAATTACTCTAATTTGCTGGAAGTGGATCTTCAAGGAATCAGAAAAGAGACTTTTGCACTGCGGGCTGTGAAAAGCCAGATGCTGTAGCCAGTATGGTGTTATTACTGAGGGCAGCTTTAGCACAAAGAACTGCACCCACAATATGTACCTCCTTCTTTCTCTGAAAGCTGGAGACCTGGATTTCTCTCATCATCTCGTTTTCCTGGAGTTTTGTGCAGTTTCCCCTTTTCTCCTTTTCTACTTCTGTAATTAAATTTCACAACACTGTTTCATAGTACTCAGCCCATGAGTTGATATTGCCATAGCTTGTATTCATTATCACCAATTATAGTAATCCAAATTTTGGTCTGTCCTGCAAAGCATGGCTAAGCCCCTCCTGGTTTTGAAGCATTCCCTAGCTTCTTAAGTAGTGCCTATAGAAGATTCCTGTAGAACTAAGTGGAAATGAAGTAAGTACTTCTTAACAGAAAAAAAATGGTGAATGGCCACAGGATTTAGTAGAGGATCAGTTTGCAGTTCCAGCTCTTTGAACTTACTGGAGAAGTAGACCAAATCCTGCAGGGGAGAAGGCTGCAGGAAATGAGACCGTGATGTTGGCATTGGACAAGTGATAGAAGAATCAGAGGACGATGGGAAGGGTCTTTTAAGGCTTAAATCGTGCATAACTCACAAATCTATCTCCTTTGACTTCACTGAAATATATATATAGAGTCAGCTTCCATTCACTGTGATTGTGTGTTCCTAGCACAATGACATACAAAAGGCACTTTTTTGCCTAAATTTAACAGCTTGGACTTTATATAATGGAGAAGTACTTGTAGTGCTGCATGTGTGAAGCAGTGCTTTTAATTTGCCCGGTATTTTGTCCTGATAATGACAATCTTTTGTGAGTAAAGAATACTGCAGTACTTATGGACGGTTATCAGAGACAGCAAAACCATTTTCAATTGCCATTAGTGAGAGAAAATAAATGTAAATCTCACTGTTCCATCTTATGGCGCCTTTGGAAATTGCCTCTCTGGCAGATGGAGAATGTATTGTAACTTCAACATAAGTTTTGCCCCATAATGAGAACACAAAGTATCATTTTTGTTGATTATTTTTTTCTATAAATCTGTTTACCTTGCTTACTTTTACTTGGTTATTTTTGAGCATATTGCACAGCCTAGCAGGTAATTATTATAATCAAGTAGTTGGCAAGAATCCCCTGCTTTGTAGTTCTGTTTAGCTCAGCTGCTGTCAAGAAGAAGCAGTTTCTTTCTTTGATGTAGGCTATTTATGAGTGTGTTAATGGTAAGGTAGCTCTACCAAGAGTTATTTAAGACAGCTCATGAGCTTTGGCTGCTACTGTTATGGTTGCTGTGTTCAATTATTTCTTCCAATCCATTCTGCATTCGCTTCAAAACACCCTCATTTTGTATCACCCCACCTGTGCTCCCAGTGCATGCCACGTGCATGACATTACCAGATGTGTGTTCAGGATGAGGCACTGGGTTACTGATGTGAAAGCAGCTCAAATGACAGAGTTGGGAATTGTTATGGAGCACAGAGCATGGTGGCTATGTGGAGATCATGTTTCTGTTTCCTGTCCCAAAATCCTGCATTTCCATTTATGGTACCTGACCACTAATGTGCTCAGGCTTCTTTAATTCTCCTGGTGTGCACGTGTAGAACTGGTGGGCCAGATGGAGTATGCTTACTTTGTGATAGAGCAGTTGCTTTACCACCAAGCCCCATCACTCTCATCATAATTAATTCTTTCATGAATATCTGAATTGTATTTTGTAACATCTTGGAGAAAGAATCACATTTTAAAATATTATTTTCCTGCTTTTCATTTTTCTGTGAAGACTGCTTTTTTTCCTCACTTTTAGGTTTCACCTCTTTTTGGAAAGAAGTTCTTTGATAGTAGCCCACATGTATATTTGTGATGATTTGTTTTGATTGTTTTTTCTTCCTCTGTGGAACTGACATTTTCAAAATGTCAAGTTTTAATTTCAACTTTTTCATTGAAGACAGTGGGTGTCCTCCAACTGCATCACCCTTTCCCTGCCATCACTTTTCTGCTGGAGTTAATATGCTCTGTGCAGGTGCTGTGCTTGCTTTGGGCCACATGAGTTGTTCCATTATTCCCTAATGTCAGTTCTTATTCTTTAGTCTTTCTATGAGTCGATTTCCATCCTGTGCCGTGCACCATTGTTGCATCCTACCTTTCACTTAGCACACTGAAGGATTCAAGTGCTACAGTAAATGGTGTATTTTCAAATTTGAAACATCTGCCAATTAAGGTTCTGTACTTTGGGGTGAAGGGAATCTAAATGTTGGAAGTTGTTGTGGAAGTATGCCACAGTGGTGTCTGTTGATGCCAGATCCAACAGTGATAAAGACAGACCAACCGATTCCATCTTCCTTCTTGGTGGAGGACTCTGGTGCATTATTCAGGGTCAACTGAGATTAGCTTAGTTGGTCACAGCATGGTGCTGATCACACCAAGGTCATGGGTTTGATCCCTCTATGGGCAATGCACTTAAGAGCTGGACTCGATTCTTGTGGGTTCCTTCCAACTCAGAATATTCTGTGATTGGTTGAGGTCACTCCTTTAAGAGATCACTTACTGACTTTTCAACTTTCATGACTAAGTGATCATTAGCAGCAATTAGTTATTAGCTACTACCAGTGTTCCCACAGGCAAAAGGGACCTTACTGCAATTCCTGTGGACAACAGCAAGGACGGATATCAAAGATTAGTAGATAATTATCTGTGGAAAAGGATCTTTACCGGTACTGCTCCATCGTTTTCTAGGACACTGTCAGAGGCTGAGATTTCCCTTTTCTACAGCGCTGACCAATGCTGGCTTCATACTTGTCAAAGAGATGGATTTTTTTAATGCTGTATGATGGGACTCTGCAGATACATTAGCCCAGCTTCCCAACACAAGCTGTGACTGATGTCAAGTGTTTCCTGTTTCAGAAATGGGAAGGAGAAAAGAAAGACTGGTATTGTTTATCTTGGCCAGAAAATGAACAAAGGGACACTAAGTAAAGGAATTACAAAATAATTGAATAGTTCAGTGTAGATATTAGGAGCTTTTCGCTCCTTGTCTAACAACATAAAATACTTCATTAAATTGAAAAGGCATGAATTAAAAAATTATGAGAACATTCTTCCTGGGAAGAAAATTTGTAGCCATGACTTTTCTTGGCAAGGGGTTTTCTTTGGAGAAAAGTTGGACATTTATGGATTTAACGCAAGTAAAGACAGTTCATTTAGAGGAGTCTAAAGAAACAATAAAACCCTGACCTTGGGTTATTAGCCTGTTTAACTGTTATGCTTATGTTGAGCCCTTCATGGAAGAGAAGAAAGGAGAGGGGAAGGGAATAGTTTTGTTGGCTGTGCAGTTCTTGCATCCTGCTCTTCAGGTCTTCAGACTCTGGCAGTGACCACTGTCCAGTAACCAAGTCCTGCACTAAAGATTCAGTCACTCTGCTCCAGGCTTGAAGTTTTATATCTTTATAATGTTCCTTCAAAAGCTACAGCTTCACTTGGGAAGGAAGGGGGAAAAAATGAGATTGTAATGTGGCGAGACAAACTAGGAAACAAGCTCTGATTCTGTGTAGTGGAACGAGATCTTGAGAATAAAATATGCTGGCGTATTTACAAGCAAAGTAGAAACAGTGGTGCAAAGTGGAAAGAGCACACACTGTAGGCCAGATACCCCCATCTCTCTACTGTGTTCTCTCCAGGGTCCCTTGTGTGGATGAAATACAATATCTCTGTTGTGAAACTTTAGTTGCTGTGAGTCCCATTTCTGTTGTTTAGCAGGAGCCAGGTCTCAGCAAGAAACTGTTTAAAAAGTTAAATTGAAAGACTGTTGCTATGTGTCTGCTGCATAGCTGCTGGGGAGGGAGAGCTGCCACTCTCTGAGGAGGTATGGGAAGGGATAGGACCAGGGCTAGGGATGAACTGACATGGCAGAGGCTGAGGAAAACAAGCCACTTTTTTGGCCATATGTTGAAAAGTTCCAATAAAGGCAGCTGAGACTAACTAACATCATGGACAGGTACCAATAATATGCATGAAAGATGGAAACAATTGAGAGCAGAATCTCATTATTCCTCAGTTTGCTATTCTAATGTCTCTTTTTAGCTTCTCCAGGAAATGAAGGAACATTACACAACAATGGAAATTAAAGGGCTACACATTTAGCACATAGATGTGACAAAACTGCAGGGATCCTTTTGGTTTAATCAGAATATCTGGTCTCTTTATAGTTTAAATACTATAGTTCAAATAGTCTCATCCATTAGTTTGAGAAAAAAGTAATGAGGAAATAGGGAATGGGTTCTCTAAAAGCAGCACATGTGATAAAGTGATTTAGTATTAGAGACATACTGTCTGAATATTCAGGGAGGCCTCAATCCTCCTGAAAATTATGGATGTATAAACTCTGTATATAACAAGTTGGACATACACTTCTTTTTGGAGTTGCTATGTTTCTAATTTTTTGTTTCTGAAGAGCAGATACTGAAGAATTCCTGTACTTGCCAGCACCATCTCATTCTTCTGATCGCTGAAGCTGAAATTCATTCCAGTTAACTGTTTTGATCACTAAAGGGGCTAAATACAAAATGTTCAGAACCAGTTCCCAGAGCAGAGTATTTCCTTTTCCTAAGAGAAAACAAAAGACTTTGGAGAATTCTGGAGCTGAGCAAATGGACCTAGCCATCTGATTTTCATCATCTCCCACTACAGAACAGCTGACTTCTGCTGTTCAAGAAGTATAGGAACAGTATAGGGCTCCAGTGTCCTGTTTGGAGGAGAATTCCATATCAAAGGAAAGGGATGCTTGTGTCTGTACCACTGATGTGTCCAATTTACACCATCAGCCCCTCTCATTTCCTTCCCAGAACTTAATCCATCTGTTATTTTTACTAATTAAAAATTGCTGCTTGTACACAGTGTGCTTTCCTTAAATGTTACACTATGAAACTTAGCCACTTTCTGTACTTGTATATGGGCTTGGGCTATTCCCTCATATGATGTTCCTTTAGTTACATGGTGTATTTTGCGAAGGACTTAAGGTTTGTTAGATACTGGATCGTGCTATTTAAATGCTCTGAACTCATGAACAAAGGATGAATGTAGAAATTGGAGTTTTTTATGCATCTATTATAATGGGGGGGGGGGAATTCACTTGTGCTGCAGNGAATTTGGGTTTTTTTTTGCATTTTTTTTAATGGGGGGGGGGGAATTCACTTGTGCTGCAGGTTCACGACCCTTTCTCTTTGACCCTGTTAGTTGGCTGTGGACTGTTCCAGCCTGGAAGCTTTTGTAGCTTGGCATTTCTGTGCGGTGTGTGCAGCTCAGCAGGACAGTCTGCTCCTGGGTTTCCATCTGATGGAGGTGCATCCCTCACGTTGACAAATGAAACATTTGTCACTCAATGCACAGTCTGGCTGCGTATCCTGACTTGTGCACGTGTAGCATGCTGGTCTTGCGGCCACCATGCAGTTGGGTTTGTGTGTGGAGGCTGTATGAACAGGGACTGATCGTAGAAGGAAGGGTGCATCTCATGGTTTAATTCAGACATGTAGCCTGGTCTGAAAAGGGCATAGACTTCTTCTGGCCCCATAATTCTGTGATGGTGTATTAAATGATATAGATGTTACTGCATTCATTTGAAGACCTGTAGCTTGAGAAAGACTGCGTACACACAATTATTTTCATTATTGATGTGTATGACTTAGTTGGCATGATAATGTTTTTCAGGTAAATTTTACTAGCCCTTCACCAAACAGAGTTTTTGTTGTATGAATAAGCATAATTCTCTAATACTAATCAGGACTTTTAGTTTGGGATCAGGAACTATTTTATGGTAAGCTCTGTTTTAGGTGTTGAGAGTGTTTAAAAGCTCTGTCTTTTGTTAAATTTGGAGTGGTGGTGACTTTGTCATGCTTCTGCATATCATTGTTAAAACATCATGGATCATAGGTGATATCCTTTAACTCTTAGGGAATGGCTCTGCCACCTCCACATATTCAAAGCTGGGCCATCTGAATCGTATTTGTAAAATATACAGCTAACTCAAACTGAAGAACTTGCTGGTTTAGTTACATTTATTGTGCACTCAGTGGGTTTTTTATTTCAAACCAAATAAATTACTAAAGGATTCTTTTTTTTATTAGACATTATCCCAGATTTTGCCTCATGTCATGCAATTGAGGTTAAGATTTGCATGTTTTGTAACTTTTGTTCTTTCAGAGGATTGCTTATTGTTGCACATTGCCCTCTGCTAGCTCCTAAATTCTGTGAGTGTGAGGCTTGTGAAGAGCAAAATAGCTAGAAAAGTAGGCAGGCAGTGTTGGAGAGAGAGAAAACAACCTTGTTGTGTGTATGAAAAATTGATTTAGAAGGAAAGAAAAGGGAAATGTCTCAATACTTTGTGTCAGGCTTAACTTCTGTACAAATTATTAGGAGATATATAAGATCCCTTGCTAATTTTTAGTCTACAGCGAACAAAATATGAAAATACTTTTTTCTCAAGTGCTATGAATACAATATTCAAGCTGTGAGTTTGGCCATGTTTTAAATTTTCCATAAAAGCAGAAATGAACTAAGAGAGCCCTCATCTGCTTACTTCCAAATGTAAATTGGACATGATTTGTAAGATTCCAGTTACACAAAATGTATGCTTTCATTAGGAGAGAGCTTATTCTTCTTTTTAACACTTAGGGACACAATATTTTATGGGCAATAACTGAAAGTAGTGCAGGCCATATTTCTGAGAGCCAAGCTAGAAGATGCTATTAATAGTGTGATTTTGGACATAAGCACATTAACAGAGATTCAGAAGGAGACAGGACAGAAGAGGCCAGCTTTCTGAAGAGATTCTGGAAGGCATTTCATATTTGTTAATGTTTGGCAGTCTGTTTAAATGAGCATTCAGATTCAGAGCATCAGACATGCAAAGTGATAGAAGCCTTTACCTTCCTTTGCTTATGTGTTCTGCAAAGCCTGTCTTGAAGTGGTGGTCTTGAACCTCACTACACTGATCAAAACAAAATGGGACAAATGATGATGATGAGAATGATAATGATATTGCTGTTTACATTAGTACATTGGCTACAGTCACTAAAAACCTGATTTTTAATGGAGGAAATAGAAATACCTGTTTTTCAAGGGTGTGTGGATGACTAGGTAAATTAAGTAAGTCCATTGTTATTTAACTCATTGACTTGGGTAGCAGACTGAAAAGTAAATATCTGTGAAAAAAGAGCATGGGCAGTAGGAAGCCCACCTCTATTTGAAGAAATAAATAAACTGAAATAGCTGATGCCATGAGGAATGCAAAAGAATCTGTCTAACTTTGATCAACTTGCTTGTTCTGCTTTCTTTTGGGGTTTTTTTGGATGAGGACTCATTCCTGATTTATGGAAAGGTGGTGACCAGTCAGCTTGCTGCCCTGGCGAGCACCCACGTGCAATGCATGGAATACCCACAGCTGTAATACAGGTGTGAGAGGGACTGGGCTCTGGGTTGACCCTTTTTGACATCTTCTCTGGACTTGAGCAAAACTGAGTTAAAACTGAGTACATTTTCTGAGTTAACCGTCTGCTAGGGCTTTTTGGACAAGTAATGATATCTCACAGGTTTCTTCTCCAGTGACAGCAGGCCTCCAGCTGGCCTGCCATACTACCCTTTCCCTGGTGTTAGAACACCATATTTACCCAAGGAGTGCAGCAATTTACAAGTGTACTTGTAACTGGCAATTTAGGTAGCCCACACATAGTCTTTGCTTACTGTAAAGGTGCAGTAACAAATCCTTTTAGTCTGGCAGCAAAACAAGTTTGAACTTTCAGTCTTGGCTGCCCACTGATACTTTCTAATGTGACTCAGAAACAAACTAGGAAAAACTTTTTCAATTATCTGTCTATATACAAATAAAGCTTCTTGGGTTTCATTCTGTCTTCTGTTTCTTTAAATGGACCTCTACTCATAGTGATCTTGTCCAGAACAAAGCTCCATAAATAGTTGTAGCAGTCTAGTGAGGAATATTGGTTGGAGCATTGTGGTTTGCCAGCAGGAATTAGCAGCTCAGACTGGTTTTGGGGCTTGGAAAATGTTTGCACAAATATGGGTAAGTGTTCAGATTTAGCTTATCTTAAGACCGTGCCACAGCTTAAAGAGGGTTTAGGCTCTACCTGGACTGCATTTTTCCTCCCACCTTCTTACCATTTGCCTCGAGTCAGCTGCATCAGGAACTGACTTGGCTGAAATCCAACGTTGCACCAATAACACTGTTTTTATGATGAGCTTTTATTGGATCATCTCCTTGATCTTACTCAAAATCCATTTGCACAAAGCTGTGCCAAAAGGAAGGGGCAGCTGGGTGCAAGGTTGCTTTTCTACTTACACTGTTCTTCTTTTTCTCCTTTGTAACATCCTCCTGCAATTTGTCTGTCAGAGACATGAGTATAATCAAAACATTTTTTTGTCATTAGTGTTCTGTTTTAAGGTCACACACGTTTTCTGAATTCAGGATACGTACCTTGGTCATTTAGGCTCAGTTGAATAATATATCACATTACAGCTTTATAAATATAGTAATGATGTTGATTGATCTAAGCACAAAGTGGAATTATTCTAACTATTTTTTTATTAATTCTATAATACATGCTACTAATAAAAGTTACGTTATTGATTTGTTTTTCGTAGTAAGTTGCCCTAAACAAGACAGCTAGTACCTTGAGTTGTGCTTTCTAAAACAACTTACTAAATGAAATTCTAAAATTAATCCTGGCACCAAAAGGTAAAACATGGTCCAGCGCAAGATGATTACAATGATATATTCAGCATAAATATTTATTTATCTGTGAGATATACATTCTCAATTATTAAACCCATCACTCCTTGCTTTATGTAATTAGCACAGAATAGGGAAGTTTTTGTGCTCTGCTGTTGCTTGGCAGAGGTATTAAGTCTTGGGTCTCTGTAGCTTACTAATGAATAAAACAGGATTTGTACTTAAACTCTTAACTATGCATAGCAAGGTTTTAGCATGCTATAAAATCTAAAATTATAGCAGAGTATGTGAGCAGCATTAACAAATGGATGGAGCTGCTTTCACTGAAAAGTAGAGGGGTTGACTTTGATGATTAAATAAGGCTTTAGTTGTGCAAATATTTGCTAGTTGCTGTTAAATCCTTTTTCTTTCCTCAGAAATATGTTCTCTTTTCATTTCTGTTCTTTCAGTTTACATAGACGATAAAATTAAATTATTTTCTATTTGATTATATTTGCACAATAAGAAGGAAGGCAATGTAGACTAAATAGACTGACAGAGTATGTGGTCCTTTTAGCAGACATTTTCAGTGCTGGAACTCAAGCTTTGTACTTCCAAAAAGACATTTTATGACCCCTAACCTACCATGTGGTAAATAGGCATTTAGCAGCACAGCTGCTTGCTATGAATTCAGACACTGACAAATGTATTTTGTAGTGGTCCAGATCCTGTCGGTGTAATAAGAGTGATAAGGTCAGGCATTCCAGGGTGGACCTGCCTCCCACACCTCTGGATCCTGGCTAGACTCAATGGGATCTAGCTGCTTGTGTTGTTTTGCAGGAGGCATGGTAGCAAAACTTCAGGCGTGTCAGGAATAGCTGGGTTAAATTGGAGTGAGTTCAGGGCTCTGGCTAGCATCACAGCAAGAAGTGCAGATTACAATACAGACTGAAATGCCTAGTTCTTCCTGGATCTGCACTTGGCTTGCTGAATCGTGTCTGGTGTTCAGAATGAAAGCGTGATGTTGTAATGTACTTAGGCTGTTTTCTCCTCCAGTGGTTTTCATTTTTCTTGCTTTCTATAGACTAACAGAAAGCAGCAAATCAAAGATCTGTCAATATTTTTTATTGGCAGGTTTGTTCACAGTCATCAGTTAGAAACACAGAAGAGCAGAGAACGCAAAAAGTGAAGATCTCATAATCATTCATCATGTAAATAAAGTTTCCTTTCATTTATTTGTTGTGGGCAAGATAGAGAGTGTTGTAAAAATCAGTGTGTTATAAAGAAGATAAAAATCAGTGCGATCTTTTATGAGAGATTCATATGTGAAGTGGGATTAGTTTTCCTTGTTGTAAAACCATGTAGTTCATTGGAATTTCTGCACAACTCATGGGGGCACAAGCAAAAAAAAAAAAAAAGGAGCCAGATGGATGTAGTTGTTTGAAACACCAAAACCAAAAGCCTTATCAGAATTAAGAAACGCAATGTTTAGTTGAGGTTACAGTGAATACCACATTTCACATGCTGTCATTGAGCAGAGAAGGTGTCTACCTTCTTTCTTTGCTTGCATTTAGGCTTTTCTATTTTCTCTTTAAAGGTTGTTGAGAATTAATTATTGAATGTTTTGATAGGACTTGCTTCTTAAAACCTTCATAAAACTGATGGCAGTTTCTGGAGTAACCTGGGGGAATCAGCATCATCTGCAGGGCAGGTTAGCAAGGTCGTGTCTGTGTAGTGCTTATTGTCAGTTGTTCAGCTGTAGTAGTCTCCATCCTATAGCAGATCAAAAGAATGCAGAAAGATTGACATTAGTCAAGTCCACTAACCTGACCAGCACAGTGGAGATATTTTGCATCAGAGCAAGGATGAGGACTAAGGATTTTCTTACTCGTTTGGGATTTTTTGCGTTTCTGGTACCTGTGGTGGTTGACAAAGTAAGCATCAATGCCAGTTGAATAATCAGTTTAAATTCCAGTTGTTATTTTGATTTGTGGCTTTCCAGATGCAGCCCAGTTTGAGAATGAAGAGTGGGGCTTTTTCTGTCATCAGTGCAGTTGTTGTTCAGGGACCAGCTGTTAAGTCCTCAGGCAAACAGTTCCTGTTCTCAAAGTCAAGTCTCATGCTTTTAGGATTTCAAGTGGATCTGCAGCTTTATTCCCATTTCCATTGTGTTAAACCTGCTGCAGTAGGGAGATGAGGGTTAATGGTGGGTGTTGAGACAGATAGATAAAATTCCAAAGTAATGTATTTTATTAGACTCTTCAGGTTTGGGGTCAGCATTATTGTCTGCACTGCCTCAGGCAGCTGTGAGGTAGAGATCATTGGTTTGTATTTTATATGCTATTTTCTTGCTAACCAGGGTTGTAAGTCAGAGCACTGACTTGAAGGCATTTGATGATGTGTGATTGTGGCAGCTCACATGCTAATCTTCCGTACAGTTACGCCCAAGTGACTTGAAGAATGTCAACTACCAGTAATTTCACTGCCAATATTTCTACAGTCACATTTTGCTGAGAGCATGTCACCAACTTGGGCTTATCCTCTCCTTCCCTGTGTCCATAGACCTGGCATGAAGGTCTGGCAGAGCAGATGCTTCCCCAGCAGTTAACCATTTCTCCATTCAAACCTGGGCATGTGTTATAGGGTTGACGTGTACATCTGGGTGAGGTTAACTACCCCTAATTTCACAGATTCTTTGAGATCATCCCCTCTTTCCATATGCAAAGAGAGGATTATTTCTGCACTTCCAACACTGTTGAATTTTCTCTATTTGTTTATCTTCTTACACCGTTTGGTGTGTACCACTCCACACCATTTATTCTCCTCATGGACTAGTCTGTCTGAACATCACACAGGTGGATCAGAATTTTTTACTTGTTTTCCACAACATTTCTCTAGGTCCCCCTGTTTTCTCCTCCTGAGAGGATATCTGCAGTCTGACTACTTTATTGGTAGTATCAGCAGGACAGAAGAAACTGTCTTTTACTCTGATGGATTTGCAGTCTAGACATTGTACAAGCTGACCAAAGGATGTAGGCTACAGCAAAGCATGACTGACGGGAGAAGTCCAGCCAGGAGCTATCCATACCATGACTCTTGTTGGCTTTAAAAAATGTTTCCTGGGGAAATACTTTGTCCTGAACTTGTTTCCAAGTTTACAGTCCTTAAAAACTTGGATGTTCAACTTACTGTATTGAAAACATGTTTAGTGAAAGGAGAAAGGCCCTGGGGACATAACCTTTCCTTTTCTTCCCCTTTTTTTCTCCAGTGTTTCGTTCTTGTATTAGGCTTGTCAGAGGTGTTACATACTTGGTACTCTCTCGCCTCCCACTTCTTCAAGGCACATAAATCCATTCAACTCTATCACCTTTGTGATATTGCCAACATACAACACTTTTGATCAGTCCACTGTGAAAATTCCTGATGCTGCCTTCATTTCCTCCTGTTTGGACTGCTGTAACTCACAGCTCTCGGGCAGTTAACAGCTGCAATACTCTGTGGGATTGGTACTCACAGTATGCTATCACAACCTAGCATGTTTTGGACAGTGATTACTGTGTGCTTTAATTTCTAAAATCGTCAGCAACCTCGTCTCTTAATTGTGTCAAAAACCCCAAATTTGTTAGCATGTTTTCACTGAATTCCTCCTTCTAAATCAGCTTGCATTTAGTTGATGATCTTAAGGGTCTTTTTTCAACCTAAGTGATTCTATGATCATAGTTAATAGCTTCCCTGACCTCAAGTGTAGTGCCATTCAATGTCAGATCTGTCTGCTACAGGAAATCTTTCATTCGCTTTTAATTCCAGATCTTCCCTCTTCAGATCAAAGGTTCCATGGTGAGTGATTAAAAAAAGGACTATTAAGTGGGTAGAAATTGAATGGATGTGAGGTACTTGAATGGGAAGAAGGATCATATTTTTCTGCAAAAATGGATGCCACTTAGTTCTGCTGCCTGAGAGATGATTATAGTAATTGAAGTTGATCACAATTAGACCTTTACATTTGCATTGCCTTGAACTGAAGCATTTTTATTTAAATTCATCACACATTATGCCTTTGCATGTACTATTCAAAGTCTGAGGACTGCATAATTTACAACAAAGAAAACAAGTCACCGAACATAATGAGCTAAACTTCTAACAATACCCTCAAATTTCACCTGTAATTAATCACTCATGCTCAGCTGCAGACAAAAAGGTTAGCATTTACACATGTAACTGCATGTAGGCACAGGCAGACAGAACCTTTCAGTACTGTCCCCTCTGCTGGATTTCAGGCAAAAGAAACAAATAGAAATACTTTTCTTATAAGGGCCAAGTGAGTTATTGTTCCATAACATTAGGGTGGTAGATTACTGAGAGCACAGTAGATGTATGTTCTGTTCCTGTTTTTATGACAGAAATAACAAAGTACGAGGCTGGAGAAATATGCATGTTGTAGACTTGATTTACATACAGCTGTAAAGCATTTTTAGGACTGGATCTTTGTTTAGCTGTGCGTGATTGGGAGTTTTGCCATTAAATTGCCCAGAACGAGTGGTTGGACCGAGGTCAGGAGTGGCCACACGTTGCACCCTGTGCTGCAGCTGTAGGATGCAAACTGCAAGGGCATGAAGGGCTCTGTGAGCACAGGGCTCCCCTAAAGGAGCTTTCTTTTTGTGGAAACTCTGGTATAATGGCCTTTGGGGTTGTGAAATACCTTCTTGTGGGAGGAAAAATGCTTTAGAGTATGTGGTGCAGTGACAGTGATACTTCTGAAATACAAAAAATCTTGAGCTTTCCATGAAGAAGTGGAAAAGTCTGAAAAACAAGCAAAAACCAAACCACAACAAGCAAAAATTAATAATTGAAGTAACACGTATATCTTTTGGGCTGTCATTTAAAAATTCTGATTGATGTAACTCATCTAGAGTAAGTTTTAGCTTTATAATTTGAATTGACACTTTTAATGTGGTTTCTCTTTCCCCACTTCCATGCTTTTCAGCCTTCCCAAGACATGTTTTGTTCATTTGGTTTTAATTCAGTCCCAGTTAAGTGTCTTATTGCCAAAACAATTCCTGTGTGGGCAAAGAAGGGAGCTTGTGATGCAGGCACCAACTGGTCTTTATGGCCACGTTTGTCTGGTAGGAGCAGCAGCCAAAGGCTGTTCTGGGTCCCAAGGCCAAATGACCTGGCACAGCTTGTGTCCATGCAACTAAATCAATTTATATCACCCAAACAGGATGACCTAATCCAAACTCACTTCTAGGAATACTCCCTGGCCTGGACTGTTTCTTTTGAAACTCTACCTAAAACTGTGCCAGATGGTTTTCTGTACAGGCAGGCACGTGCAGACCTCCACCTTTGCCCTGTCTGTGGTTGATGGCTGTGGGTCTCACCTCATCAGCCTGTGTCAGGTGCAGGCAATGGCTGGCACAGGTCCTCTCTGGGAGCTTCCACCAATTCTAATTCTTGGGCTTTGTGATACTAAACTTTCCAAAGCTCTGTTGAGGTCTTCAGGCATTGTGCTTGTACAGACAGGCTGATGGAAAAAACCCACGGAATTTATCACTGTCAAAGAAAAAGTAGAAAAGGAAACCAGTTGGAAAGGAGAAATTCTTTATGTATCTCCAATAATACAGATTAGAGAGCTGAAAACACTGGCTTTCTTAATGCATGCCTCTTTTTATAAATTATTTTCTACCAAAATGTTTCTAAATTTTAAATCGGGACAATTTAAATGAAAACTTTCACAATGGAACATGCCAGAGAAGAGCCAAACTCAGCACAAAACACTTGTTAGCAAAGATCTTAGGTAAAATTGAAGGTGCAATGTACAAAACTTTTGTGTTTATCAAATACATTTTAAATTAATCCACCTGTGGGTCAAAAAACATGAGTGCCACCAAGCCCTCTTTCAAATGAAAACTAAATTAAGATCTGGGGACTCTTTTATAAAATACATTAGGTAAGGATGTCCTGCAGCACTTTTCTGATCTACGTGCGACATGGTTTTCATAAGAGCTACCTCCACTGGTAAAAATAACATGAAGGGAAAGGAGCTTAAGGTATGGCCTGCTGACGTGGCTTAATGAGCATGACTTTTCCAGTCATGGGAAAGGAAGAAGATTGAGAAGACTACTGACAGGTACACAAGTAATGTTACCGACAGGCCTAATGGAACATTCATGAAATAATTACACTGTCAGTAGATGAGATATTTTACAAACTGCAGGCAGCCAGCTTAGGTAGCAGAACGTGTTTGTATTTATTTGCTTTTACAACACAGGTTCAAAAATCACAGGCACTTTGTTTTAATGAGTAATAGTTCCACTGTCTTCATTTTTATCTCTGTTGTCTCCCTGCAGGTCAAAGCAACTGATGCAGATGCTGATCAGTTTGGAGAAATTGAGTATTCTCTTTACGATGGATTTAATTTTTATGAAAAATCCAAAGCTTTCCAGATTGATCCTCACACTGGTCAGATCTTTGTGTCTCAAGACATTGACAGAGAAGGAGATCCAACCACTTATGATCTCTTAGTAAAAGCTACAGATGGGGTAAGTTTCATCTTTCTACGTTGCCAGATTTGTGAATGCATTTGCAAATTTGGATGTCTGGTATACTTTTAAATGAGAATGTAGTGAGAATTTAAAAATTGCATGAATTTGAATAAAATGTCTTATCCTTAAAGAGACCAGAAAATAATATTCATGAACTGTAAATTTTTACCGAAATTAATAAAATTGGCTGTGAAATATCCAATGACTCCTAAACAAGGTTTGGAAAAATGTTTCTAGGAAGTGTTAATCCTTGCTGATTTTCCTCCTCCCGTTGGAACCAATGGACTCCAAGTTACTTCTGCCCCCTGCTTTCAAGATTACTGCAGCAGTATTAAGACAGTACCATGGGCTAGAACTGCGTGGCTACTGTGGGTGACAGTGATTTTCCTGGATAAATTCCTTGTCCTTTGTAGCTGGCTGATGCCACTGCTGCTGTGGCTGTGGCTGGGTGCAGCCTCCCTGCAGCTGCATGTCTGAAAGTTTTCCCACTTGATAAGCTCTGGTGTTTGGAAGTGGGTATTCATGGTACAGCAAGGGCAGGGTACTTGTACGTGCCTGAAATAGTCCATTGCAGATCTCTGGCAAAGGGGGTGAGGAGACATTTGCTGTGGTGGGAACATATTAGGATGTCTGGGAATGGACACCTTGCTTACCTGATGCCATGTAAAAAATCATTTTGGTAGTAAGGGCCAGAAAAATAATGGAAGAAAATGATTAATTTCATTATTTTCATCACAAAATATCCATTTTGTGATTTGCATGGTGATTTGCAATCTGAGTTGATTTGCAATTTGAGACCCAGTCAGTACTTGTCTTCACCTTCTTCAGCTTAATAATGAATTGTGAAGAAGCTGAAGAAAAGGTTATTGGTTGCCTTCAAATGTTAGAATTAACATAAGGACACTTTTCAAAATGTTATTCAGGTCACATTTTGCAGTACAATTTGTCCTGAAAAACATTGAGATTCATTTATTTCAGGCTATATAGTCTTTATTTCTTACTTTGAATATTAAACTTGCATTTATGATAATGTCCTAAGTGTATTTAATATAACTTTTAAAAAATGCAGTTGTGCTAGAAATACTGTATTTTTCATTAAAATGCCTGTACTTTTTGTTATTGTACACTGAAGAAACTTAGGGAACTATGATTTCCATATTCATGAGTTGATGAACTTAAATAGCTGCAGTTGATGGTGGGTATAATTAATTCATTTTGAGAATATAGCACTTGAGGGTTGAATTTGGATATATGCGTAATAGTTAAGCAATTCATCTGGTTTTTTTCTTCAGCTGTCACAATTCAGTGTTTGTTTCACAGGCTACAGGAATATTCTCTTTTATTAATATTGCTTTTAGCTGTGTGCCTTTTCTTCCTCATAGATTTCTTTAGAGGAGACAAAAATACATAAATATATTTGTATGTTTGTTTCCATATTAATCTTTTTTGAATGACTGATAACTTGACCCTGCTCATTGCAGGGGGCTTGGACTGGAAAACCTTTGAAAGGTCCCTTCCTACTCAAACCGTTCTATGATTTTAATATAAGAATATAGGGGTGGGTTTTTCCAGGACAGTGCCTGTAATTTTTATAGCAGAGGTAGGTCTACGGGTTTTTTTTGCTGATATGTTATTCCTGCCTTCCAAATTTATACTTGAGTACAGATATCCAAACCTTGAAGAGCAAAGCAGTCTGTATTGCAATGTATAACAGCAGAAAATTATGTATTCTGCTCTAATTCATAATTTCATTTTTCCTCTCATTCGCATGTTTTGAAGCTGTATAAATGTAAAGAACACATACACACCTCTGGAATATCAAGATTAGTCCTTAATAAAGGTTGTGTGAGAGCTGGACAATAGCAGTTAAATTCTCAAAAGTTTCTAAGATATTCAGTCTGGTACAGAAGATTGTTTTGAAAATCTGAAAGAAAATATGTTTGCATGAAAAAAAGCTTGATGCCTTAATTTTTTACCTCAAGTTAAAGGAAAATAGCAAAAGCATTGAAACTGCAGGGTATTTAATTTTTAAATTGCTCTGTCATTTATCTTCATTTAGGGGCCTTGTGTTTTCAGAAGTTCAATAATGGGGACAACCGCTCAGTTTTTGATTGCCTTGTTTGTGACAGGCAAGGCTTGATCTTTTTAGTGGAAGTCAGCACTTTGTAGATCCCATTGATTTATCTTCTAGAAGTTTGCCCATCTGACACCTAAATACTAAAGCACCTAAATTCAATATCAGCTTTTCAAAATTTTCAGTGCACCTGAACTCGTGTTGACCAACTCCCCGCCTTTAAAGCAGAACTGTAGTAGGATATTTATTTCCTGACATTCTGCTGCTGATTTTGATGGATTAAAGATGTTAGGTATGGGGTTCAAAGTAGAGGCTGTGAGCAGGGGAGAAATGTGTACAGAAAAGAGAGGGGAAGAATGAAGGGTCACTTGTGACAAAGGAGGGTAGAGTGATGAAAAGGAAAGAAAATAACACAGTTAATTAGAAATGAGGAGGAAAAGAAAGTATTTTCCAGGTGGTGTGCAGTTTATCTTACAGCAAAACTATCAGTTTCCTCCACCTGTTCCTGGCTACTCCATTACATGGCTTTAGAGCTTGTCAGTCATGTCTTTTATGCATTGTGTAGAAAAAGTAAGGAGTGAACTTAAATTGCACACAAGAGCCCGTGGAGAGGCAGGTGGAAAACAGCTCCTGTTAAACTGGTGTTAAATAAACATCCTGTGAGGGCTTGTGGGAGCACTCTCACTGATTAAGCAAAGATGAAAAGAAGTATCCTTGTATCTTCTGTATGAAATGGGAGGTCTGGAGTTTTTCAGCTGCCACATCATCACTGCAAAAGATTCAGTGCACCATCAGCAGGTGTGTTGGTGACTCTCTTACTGCCTTTCTGCACAGAGAGGTACTTTGTCTCTTGCTTTTTGGTAATCCACCCTGACTATCCAATTTTCTTTGTCTGTTACCCTGGAGCAATTGAAACCTAGATATAAACACTTGACACTCTCAGGCAAAGCTTCTGAAGAACTTAAGGCTTTTGAAATAATTGGAGATATCTCTCCACTTTGACGGCATTAAAACTTCAAGACAACATATCCTTTAGGTTTACAAAAAAAAGTCTTTATGTCAGAGATTCTGTATCTAACAGTTCAGTTTGGAACAAAAATTTGACAGCATGGTTCACTGACAAATCTTTGGAGGCTGTGATGAAAATCTTGATGGAGTTTTATGCATTTTCCAGAACTGAAATGAAGAAATACAGCTACTCAAAACAGCACCATTTCTACTTATTAAGACGAAGAGTTTCCCCTTCCAAAGGCAGGGTAATTCTTCTTTTTTTAAGACTTGCTAAAGAGGTGTACTAATAGCTTTAGCTAATCACACAAATTTGATCCTCCTGAAGTAAAGAAAACGTTAATTGTTGTTATTTTGACTTGATGGTAGTTTATGGCCCCTTTATCTTCCACGAGGGACGCAATTCTCAGGACTCTGACAGAGCAGTCATTGTAATTGTGACTTCTTGTAGCATCAGGGAGTATAACAGTAGTTAAAAATACTTGAACATTTGAGATAAAGGATTTTAAGATGAACAGCTGTGGCTTTCTGTTGCTCGTTAACATGGTTTGACAAATGTAATTTTCTGTCAGCAATTGACTTCATATAAGTCAGCCTTCATATTTTGGAGATCTGTGTTTTGCTTGCTTCTGACTAGATGAAGTATATTCACATTGTTAGAAATAGAAGGACTTTCTGTTCCTTCCCAATTGGGATGATACTTGTTTTCAGTTGTCAGAGCAAGAGCTGGGCCATAACCAGTTAATATCATAAGTAAATGTCATACTTGACATATGAAGGTATACACTGCTCCTTCAGGAAAAGAAGGTTCTGTTTCCATCACAAAATTTGGTCTATCTTCTGAGAGATTAGGTTTCCCCATACAGTTAGAGTTAATCCATTTCAAAAGACTTTGCAGTCTTTACATAACCCTTAGCATAAATACAAATCAGCTGAAGAGTGGGGCTTGGGGTTTCTTCATGCCCGTTTAGCAATAATGAAGCTTGAAAGAAACAGTTTAACACAAGCTCTTGTGAGTTTGGTTTCACGCTGTTCCAACCATCTTTTTTTAGATGCTTTTTATTCTTGACCTCACTTCTTGCCTGGCTCTCTTCCCTTAAAAATACTTCTGATTTCTGTTCTAAAGTACCTGAAAGCCGTGGAGACACAGAGCATCTTCTGACAGTGAGCAGAGCACATTCTCTCCCCTTCCCCTGCCCTACCTTTTAGCTCCTGTGCAGGGATTTCCTTACCATGGAAATCAAGGTACCGGGGAAGGGGCTTGCCCTGAAGTGGGGATGCTGGCAGTGGGCTCACTGCCATCTCCATTTCTCCATATTGGCATGGAGTTTCATGGCAGTCCCAGTAACTTGTAGGCTGATGCCTATTCAGTACCCTTCAGAGTCCTGGTCCCAGGCAAGTGTCCTGGCTGCTGGCTGCCTGTGCAGCAGCGTGAGCCCTGGAAGCATGCCATGCCTTATTTTCTTCAGAAGCACACCAGGAGGATGTGGGATAGATCGCCTCATTTGTGGGTGAAACACAGACACATGATGCACAAGATCATCTTAGTTTTCCACGTACTTGAGCCTTTATGGGTATGTGTCACTGCCACCCAACAGAGGCAACATTACAAAACAGAAGAAAAAAACAAAACCAGGACAAAGCAAAAATCACTATGAAAATGTGCAAGGAAATGCTGACAGTATTTTTGTTTTCCAAAAATAAGTCTGAACCAGTGGACATACTAAGCAAACCCTCAAAAATAGTTTTGTGGGTGATTGTTATGCGGCAGGGTAATTCTAGAGGAGTCGTATCCAGTGGGAATCATTGGACAGTTTCATGAAGGTCAGGTTTAAAAATAATTGACAGGAAGAATTAGATTGCAGAAATATGCAACATAGTTGTTTCTGGGTTGGCTTGGTTTTCTTTGTATCATAGCTACTGTGACTGCAAAATTCAGTTCACGCTAGCTCAGCATAGTTTGTCATGTGTATGCATGAACATCTGATCTGTGTCAGCAGTTTCTGTGAGTGACTGCTACAAGCACAGCATGCTCAGTGTGACTTTAAAGAGCTCAGGATTCTTCCTCCATCTGTGTCTTAACGTGCTGCATAAAGCACGTGCAGACTATCCATGCCTGTGCTGCCTTGTGCCCCTGAACATGCCTGTGCCCCAGCATTCACTGCTTATCTCTGCTACAGTGGACCTGTTTTCTTTTAAAAATGCTTGTACTTCCTATGGCTGTAAAATTATCTTGGAAATATGAACCCTCCAAACTCATGGAGGGAGTCCACAGGGGGTACGAGGTAGTGCCTCTGAGAAGTAAATTGCCTTTAGTTTCACTCAGGTGCCTGTGGGGTCTACACTTCAGCACCCACAGAGCTGTCTGTTTTGCAGATTGTCACAAAATTCTGTGCTTTGTCATAGCAAATCAGTATTTTTCTGTAGTATAGTCTGATAAGCCAGCTTGCAGTTTCTCCTTTCTTCTCCAGTTTCACTCCAGAGCAAGGCTAAAAGTGGTCCCATGGCTGCCCACGTGGTATTTTAGGGGCTTTTCTTGGGCATTTGTTGGTAAATTGAGGATAGGTCTCACAGGCAGCAGCCTGACAAGTCAGCTTTTGGCTGTTCTGTGCTGCTTTTATTCTGAGTCCCTGGTTGAAAAAGCCTTCTATTCACTGTTAATGATGGTCTTGCTTTTACATCTAAAAGACTCATAGAGAGAAGCTTTTTCTGCTTTACTGGAGTGCCACAGTCACCTGAGGGGCATGTCTTTCTGGGGTATAAAGCCCTGACTTTTATCTGTGAAGGAGTAAGTGGGATGTTGGTGATGTCAGCAGAAGCATGTGAGGTTAGACTAGCAAGGTTTTTGACATGTGTAGTGCTCATTAGCATTAACAAAACTGACTTTGTGTTCAGGCCTCACTGTTGTAGAGAATCTGGATTTCTGTCTGTATTTGATCAGCCCACTGGTGGTGTGCTGAGCACATAGCTTGCTTATGTGCAATCTTTTGGGGTATTGCAGGTACTGTAAGTTGCTTTTAATGCACATTTTCATTGATCAATATTGTTGCAGCACGTTCCATTTCCTAATGATGGACTGAAGCCTGTTGTACACCATCCTATTTTTAAAATTGATCTTGTTTTTTTTGGGTTTTTTTTCTTATTTATCCAACAGGGTGGTCTGAGTGCCCAAGCGTTTGTTCGCATCGAGATAGAAGATATTAATGACAATCAGCCTGTTTTTGAACAAGACATCTATGTGACAAGTATCAGCAGTCACACGCAGCCGGGAACAGAAATCATCAATGTTGTTGCCACAGACAGAGATTCAGGAATATATGGTGTTGTCACATATGAACTGGTCCCAGGAGAATTTTCCTCTTTTTTCACAGTGGATACATCCACAGGTACTGTATGAGTCTATGATTCAGAAAGGTGATAATTATACAAGATGTGTATTTTCCTCTATTTTCCTGATGATGTTTTTTATGATTGAAGTCATGTCATACAGGTGAAACTTAGATTCTGATGGAAAGAAATTCCAGAGGAGGATGGAGGATTTAGGTTCAACATGAAACCTTGCATTCACTGGAATAAGCAGAAGAACAGAAAACATAGTACATACCAGTACAATGAAGGACAAGCAGTATGCCTCTTATCCACTATTTTCAGCACTAAATCTATTCATCATTGTAAGAAATATAAAAACATTACTTTTTTACAAAAATATCTGTATTTCCGAAATGCTTAGGGCTTACTCTTGAAGAGCAATAAAAGACCCTTCAAGATGCTCATCCTTTCATTTCTTCTCTGTTTCTGTTCTAATCTTCCTCTGTACTGTGCTAGGATAAGTCCCCATTCTGCTCAGTCTTACAAGACATACTTGCCTCCCTGTTTGACTCAATGTTTAACTTTCTAAGTGTCTTTTTCTGCCTTTTACTTTCTGATGTGACACCTCATCCTTCTGGCTTCTGGAGAGAGGTTCAATGAAGGAGTGATGACGAGAGCAGAAAAACAATTATGGCAAAAGCAAATCTGTGTGAATTTTTTTCAAAGACAGGTCGAGTCTCACAGATTGAATTACTCTTCCCATTGCTACAAAACAGCCTCTGCAGTTAGCTTTCTAACCTTAAAATAGTTGCCAGCATCAGCTGAAGAGAACATGAGCATTGCATCTACAAATGTCCATGGTGCCTTTCAGTGAGGGGTTGACTAAACTGAAAGTGCCATTTTTCTTGAGGGCCAGCCCTTGCATATGAATGTATCCTGATCAACAGATGGTCGTGGCGCAGACTGTTTTTTATGTTTTAAGATCTTTTTGGACTGTGGTACATGTCATGTGTGTATATATTAGCTCTTTGGCACAGAAAATCTTGCAAGGTTCTATTCTTTCAAAATGGTGTCTCTTTTTACACAGTTCCCAAAATATTCTGATGAACAGAAGAAACTAATCTTCTTAGGAAGTCTGTCTGCTTGTCTTGGCTATTTCAGAATTTATTTAACTGTGGGCTTTTAACTACCTGTCAAATCAGGTTCTCAGGGGCATAACTGATGTCAAAAATACATAGGTCAGTCAATAATTAGGGAGCTGGATCTCCACAGGCATTTAACTGGTCATTTTAAAACTGTCCCATCAGGCTTGTTGAAGAGAGCCCCTGTGGATCATGTTAGCAGCGCTGGCTTTGCAGCAGCCCTCTGCTGAAAGAAGGCCTTTTTAAAGGCTTCTTCCTTGGGGTGTGACCTTTTGGCCTCTCTTTCCAGTTTGGCACTTTGTATAGGAAAAATGTCATGCTTAATGATGAAGACTCTATAAGCTTGTAAGTTACTATTACCTCGTGGATCTATCATGCTATTTTATCAAAGGCACACCAAATTCAGGGTGAAGTTGCTTGAGGTCATTATTGCTGACATTTCATGATGAGAAAAGCTCTTAGGTCAGACACTATTCGCAGCATTATAGTGCTTGGAATCTGATTGCACTTAATCAGATCTCCTGGGTAATTCACAAGGTCAGACTGTGTCTAATTTTAGCTTATTAATATTAATGCTGTGGGGTTTTTTTCCTTCTGAATACACTTTTTCCTTTTATATTCTTCCACATCTACTTACAATAGGGCTTATGCTCTGTCACTGGTGAGGAGAATAATTTTTAAACTATTTGAAAAAAATAAACATTTTAAACAAAAAAAAAAAACCATTAAAATTGCCAATTTATCACTCAGAAGTTTTGCAATCTTTGAGCTCCAAAACCTGTTCAGTATTCAGAGAGAGATGAAACAAGTGGCTCACTGTTAGGGCACAGAGATTTTGAGCTGTTCCTCCTTACCTCTTGTTATAACAGAGACATTTTCCAGTGTTCATTGTGCTAAAGCTGTCTTCATATGCTCTGATATATGGCCTAACTTAGCTGTGCCTCTCCGAAGGTTATGTGAGGGACTTCATCTAGTTATCTGGGCTGCATTTTGTGAACAGAGGGCAATGGACAAGTATGTGAAGGAACAGGCATTCTCCAGGAGATGGATGCTCAAACCAGAAAGCCAAATGAGATAATATTACAGTTTGGTCTCTGTTTTTCTGATCTTGTGAATGTGCAGTCTGTTACTGATGTGTTCTGCAGTTTTTCCAATTTACAGTATAGCATATTCTGTTTTATCTGCTCTTCTCATTATTAGAGGACCTAAAGAGAGGGACAATGATGGTGTTGGAGTATTCTGTGGATTTGCCTTCCTGATGAGGTTTTTTTTTTTTAAATAATTATTTTTTCTCACTGATAGAGCATTTAGAAAGGAGAAATGAAGATCAGTGCATTAGTAATTTTGACTTATTATGTTCATTATAGCCCTTATTACTATATGTGAACACAGATATTTTCAGTATTATGAGATTTAAAATAATTAGTAGCTAACCATTTGTCACATTACACTATGATCCATTAAAATCACATGCGAGATGATGCTGTTCTCCACGACATACGTGATTTCTGTTTTATGGAATCTATATGGCATCTGGATTTGAAAATTTTTCTCACTGTAATTTTCTTAAGGGGTATTTCTTGAGTGCTGCACTTAGAATACTCACTGAAAATTCACTTTTGAGTTTTTGGAAGAGAAATAGATAAAACAGTAAAATAGCAATTGAAACCCAAATTCTTCACTGCTGTGGCTTGCTTCTGGCTCTTGCTTTGTTAAAGCTCTTAGTTTTTCAGTGAGCTGTGTTCACAATATCCTACCAGCTGGTCAACTCCTGACTATATAGAATATAACAATACTGCTTTTGACACATAGATATTACGAGGTTGAGGCACATCCAGGCTCTTTGAAGGGGCTCCATCTTTTGTTTCAAGCACTGGGACATGTGGATGTTGTAAATAGATGCATTCAGTGGGAATGGGAAGGAACATCCTTTCATTGACCAGATAGACATTCCAGTGAATTTTTTTTTAATTCTAAACAAGATTTTATTAGTTATATTTGTTTGCTATTTTAGCTCTTAGACACTGCATTTATTGTTTGTGATATGCTGTTGTACTCATAAATAACATTTATTGTGTTTTCATTTGTGAAAAAGTTGAAGTGTTTTTCATTTGATTGATGATAGACTTTCCACAAGAAAAACCACTTTAAGAACCGTGTAACTAGAAAAATGTATGGATAGGAAATTGTAAACCAGCTCCTCTGCTGGTTCGTGACTCTTGCTATCATTTGTTTCTGGTGTTGGTGTAAACAACATCTTGGCTTCATTATGTTGCCTTTTGTAGATATCTGATCCACGCATGATCTATGAACAGCACTCGTGAATTGATTAGAACAGGGCAAGTTGAAGAGCTCCTCTGGCTAAGGAAGTGTTTGAGCTATGTTTGTTTATTTTCCCATTGTTACCTAACAAGCTATCTGAAAGACAGCGTATTTATAGTTATGGCTGGGCTGGTAATTATAAATGTAAGTCACAGGATACAATCATAAGTGTGGCAGAAAACCTATGCAGTGCTTAGCT
Source organism: Gymnorhina tibicen (assembly GCA_013399875.1). Classification (NCBI taxonomy): domain Eukaryota; kingdom Metazoa; phylum Chordata; class Aves; order Passeriformes; family Artamidae; genus Gymnorhina; species Gymnorhina tibicen. Next base: position 52,716 of record VXAZ01009925.1, read on the forward strand.
TTAAGACTTTAGGATTAACAACTGAACTTTCATTACGTTACAAGCATTAATACTTTCCTTCACCCAAGGGCATGTAATTAATTTTTCCATTGATCTTAGTGATGCTCTTTTTGAGAAATGGATGAAAAGATGGTTATCATCTTACTATAGCTCTGGTTCAGGGAAGTTGTTTCAAACCAACAAAATTAATAATAGTCCTTGAAAATTATTCTGGACCAGTGTGACTTCACGTGTCAGTCTTCAGGTAAATGGTCTATTCATAATTTTAGAACAAATCCCCTAGCTAGTCACTGTGTGCAGAGAAAACTTCCATGAAGGCTAAGCAAAAGGCAACAGCCAGTGGTTTATCTTCATGTGAAGGTATTTGTCATTTAAACCTAGTATGAAAATGATGTAGAGAAAGTATCGTTCACTCAGTGTATGTTACAGCAGTATAAGCATTTAATTTAGCTTCTGTTTCTTTCAACTCTATAGGATATTTAGGCTTGTGTTTCTGTGATTCCTACCTACATTAGATGCCTAGAACAAAGGCTATGACCTTCCTTTTGTGTATTTTATTGAGAATGTTTCTGTGAACATGGTGGATAGACTTTGGCTGGATTCCAGGTGCCCACCAAAGTCATTCTATTACTCCCCTCCTCAGCTGGGCAGGGGAAGAAAATGATGACAAAAGGCTTATGGGTCAAGAAAAGGGCAGGGAGAAATCTCTCAGCAATTACTGTCATGGGCAAAAGAGACTCAGTTTGAGGAAATTACTTCAATTTATTGCCAATCAAATCAGAGGAGGGTAATGAGAAATAAAAATTACATCATAAAAGATGTTCCCCACCCCTCCCTTTTCCTGCACTTAACTTCACTCCCAGTTTTCTCCATCTTCTCTGGCCCCAGCAGCACAGGAGGATGGGGAAATGGGAACTGTGCAGTTCATCACAGCTTGTCTCTGCTGCTCCTTCCTCATCACACTCTTCCTCTGCTCCAGCACAGGTCATTTCAACAGGGTCCAGTCCTTCAGGAACAGAATGATCCAGTGTGGGTTTCCTGTGGGGTCACAAGTCCTGCCAGCAAACCCACACCAGTACGGGCTTCCCATGGGGTCACAGCCTTCTTTGGGCATCCGTCTGCTCCAGCGTGGGGTCTTCCATGGGCTGTGGGTGGATCTCTGCTCCACTGTGGACATCCATGGGCTGCAGGGGGATAGCTGCCTCACATGGTCTGCACCACAGAAGCCACTCCTGTAGCCCTGACACTGCCAAACCCTTGCCACATAAACACAGTACATTGAGATATTTGGAGATCTCTCCATTGACTTGAAGATACTTGGATCAATGTTTTGTAATAATGCCTTCTGTTACTTATTTACACCAAAAATACGTATTGAGTAGAATAGACAAGCCTTTTTTTGCAAGAACTGGTCAGTAGTTGAACATTAAAAAAACCTTTTCAGCACAGAAGTACAGCTCCTGCAAAATCAACATTCTTTTGAGGAAATTTTGACTTGCTGAAAAACCTGCTCCTTTAAGATGCGCTCCGATTTCTTTTTAACAGAAGAGCAAAGGGCATCATGTGACTAAAATGTCCTGTAAAAGATGTAGAGCAGTCTAGGAGCTTAGCCTGTTGGAGAAGAATAAAAGGAGGAATTTTTGCCTAAAAATCATGCAAATTTAAGAATATAAGAAGTAACTTAACCAAAAGCCAGTTTTAAGTCCAGCATATTATCACTTTTGTCTGGTAAGGGATACAAGAAGAGGAGTTAAGTGCAGAGCTTGTTCAGAACAGTCCCTCACTGGTACATGTTTCTTGTTTTGGCAGTGTGTATTTTATTGCTGTACTACTTTCATTACTGTGCTATGGAACCATATGTAAATGCAATTTAATGTCAAACTGACTTACAGTAAACTTTGATTTGGTTCAGAATAGATGTATTCCAGTTAAGGATGCTGACAAATTCTGTTTTATTAAAAAAATGGAACTGTTTTTTAACAGATGCATCTTAGAGAATTTCAATTGCATGGAAAAGTTTTGCTTTATTTTTACTGCAATACAGGTTGAAAAGTAATGTTGAAATACCAACATTTCTTTTTATGGGGGAAAAAAATTGAAACTTTGCTTAACTCCATGTATTATACAGTGTTTAATATGTAGCAGATTGTAATAGGCATCAAAGTAAAATGGGGATGCACCCTTTCTAAAGAAAACAAGGCCATATTTGTGATGATTGATGATGTTTTCATATAGTATTGGAGGAAAAAATAGTTTATTTTTAAACTACTTTTGGCATTTTCCTACAGCATGTAGTACATTTGCTAAACATATGAAGAGCTTGACATAAATAACATTTAAAATTAGGAGTGTTTTATTTTGGAACATTTTGAGGCCACTTCTGTTTTTAAGCTGCAGTTTCTGCAATTACTGTCTGATCTGTCATATGATATTGATAGCGTATTCAGAATGCTGCAAATCAGAGGAATAAGTCTGAGACACTGGTTTAGCACAGTAAGTTTTCACCTTTGAAGAATTTTGTTTGAGTTAAATCAAAAAGGAAAAATTAGTAGTCTCAGCTGAGTCATGTGTGGATATTTACCTTCACTGAGATCTCATCTAATGAGAAATTTACCATAAAGAATACAGAAAATAGTATATTGTCCTTGAAGCACACAAATTTGCTGTAGTAAGTGTAAGGGGGCAGATTTTGGCCCTGAAAGACAGTTGTGTAGCAGAACAACATAAAAAAATATCCATACTTCTAGCTCTTTTTACTTTTATGTATGAAATCCAATAGAATTGACCATGTACAAAGAGAAATATTCCTACAAGCTATGTGCCAAAAACTGAACCATGCAGTAGCCAGGTGACATGTGTACATGAGATTATTGTGAATGAAAGAATGCAAAGTATTAACAAAAATACCCTAGCCCACCCTCCTGGCTCCTAGTCAGATCTCAGAAACAGAAGAACCCACCAGAAGAGACGAAGCGCAAACTTCCATGGCATTGCACAGATGATGTGGGCTGTTAATAAGAGATGGTGAAAAGGAAAAATTTATGCCCAAACCTCATTTTAGAGGAGGGGGAACAGTGTGATATTTATACAGTAAAATTCAGACAAGCAACCCTTTTCTTTGCTAGACACTGTATGGGTCTCAGAGTACGGGATGTATTTACTGTACTTTGTGTTCTCAGTTAACCTGAAGAAAAGAAGAAAGTAGCAAGGGAGCAGACAGCCGTACAACATTTTGATGTAGCAAGGGAGTGTGTGTAGCAAAAAATTAGTTCATGTAAATGAAGGGGAGCATCTGGGATGTTTTGCAATGTTCTTAATGTAAGAACACCAAATATATCTTTTTTGGTGTATAGCAGGCTTCGTTCTGTATCTGTCCTGATAACATCTTATTGTACAGGGCTTTCAAAGAAATATCATCCCTGGTTACCATGGCAGTCGAGTTTTTTGCCAGGTTGTGCACTGAGCTGTTTTTGGATCTAGAGGTTGGCAGTTTGATTGAAAAGGGCCTTGATTAAAAAGATGTTTTTGGAAAACTTCCATAAGCTAAGCAAGCAAAGGTGATCTGTTGAGAAGGTGTGGCAGGGCTAGAACTGTACAGATTGTGTGGGCAAGTCTCTGCCTTTGTCTTTGAAAATACAGCAGTTCACCAGGCCTGAGTCCTGCCTGCTTAGTGGTGTATGCTCTGGTTCCTGGGTGGACTCATGTTTGTATAGGAGTGTTCACTTTGTATGCAATCAGACAGCAAACACACTCTGAATTACTGTTAGGTCAGATGAAAAGAAATAAGTCAAGGCAGAAACAAAGGAAATCTCCTTGTAACAGCAAATTATATCTCTTCAGTTACCTGTTTTACTGAAAAAGTAGCATTTTGTTGGGGTCTTGGTGGTGTTGCTTGTTTGTTTGTTTGTGATTTTTAGGGAATAATTATTTAAACATGTTCATGTACGTTGTACATGTACAATACAGAGGAAGCTACATCAAAGTAATACTTTTTCCTGTATTTAGTTTTTATGTCCTGTGGTGAGTCATTATACCTTTGTTGTATTAACATTAGAATTCTACTAAGCAAACCATCCCCAAATCCTGGTCCTGTCTTCCTTTGATGGGCTCTTACTGTTGCATAGTTCTTCCTTAGGGATTCATCATCCTTCATGATGGCAATCAAATCTTTTAACAAAATAGTACTTAAAGCATTGCTTTAAAAAGTAGAAGCATTACTGTAAAAAAATTGCCTTCTTTAAAACTCTCAGCTTCTCAAAATCACTGGGAAAATGCATTGTGAATTTTGTTTGTCTGCAACTTTTCATGGATTTTGTGAGCATTTTTTAGGATTGTCCAGCACCCAAGGACTTTTTAAAGACTTTCCCGTGCTAAGCAAATTCTTGTGATTAAACACAGTGCGTTTATATAGTATTGGTTGTAGACACTAAGTCTTTTTATATCTATTTCTCTTTCAAGGAGGAAAACCATGAATTTAGCACAAGCATTTGCTACAGAGGGGCCAGTGTTAAAAGCATCTCCAGTGCAGGGGTATGAGATTTCTGTAAAGTACAAATGTAGCTAGAAGATTGATATAGGTTCGATCCGTTTTTTACTACAAAAACATTCAAACACAGAATATTTTCTTGAAGAAATTCTCTTCTTTGCTGAAATGCAAACCGGTGTTTGTGCCAGCAAAACAAAGCTTTTTAAAGACTTTTCGTATGAGCTGAAGTGATATGCGTGTATTACAGCAGGTAGGCTGTAAATAACAGTGTAATTCCTTATTAATTCCTCCCTTCCCCGGCAGTTATTAAACCAGCTATTAAAACAGTGTATTTGGCAGTGTTGCTATGGTTACCATGAAGAATGCAGCTTCACTAAAAAGGTGCATTTTAAATACAGGTAAAATGCTAAAGCTAGAACCTGTATGTGGTGCGAAGATTAGAGCATAGGCAATGAGTTAGATAAACAGAAATGTCAAGCAGAAACACTATCATTCTTCCTTAAAACAGTGCTAATTTTAATGTTAATGCAAAATGCACACCTCCTAACTGCATCCAGCTTCTGGAGGATCACCCTGCCTATGCTCATCTTGAAGTTTTTTCTGACATAAAAAGCAAAGCTGTACATGCATCCCTGGGAAGCTGCTGTGCTAGTGTGGGTGCTCTGGGCAGATCAGTGGGTCAGCTCTGACCTGCACAGTAGTGAACAGCAGGTCCAGTGGCCAGCTTTGAAGGCGAACTGGGGTGATGAACCATATGGACCTTTTGGCCATCTGCTTGTTGTCTGAGCTGTGTCAGGTCATGCCAGCTGGCCCATCCTAGGGTATTTGCTGAAGGAATACTGCCATCATTTAATGTTTGTTAGGGTGTTTGGTTTCAAGGGCTTAGGTAACACCATTGGTAACTGTTGATTTTATTCCTCTTGTCGCGTTCTAAATTTGCTTTTTTATTTCATGAACAATGATATAATATTAGAAGCCATTTAAGTATGCATACCTATGCAATCCAGACTTTGTTACTGAAGTTAGTGCATCCTGATTTGTATCTTTGCAGCACTTGACTAGTGGAAAACATTTGGTTTACCTACAAATGGCTTTAAATGTAGGGCTGATTTTTGCTTTGCTTATGGGAGAACCCTGTGCAGAAACAGATTTTCAAAGTGCTCAGCTGGAGATGTGTATGGAAATCCTATTGGGTTAATCATTATGATTTTTTTCCATACAAAAAGTTCTTTTGGTAAGTGAACCTACTTCGGTGCTGTATGCTCTTGTAAGATTAGGACTGATCACAGGATCAGGAATATAATAAAAAACGTATTTTAAAAGAATCATTATATATGGATTCCTGTCTCCTGCCTTTAACTATTGAGAAACAGCAGTTAACCCCCTTGTGGTATAAGGTGCCTCTCCACAAAAATAAGAACAGCAAAACCCGTGAGAAACATCGTCATAGCCAGAGGATGGTGGGTGACACAGAGTCCTGTCCTTCATTAGTGCATTTGCACTTTCTGGGCAAATAGGCACAAAGTGAAGAGCAAGACTTCTTGGAAGTTCATGCTCTACCATGTACAGCGAGTGAGGAAGTACAAAGCAGATGAAAGAGTTGGCAGTCATGATTTTGCCCTTCAAAAGTACACCATGCATTCAGTCCTCCGAACCATTGTAACAATTTCTGCTAGCCCGTAAGCACAGATTGTTCTGCAGCAATACACCTGTAAATTCCAGCATGGCAGTGCTGAGCTAACCAGCCTTGGAGCAGAGCTGTTCCCAAACCACAGCCTGCAGAGGCAGTTGCTAACATGCATCCAGCATTGCAGGATCTGCCTGAAATCTCTATCCAGATCATATCCAGGCAGCAGGCAGTCTGTATGTCATGCTTTTGATTTATAAGGGTTAGAATCTGCAATCAGTTAGCCCATGCAGATCTAGTCAAGAAAATGAGGTTGCCAAGGTGTGAATAAGGCTGGATGTTAATGCTTCATCTGGTGTGTAATTATAAGATTGTTCACCTGTGAAGCAGAATTGATTCCAGCTCTGTCTCATGCAGAATAAGGAATTAACCAGAGGTAAAATCTGCAAAGCACTGCAGTGATATAAATATTAATTTGAAAAATGGGAATTAAATGTTTTTAAAGGCAGCAGATAAGACTATTCATTTATATGGTGAGTCAAGCTGTAAGAAAGGTGGCACTTTGCTTAGAGTGGACCCACATTTGTGTCTGTGTGGTCCCCTGCTGGGAGCTTTGGTAAAATATTCCTTGCAGAGGAGCTGTCTCGTTATTCCCATTTCATTGTCAGTGTTACAGAAACTGTTTTTCATAATGGAAGAATATATTCTGTACCACAGCAACCTAATTGTCTTTTAAGTTCCCTGAAGCCGTGAATTACAGGCTGCAAATGATTGCGGTAATAACTGTAATAAGCCCCAATCTTAATTAAAGAATGGGGAAGAAAGGAAAACTGTGATACATCTTCAGCCTGTTATTTAGTGAGACATGCCTCTGTTGAGTTTCACACACTGAACCTGTGCCTTTGACAGTTCCTGCTCCTTGCAGTTTCCTCTGTGTTTCTGCCTTTGCAGTGTAGTACTCGGGCATCTCCTGCACTCTGCTGCAGCAGATGAAATGCACGCTGCCAGCCTGCTCTGAGGTGTGCTGGCAGCTGCTTTTGGCCCAAGTGGTCCTGACTGTCCGTTTTAGTCACAGTCTGCTGTTTTACCTATACATGTAGAAAGTGAAATCCCAGATGCTGCTTTCTTCCACAGCTTCTTTCCCGTCATGTGGTGCCATAACAGAGCCTAATGAGGCATGTTCACCAACATACGGCAGAGCTATCTCAAATGTCTGTGTGGGTTATATATCACCAGATGCAGAGCTGATGCCCAGTCCTACAAATGCTGAAAGAAACAGAATGTACACAGTTAAAAGTCAAAATGGGTTATTAAATTTCTGCATACTACAGTTTTTGAGGTTGCAGGGAACCATATGGAAAACACATACTTTTTACTTGGAATCTGCCATTGCTCTTATGGTGTACCTGGTCCTGCAAATGCGAGCTGAGTTGGTGAGATGTACTTGCCTATTTCCTTTTTTCCCTATGACACAGTAAAAGAATGAAGAAAGAAAAAAAAAATCTTCTATTAATTTTCTTTTTTGCATTCTGTAACTGAACTGGCTTGGAGTGTGCTACAATGTGTCTAGGTCAGCAGAGAAGGAACTTTGGTTCTGGAATATTTCTGTTCCACCAGGTCTTCAGAGCTCCTGGAGTAGAGCACTGTTTGCTCCACCCTTTGCTAAAGGATGTTCTGAAGTCTTTAATTACTGCTCTGAGAGTAAGATTTTCAGTTGGATGCTTTTCTGTAGAAGTTTTTCAGTTCTCCACATACCTCTTAAAGTATCTAAAATGAGAACAAGATATTTTTATCCTTGTCAATAGAAAAATATCCAATTGGTCAATTTAGTAACACACAGTCCATTTGATTGATTTAAATTAATTTGACAGAAATGATGTTAAAAATCCATGTTTATATGTTTATCCTCTGGGGAAAAATGGTTGAACCCCTTTTTCCTTCAAGCTACAGTTGCTCAGATTACCTCAGAAAATACCAAAAGTTTATGTCCTTGAAGGACTACTTTGTTGAGCTGTTTAAATAATCATAAAACTCAACCATCAGAAGAAAAAAAAAATTTAAAAGCCAAAATAAGGTTGTTTCTTAGAATTGCATCAGTTGTTAGCATAGGAGCTGGATCAGTAGTGAACCCTGAATCCATCTTTATCACAGTTGTGCTTTTAGTGTGGTTTGTCACACTAGAATAAGTGTCCCTTTTATCTTAGTGAAAAGCAGTTTTCCTTGATCCTGAAGACCTGAAGATTTTTAATGCATGTTAAGCATGTCAAGACACAGTTTATTATAGTGTCCTGGCAGTATATTTGGAAAGTATACTGCATGCACATTTGAATATTCATAAGGATTTTGTGTATATTCCATTATTCTGCTTAAAAATGGATTGTAGAAAATTAGTGTTGTGGCTTCACCCTAAATTTTGAGAAGATATATTCTCATTGAATCATGCATTGGTTCTCCTAAGACACTTTGAGTTAACTCTGGTTTTACCCTGTCTAACCACTAAATATCCAACTGGAATGGCAAGCATCATCCCTATTAAACTTATTTTGAGAGCCAGGAAATTACAAAGGTGGCTGAAAAGTTTAAAGGATTGGTTTTGCTGAACTGGAAGATGTTTTGTGTCTTTACCAGCTTCTACAAAAAGCTGGGTGATTTCTTAAAAATATCTGTAGATATGTAAAAGGTTGTCCCTATTAGTTGAATCACTTGAGTTTACTGCAACTTTACTACTTAGTACACTGGGATTTTAGCATTTAGTGTATATTTAGTTAAACTCACTCACGGCTAAGCAAAATTTTTCTGCATTTGGTCACCTTTCATCTTCATACTGAAAAACTTACTTCACAAATAGCTTATCTTGAGGAATGTACATCCAAAGTGCTATATTTTGGGACTGAACATTGTATTTTCTTTTCAAAGAATTATTCATATAGTTTATATGAAATGTAATTGTTAGTAGCTTGCAAATTCAATGGACCTTAGAATTCACTATTAAAGGGTATTTTCACAGAAACTTGTGATCAGACAGCAGGTGATTGCTTCCCAGATACTTTCCACAAAGCCCCCTGCTCCTAAGATTTATATTTTGGGGCTTTGACTCCTTTTGTGTGGATGTTTTATTTCAGGAGTCACTTAAGCAGAATGTCTCCGTAGCCTCTTTGAAATAACATTAACTTTAGCATTTGCAAAGATAAATTAATCTTTAGATTTGCAAAGATAAATCAAATCTTTTGTTACAATACTTTTTTCCCACCCCCAATGCACTTCCAGATTGCTATAGACTAGTAGTACTAGTAAAATTTAACATTGTTAAAGGTTTAGTTGAGTCTGTGTTTCTAAAATCAGAATTATGGATACTGTGTTTTGAAACAGAACTCACTGTGTTTCAGTGGCTTTGTGAATGGTAAAGACCATATAATTTGAAAAGAACTTGGCTCTCAAAAACTGAATTGGGAGTGCCGATTTTTGTCCACATTGTCCAACCTTCTCTTAGAGTAGCAATATATGTTGAAACGATTTTGACAGCCTGCTGAACTTTATCTTACATCTCTCTTAAGTGCTATTTTATTTCTGTGTACTTTCAGGAATTATTTACCTGACCTCAGCTCTTGGCCAGCTGGCACATTCTGCACTCTTCCTGACTGTTTCTGCACGGGATGGGGGTGGCCTTCCCTCTGCCAGCAATGCAGCCGTCACAGTAAACATCCTTCAGACTGCTTTGGTCCCTGCCATATTTGAGAGATCCCGGTATACCTTTTCTGTTCCAGAAGATGCACCTGAAGACAGCGTGATTGGCACCGTAAAGGCCAGAGTGCCTCCAAGTAAGTCGCATTCTCAGTCAGAGATTATGCTGTATTTTTGTTGTGACCATTAACTGGAGATAGGTGTCGATGATTTTTTTTTTTCCTGTAAACTTCCATGTTATTCATTCAGTCAGTCAAGCATTAAATAGAATTTACTGTTGGTACTTACAGCAAGTGGTGTAATGGCTGGTTTAGCAGGATGCTCTTTAGAACAGCTGGAGATTCGTGGTGCTCTCCTTGGTGGTCCATAGGGATTGGCAATGGCCTCTATTTTCTCCCTGGTGGATTTCTATAATTGTAAATGGGGAGATGGGAAGCATGTTGTGAAAGTTTAAGTGTGACAGTCTGGCTCATGTTAAAGCCTTAGCCATGCAAGGCAAATCTCAGAGCAATACTTCCAATCAGAGAGTATTCAGAAGTTTCAGAGGATCTGTGAGAAGTGCTCCTGGCCACCCGTCAAAAAACCAAACCAAACCAACCAACCAAAACCCCACATTGTCTCAAATTAAGTGGAGAAGTCCGGATGAGTGTTTATGGGAGCTTTTGAAAATATTTTTAATCCATCTGGTTTTGTTATCATTTGTAAAGGGAAATGGGTTAGCTCCTGACAGTCCTTGGTCATAAAAGGCCCTGTCCCGAGAGCCATACCTATTTGGTACCTATGCAGAGCAGTGGGATCCATGAGTCCATGTACCAGCCTGATGATGGATCTGTAAATGTAAAATGGTAGATACCAAGGTTTCATACAGCTTGATTAGTCAGGTCCTCCTATTCCCTTCTTTTGGGAAGGACTGTCCTCAGGGTGGAGATAGCACCTCCAGGGTGGCCTTGGTAGTAAGCCTGAATCTTTAGACAGCTTGTGCTTTAAGTAGCATCTAAGGTATAAATGTTACAGCAATGGTCACCCACGAACAGTAAGTTTATTAATATTCATTTTTTTTTTCAGAGAACTGCCACCTGTTTCATTCCTTGCTATACTGAATGCCTGTGTGTAGTGAAATTGCTCCCACAAGACTAATTTACAGGAGTGTTTTTTCCATATTTTAGATCAGGGAAAAACAAGAGGCTATTATATGATTTTCTCTATAGAGGTTTATTATACCAGCGTGATGAAAATCAAACAGTGCAGAAGTGGACAAACTGTGTACATTCATATTTTACTGAAGGGCTCCAGGGATGGGAAGAAGGAAGCATTAAAAGCCCAAGAATGTCAAACAGCTGTGTAGCTTACATTTATTCCATTGAATTTAACAGCATGCATTCTCCCCAGATGTTCTTGCCAACGTTTATGTTATCATTTCCATATTTTTTTTTTTACATTTTTTGTTGTTGTTTCCATTTCTAGATTCGTTAGAAGTGGTTTCTTACAGAATCTGCTCCGGTGATCCACATGGAATGTTTTCCATCGACCCCCAGTTTGGCATTATCCGCACCAAGAAACAGCTTGACCACGAAGCTCAGTCTGTGGTGGTGCTCACTGTTCAGTCACAGCTGGGCAACTCCCCCATCTACAGCAGCACTCAAGTCAACATATCTGTGACAGACATCAACGACAACCCTCCCGTATTTCTTACCAAATCTGATAAGGTAACCATCTCTCGCACCCAGCCTCCTGGCACTGCTGTCTACGTTGCTCATGCAGAAGACAAAGACAGTGGCCTGAATGGGGCAATCAAATACAGCATTGCAAGCAAGCAGTCAAATGCATTTAGCATTGATCCAAGTCTCGGAGTGGTAAACCTTACCAGGCCAGTGTTTGCGGAAAAGCAGCAGGAATATACTCTGCACATAGCAGCCGAGGATGGTGGAAGTCCTCCTCTGACTTCTTTGCTGATGTTGACAGTGGTTATTGAAGAGCAGAAGATGGGCCCTACTTTGGTTTTTCAAAGCTTGGTGTATCAAGTAGAAATCAGTGAAGCTACCTCTCCCGGTGCCCAAATCCTCCAGGTTCAAGCCCACTCACTCGATCCACACAGTGTTACCTACAGTCTGACATATTCCTTAGAGCCTAGCACTGATTCAGTTCCATTTGGAATCAGCTCCGATACTGGCTGGATTTATCTTCGGAAACATTTGAACTATGAATGTGCACAGATGCTAAGTTTTAGAGCCTTGGTCAGTGCATCTGAGGACGAAAACCTTAGGCAAAATGCAAGTACATCTATAATAGTTAATGTCCTGGATGAAAACGATCATTCTCCCGTGTTTATGCACGAGAGCTACTTCTTTGAAGTTGAGGAAAATCCAGTTCCCAGTGGTGTGATTGGCACCATTACAGCCGTTGACAAAGACTCGGGAAGAAATGGACAGCTTTCCTATTTCCTCCTGTCTGATGGAAAGTATTTCAAGATTAATTCCAACACAGGTAGCATTTTATGATTTGTAATCTGCTTAATATTGCTTTTGGAAAGCAGCCTTCCCCAAGGGTGTGGAAGTAAAGTATAAAGCTTTCAGGAACTGCTGTGAATCTTTTGGGTTGATGTAGGAATATTTTAACTCAGTGCTTCACAATTTGGGGAATGAAATAAACCCAGTACATTTTCATGAAGAATGAGCTAGCCCTTAGGATTTTATTTTTTCATGACTTTTTCAGGTCACTTGGTCATAAGTTTCAGTGTTTGACTGCAACAAATTAAAAGGAGAAGTTTTAAGTTATAGCTTCAATAGTTCATATGAGGAATTTCTTTGCCTGTGATCAAGTAGAGTTGAAAAGTACAGATCAGCCATAAGTAACTATAAAGGTACTTATGAAGTTAGACAAAGTGATTTAAAATACTTGTGAACGCTTCTGTAATTGACATCAAAACTGAGTTCATGTTGAGCATGGCATCCCAGAAGTCAAATTGGCTGAGAGAAATTTTTCACAGCACAGGGTGTACTCTGCAGTGAATCCCAAATGCCTTGAGTAACAGGGGTTGTGTCTACGCAGTATAACACCATAGACCAGAGCATGGAGAGCCTAAAGGAAGGGAATCCTTTGAGGGACACAGGCACTCTTAAATAATCCAGTTTAGCAAAATGATACATAGCAAGCAAAGATCTGCTGTTTAAAATTCCTATTTCCAGACATCCAGTTCCCATGAGGAGTGAATAGGCTTTCCCAGAATTTCTCTGTATGAATCTCAAAATAAAAGCAGGTTCCTCTTGAGTACATTTATGGAAGTTTACAGGCAAACAGAACACTAGGAGTTAACCAAGAAGATCTTGAAAAAACATGTGGTTATCTGTGTGATGGGCTTTGGTCAACCGCAAATCTCCGGCTATACTGGGTATTGCTAAGCAGAGAGGGAGAAGAGTGGTCAGATTTATTTGCTGCGTTTACCAGAATATATGGCAGACACAAGGGTTTCTGATTAATGTGCATAATTAATAAAGGCCACTTGTCAGCAGTTAAACCCCTGTTCTCATGTATTATCTGTCCTGAAGTGTGGTGAAGGCCAGATGGATTTCTTTGGAAGGTCAGCACTTTAGTTCATGCTGTTTTATCTTTGCTCTGGGGCACCCAGTGTACAGTAAAAGATGTAATAAGGTACTAAAGTACATGTGCAAAACTGTGACCGACAGAATGTTTCTACGGAATGGGGTTTGTAAAGCTGAGACTTTAATGTCAGTGGTCAGGTGTTAGAGGGCACGTACCGTTATTTCACGTTAAATTAAACGCATAATTGCACGCAGTTAAGACGAGCGCTAGCACATAGTAAACTCCTAACTCCGTTTCTCCCCCCACTTTTCCTTGTCCCTCAGGTGAAATCATAAACTGGGCGGCGCTGGACCGCGAGGAGCGGGCGCACCACGAGCTGCGGGTGCTGGCGACGGACGCGGGCCGGCCCCGGCGCAGCGCCACGGCCGCCGTGCGCGTCTCCGTGCGCGACCGCAACGACCACGCGCCGNGGCCGCGGCCGCGGCGGGAACTGCAGGGCCCGCCGGTCCTACCCCGCGCACCGCCGGAGGGAAAGGGGAACACGGGCGTGACTGTGTTTGTGCACGCGGTGGGATCTCTTCTAATTCCCGACCGCCGGGTTTGCCGTCCTAAGGATGCTTGAGGTAGCGATCTGTGCAGACCGCGCCAGAGGGTTGCCAAAACTCTGTTATTTAACCATCTCCTCGTTGCACTCACTGTAAATATTACTGAAATGGAAAACAGAGCAGCAGCTAAACTCTTGTGTTACGGCAAAGGATTTGTTTTAAGACTGACGTTATCCATATATCCGTGCAATTGTATAATTGCCAATCATTTATAAACTGCTTGGTGACAGGTTTTGGAAGGGCAGCCGTCAGGGACACTTGTTACTACCATCTTCGCAAAAGACTTCGATTCCGGAAACAACGGTGTTGTATTATATTCAATAGAACCAGGTAAGAATTTAAGGTAAGATATATTAAAATAACTAGAATTTTAGAGAAGGCATGTATATGTACAAGGTTTTATTTTGATTTTGTGTCTGGTAGAATAAAGCTGCCTCTGTAAATAGGAATCAGCACCATCTTGTGTCTTATGAAGTATCTAAGGAGGTGCAAGCAGCTGCCTTTCTTCCCTTGGCTCTCTGCCCCACCTTTCAAGGGATTTAGTTGCTTCTGTGGCTGGCCAGAGAGTGTTCAAACAGGACTCAGAAAAGATTAGGACCATGATCTTGTTCTGTACAGTTTAGTATTTCAGTCAGTTGTTTAACATCTTAAAGGAAAAATGATCTCCCTTTTCCCATGACCAATTGAAAATTTTCCTGCGAAAATAACAGTTTGTGACAGTCTGAGACAGGGATCAGAGGGATCAGCAGATAATCTGGGCAAACAGTGAGGTTTGTGGTTTTTAGTTCAGGTTTCACCCTTTGTTTAGCACTGTGTTAACCTGACATAGCGTGGCCGCTTAAAAACACTTCTCTTTAGTTTTCCCTGTAATTCCTACATGTAGTAGTTCACTTCTGGGGTAAGCTGTAGGATCCCATTTTGTTTGCAGTGAAATTAATAACAGAGCAGTCCTAAATTAGAACATGAGTGGGACTGGGGCATTAATACTGGTAAGAGACATAGATGTGATGTCTGGTTTTGCTGTGTACCACTTGCTACACTTTCATAAAAGTGAGAACTCCATCTGTAACCAGGAAGAAAACCAAGTCTGTTCCTCCTGTTTTCCTTTGCTATTGGTTCAAAACAGTAAGAGCTACCAGGAACAGAACTATTTCTTTTTTGTTTGGTTTCTGTTCCATTCTACCAGTTTAATGTAATCAATATTTTTTAAGCTTGGGATTTGTAATCTATAGTAATTTGCGTGTAGACCTTACTGATTCATCAGAGCAAGAAAACATTATTCCCTTAATTTGGATATAAATGACTGCCTGTTCCAGAGGGAATTGGACAGTATCTTAGACTGCTGCATTGTGAGTAAGAATATTTTGCACAAAGAAGATCCCCCTTTTGAGAAAGGGAATGAGTAGTATGCAATCCTTTGCTTGAAGGGTAGTGGCCAGGCAATACAGGAAGAGTTTTCGGGGGTCTCTGCCTGTTCATGTATCTTACTATATCCCCTTCCTTCAAACAGCACATTGGATTTTCTTACTGGCTTCACTGTAGAGCCCCAGAGGGGAGTAAGTAAGAGTTCAAATTGTAAAAATGACTAGCAACACAAAATATGACTGGTCTTGCAAAAGCTGTCTCTGGAAAGAACAAAAGGATAAAAACAGCAGCAAACGCACCCCCCCTTCCCGCTCCCCCCTTCAAATGCAAAAACCACTAAAAAATCCCTCTCAGCCTTGGAACTAGATATTTTCTTGATAAACAAATCCAGAAACAGCTGAGCTTCTCTGATACTAATTTTTGTTGTTGTTAGTTGGCTCATAGCCTTTAACATCTGGTCTTCTGTTTCATGGTGAAGTTCTTGCCTGGTTTACATTTAAAATAGTATTTTCTAGTTCTGGGACATTGTTCAGTACTTAAATATGAAGAAGAAATACGATCTGATTTACAGCCATATTTGTTAAGCAGAGAGATGGCAGGTTAACTGGAGAACTCCATGCAGACCAGTGCTCTGTTCTGCAGTCATGGGACTGCCACAAGATGAAGAGCTGCAAGTGCCAGTGTCAGCTGTTAAGCTTGTAAATGTTGCTGGGTAATTTTTAGTGTTCTTGAGACCCTAAAGAAATGTCAAGATAGCAGCAATATATTAAGCTATGCAGGAAGGTTAATGACAAATGCCAACAAATTACATAAGGGAAAATCTGTAAAAGAACTATGAAGTTTATACACCAGATGAATTTTAGGCTACAGGGAAGTATTTGCTTCAAAATGCCCCTCCCTCTTCCTAGAAAATCAAAGCAAATCATCCTTTAAAAATGTATGTGTATGGAAGTGGGTGGTCACATGACCCTACCTCCACTTGTGTGTTATCACCGAAAGAGTAACCTAATTCAGAGGGAGGTGAATCCCAGCTGTGTGTACTATTTATTCCTTAGTGATGCTGGCAGTCGGAAAGCGATTTTCCTGGTCTTCTTTATGACTGTCAGTAGGATACAGTATAGCATTTATAACAGAAATTAGTGTGTATTTATAGTGCATCTGGAACTACTGCTTTGTGTGTTAAGACTAGTATTGACAGAGGATGTTAGAGTTATATTTGGAACAATTATGTGAATGTAACACTAGCACTCGACCACATAAGTGCCAAGAGAAGCCTAGTTTGCACTGCTAACACACGGGAATTGGCAAGTGCTGTTCGTGTGTCTGTGAAGAAGTACTTGTTGTCCAGGATGAGTAGCAAGCAGCATGCAGGGAGCGTTCCTAGACTTGCAGAGGGCTACATTTCTGCAGAAGCCCCCATCGTGTTCAGGTTCTTTGGGAGCCACGGCATTGCCTTTCTGTTTTCTGTTAAGGGAAACAACTTTTCCATCATCTCAAAAGAGGAGGATGTGGTCGGGCCCTAAGTATTTTAACGCCTAGGAAGGAAACAGTTCTTCAGGAAATTAGGTGAAAATACATAGCTAGCGATCACTGCGTGCTGAGGTCACTAATCTCTGAGAAATCTCTAGTGTGTTACTTTGTGTCTGCTTCCTGGGCCATTTTGCCTAAATGCTGGTCTCTGTAAGGCCTGAATTTTCAGCCAAAGTTCACAGTAACACATTGCTTGGTGTTTCCCAGGCCACTGGGTTTTTTTGTTCTAAACTACAGTTTCTGTAATCATCTTTGAGAGCACAGAGCTGAGAGAGTGTCTGAGTTTTGGAGCACCTCATGTAAATGAAAGTCTGGCCAACAGGTTGGACAAAGCACAGGTGAAAATTTTAATTGTAAAAGCATATCTGTTTATTGGCAGGTTACTTTGGCAAGCACAGGAAGAGATTGGGGCCACTAGAGTATAGTTATTGAGAGATTCAATTTTTTTTGGTTCCATGCTTCATCTGCTCTTCCCAGTTTCCTTGTTTCTTATCCATTTCTCCTGTGCTTTCTTCCTTTTCTCTTCAGATACAAAAGGACATATTTAGGGTGTATGACATAAGCAGCAGCTGCCTAATTTAGGTAGCCTATGGAGATGAGAACTGAGGAAATATTTCTGGAAATGAACTTTTAGAGCAATGCTCTATAGCATATAGAGCTATATAAACTTTTTTCTCAGTATAAAAGTTTTTTCTGATTTTCAATCAAGTGGCTACACTTGGAATACATTTTAAAAATAGACTGATAAAAATACCAGAAAACTAGACATGGGGCATTTCAGTTTTGAATGTCTTTATAGTGTGGTATCAGATAAAAAAATGAAAATGCGAAACACTTACAAAATTGAAGTCCCAAGGGGTTTTTCTTCTATACAATGTCTCTTTCCAATATTTTCAGACTTTTTTGTTACTTTTATTGCTACCAAAATATGCACAAAACTATTTAAATTTTAGTGTAACTGTAAGTGTAGGTTTTAGCAAAATACTGAAAATACATGCATGCAATTCACATTGTGTTCTGTTTCTCATCTCTGCTGTGACTTTTGCTTAGCTGGGATTTTGTCATGAAACATTATATGGAACAAAATAGCAGATCTGAGAATATAGACATGTTGTTGTGACCTACACCAGGAAAGTAAACCAAAAGCTATTTATGAAAACAGTAATATAGCTGCATTAATACTTCGAAACTACCATGAAAAATGCAAAATGCAAGACTGTCTTATTCAATGTAATTGAATGAAATACTGGTTCCTTTTGTTGGCAGTTCCCTTGTTAATGTTCCAGACAGCAAGACTCAACCCAGAAGGGACTCATGGAGAATTAGAAAGCTATAGTCACTCAAAAAATAGCAGAACAATATTGAAAAAAACTCCTATTTGTTGGTTGCGAAAACCCAGTTTCCTAACTAGTTTGCTAAGTGTTTTTTTTCCTCAAATGTTACAGGTGCAAATATTTTACAGTTGCAGATTATATGACTGGATACAAAAGTGAACATCTATATGTGCAATTAACTAATTTGAATGTGCAGATTTGGAGAACATAAACAGCTTCATGCTCACTTGGGTGCCTATGGAAATACAGTTCTTTACGGGTGTTTTGTGTACTACATCTGCACTGAATTTATTTTTACCGCAGTTGCTTACTATAATAGCAGCTGTTATGCTGCATGACTTTATTTAACCCACTAGCGCACCTTATTAAAAATTCACATAGCAGAAAGCTGTTTGTGTAGTATTCTAAGAGAGAAGTACTTAACAACAATTGTGATTTTCTCATTTTTCTGTGATTTTCTTTCTGGTGATGTATACAAAGTAATAGATACTTTCCCACTAAAATTACTAAAATTTGAGAGTAATTTGTATTCTATTTCTTGAAAATGGGGGAGGTATTTGTCAGTCCCTTTTCCCAGGGGAGGTTTAGATTGGATATTAGGAAAAATTTCTTGACTTAATGGTTTGTCAAGCATTGGAACAGGCTGCCCAGGGAGGTGGCGGAGTCACCATCCCCGGTGGTATTTAAAAGACACGCAGATGTGGTATTTAGGGACATGGTTTAGTGAACTTGGCAGTGTTGGGTTAAAGGTTCCACTTGATGATCTTAAAGGTCTTTTTCAACTTAAACAATTCTATAATTCTAAGTCACAAAGAGCTGTTTAATGATCTATAGTAGAATTATTCTTTGCAACTCTCCAATAAATGTAATATGATGTGGCTGCAAGTAATACCTTTAATTAAAAGTCACTTGTTATTGGAGTGCCACCAGTCCTTGATGAAAGATATAAGTGTAATTTCCAATATTCACGTGTTGCTGTGCAACAGCTTACTCTAAGGTTTTAGGTACCCCCAACTGGCTGCTGGTACAGAGCACAAGCAGGGCAGGTGGCATCACTGCAGTCATGGTGTATCGTAGGGGTCAGCAGTGCTCTTTGCTAATTAATCCATAATCTGCGAGTCACAGGAGCTGCCTGGGGAGCTGGCAGGAGATACTTGACCCTTCATGCCAGTTTGGAGACTAAGTATTGATTCCTTCTCTGGCCCTGTCTGCCAAGGTTAGAAATCGAAGGAGCAGTCCTAGGGTATCTGTTGCCCTCCTGATGCACACATCATTGGTGTGAGTAATGTTGGTACAAAACTGGCCAGTTGCTTTAGTACTCTACGGTGTTTCTCTCTGTACTTTTCTCAATCCAGATTAAGTAGTTTATAATAACAGTGTACTCAGTGAAAGAAGAGGTGAGCCAAACAAGCCAGAGAGATCCAAGTGAGTGCAGCAGGTTCCTTTCCTCTGGGTCCTGCTCGTTTTTGCTGTTCATTACAATGCTCAGTTCTATGGAGGCGAGCTGTTACTGATTTGCAATAACGCGTATCCATTTTTACCCCGCAGAAGAGGATACAGGATACTTCCAGATTGATGCTGTCAGTGGAGAGTTAAGAACAACCTGGCCTCTGTCACATGCTGAGAGGTCAGACTACAGAATGATGGTCACAGCCAAGGACCAGGGGATGCCTTCACTTCAAGGACATGCTACCGTTTATATCCAGGTACTTATTTACATTCTACAGATAGAAAAATTATGTTAGATGCTTTGTTTCTTGGAGGAAAAGAAAATTTTGGAAGAAGGTAGGGAAATAAACTGAAGAAAGGAAGAAGTTCAAAATTGTAAGCACCTTGTCTTATGGTAATTTTCTTTGGCTGTTTTTCTGTTGAGGGAGGAAATGAGAGGGCAGACTCATTTTAATTTGTTAAGAATGCACAACAGCATTCTGGATCATCTTGCAAATAGATGATATTTGTGCTTTAGTAGGAGATCATTGGGAACGCTGGAAAATAGGAGGAAAATATCCAGGCAGGCAGGAAGAAAAGCAAGTATCAAGAGGGACTGAAAGTGGGGAAGAGAGTAGACTTTATTGTTTTCTCCACTAAGTTGCTCTCTTTTCTAAATTGTCTCTATAACCTCGTATAAGGCTGTCTCATTTCTTTGTGCTGGTTTATACAGGGCTACTCTGCATGGGAGTGTGAAATGCAGTGTGTGCTCACTCCACAGGCAGCTACCTGCTGTTCATCAAGCCATAGTGGGGCTGCTTTGTCCAGGCTGCCTGTGCACTCCTCTATCAGAGGCTGAGTGTCACTGAGGCTGCCGTTCTCAAGTCACCCTAAAGATGGTTAATGTTGGATAGCTTGTAATAACATGCTTCAGGCCAGACAATGCAAATGCCGTTCCCACAGTTAAGAGTTAAAGGCCGCCTCTCCCTGAGCAACGGGAGAAACAACGGGTGATGAACCGACCCTAACCCCCACTCCCTGTCTCCCTGTGCCCTTGGAGGAGGAGGTAGAGCTGGGAAGGAGGGAGGGGTGGGGGGAAGGTGGGTTTTTAAGGTCTTATTTTACTTCTCATTGTCCTGCTCTGATTTTGTAAGCAATAAGTTCAGTTAATGTCTCTAAATCTAGTCTGTTTTGCCTGTGATGGTATTTGCTGAGTGATCTCTCCTGGTCCTTACCTCAACTCATGAACCTTCATTATATTTTCTGTCCCCTGTCCAGCTGCAGAGGGGAGTGAGAGAGTGGCTTTGCTGGGTGTCTGGCATCCAGCCAGGGTCAACCCACTACACATTACGATACTCATAATAACAGTAGAAAAATATTGCAGTCATTGTGTTTTGGTTGCAGGTGATCCCACTTCCCAACCGGAGATCTGGCTTCTCTCGAGACTTCAAGCACTTTGTGGTACCTGAAAATTTTAAACCTGCACAAGTGTTGGATTCTCTGAAGGTGCCTGATAACCATCTAGCAATTAACAGGAAACTGCATTTCAGTATTGCTAAACATGATGATAATGTTCATTTTGAAATAGACAGCTTGACAGGAGACCTTTATCTTTCCAAGGAGCTTGACTATGAAACAGATTCGCACTTTCTTTTGCAAGTTGTTATAAAGGATTACAATAATCCCCCACAAAATAGCACTGTCTTCCTAAGTATTGATGTAGAAGATAAGAATGATCATTCTCCACATTTTCAAGATGACTTTGTCGTGATTGGCATAGAAGAAAATGTACCTCTTGGCACTCTGGTTTACACATTCGATGCAAAAGATGGAGATGGCAGTTTTCTGAACAGCAAAATAGAGTATTCCTTAGAAGTGAGTAACATGAGTGAAAATCCATTTCTTATTCACCGTTTGTATGGCTCCTTGACCACAGCTTCTCCACTAGACAGGGAGATTACTCGTTCTGTGATCTTGACGGTGTTTGCGGAAGACCAGGCAATAAATCTGACTGAGCGGAGGCTGGATTCCCTGGCGGTGAAAATTGTTATTTTAGATATCAATGACAACAGTCCCAGTTTCATGTCTTCCCCCCTTTCCTATGTCATGGAGGATGTGGAGGTGGGCTTCCTTGTACACCACATAATTGCAAAGGATCCTGATGAGGGAAGAAATGGACAAGTTACATATCACATTCTTTCAGGCAATGAAAACAAAGCATTTGTTCTGGATAAAATCACAGGTACTGTAACTTCTCTTCTCCGGGGTTTCTTGTGTTGTGCTTCTTGCAGTAATATTTGGGAGTGCATGCCATGCCGTAGTGAAATACCACATTAGTGTGGCACTCTGCCCAGCTGACTTATTGTGTCCTCGGGGGTGATTACCTTGGGCAGAGCACCACACAAGCAGGGCAGTACAGCGCACAGTGGTCAAGCTCTGTGAGACTCAGCCCAAAAATTTTGGCGTGACACTGTTACTGTGTTGTGTAGGCATACTGGAGCGTCTTCCAACAGTGCATTACAGAAGGTGGGCAGAAAATGTGTGCAGTGAAACACTTCATTCTGATTTTGGCATGATGCATACTTAAAGGATGTGCACACACGTATGTTATGATATGTACACATGAGGAAAGGCAAAGTCGAGATCAAGGAGTCTGCGTTGCAGTGTGGGTGGAACATGTTCAGTAGAGGCTCAAAGTGTTGATGAATTTCATTCTTCAGCCCTCTGAAATTCTCTGGTTTCTAACTATTATGCCGTGTTCACACAAATGCAAATGTCACCCTAATAGTTGTAATGTTTTCTGGTTCTTATTTTGGTTTTGAATCCATTAGGTGATGAAGCTGACACTGATTTGTAAAGCTCCTAACTGCATAACTTATGTGCGAAAGAAGACAAATA
Source organism: Gymnorhina tibicen (assembly GCA_013399875.1). NCBI lineage: Eukaryota > Metazoa > Chordata > Aves > Passeriformes > Artamidae > Gymnorhina > Gymnorhina tibicen. Next base: position 75,210 of record VXAZ01009925.1, read on the forward strand.
TTTAAGTTAAATAAAGCTAAAAATTTAAGCCCAAAGTTAAATAAAAAGCAATCTCTGAACTTCACTTGAGTTTTCCCTGAATCCCAATTTCCCTGGATGCCAAAGGCAATATTTCTGGGCCAATTAGCACTCTAGAGGGAATCACAGGTAATGAATGACTGCAAAGTCCAGAAGCCTTGCAGCAGTGGCACGGTGATGCTACGTTGAAGCTGTGAGTGCTGTAATAACTAGGATCCTAACCTGGACCAGAATACTTTTTTTAAGACCGCTTTTTCTTTAAATTAGGACTCTTAACTACAGCCCAGCTTCTTGACCATGAGGTTCAGGAGCGCTATAGTCTGACAGTCATGGCTCTTGATGACGGCAGCCCGGCTCTCTCTGCCACGCAAGTTCTAACCATCATTGTTCTTGATGTGAATGATGAGACCCCAGTATTTCTGAAGCAACTTTACGAGACTGCAGTTCATGAAAACCGAGATCCAGGGGAGTTTGTCATAAAAGTGGCAGCTGTGGACCGAGATGCAGGTAATTTGTGTCCTTTTGCTAGTAATTTTCTTGTGGACCATAGTAGACCAAACCAATCTTGCTGCCTTGTGTGTACAGCTGTTGTGCTTTTCCCAAGGTAATGTATGACTTTTCAGTTTCAAAATACGGGTTTTGATTTAGACTCTCAATCTTCAATCGGGGCTTGGAGGTATTCTGGCTTGCACTCTAGGATAGCTTCAGCTCTGATGGGTATATTAAATGTAAGATATGTGCCTGTGTGACACAGCGTATTGTTGCTTTCATGTAAAGAAAGCCAACATGTTCTGGTTATAAATCATATAAACAATATTCAACTCAGAGTTAATATCTGGACATTTGCTTGCTCTCAGTCGGAGTGTTTTGGATAGTTTTAAAGCAGTTCACTACTCAGGAGTCCTGGTTTTGTAACAGAACCGGCAAATACGCACTTATCTTTTCTGACCAGAGAGGGGCACTGTCATCCAAGATTTTCCAGCTGGTTGAGCTGGGAAGAGAAAGCTGCTCCGGATTTCAAGTAGGACTTTACACGCTAAAGGGTATGCATGCATTGCTTTTCAAAAATACACAGAATGGATGAATAGGATGTGGGTATGGTTCATCTCCTCAGTGAATCACATGCAAGGACTAAACCTGAGAGAGTCTGCTAAGCAACAAAAAATTCCCTCCAGTTCTTCAACTACCTGCTCTTTTGAACGGTCTAAAATGCATAGCATATGTTACAGGTAGTCCATGTGCTGGAGCAGTTATACAGGGCCTGTGTGATAAATAATAAATTCTGGAAAGAGAGTTAAATATTACAATACTGCTGTGTTTGGCCAAAAGGTAATCTCAACTCTGTGAATTACTTCCTTTTTACTGTGGGTTCACTTTCTGTGCTTTCTTTAGAATTGTGTAAGACTGTGCTATTCTAAAAGAAGATAATGGAACTTCTTAGCAAAATAATCTTCTGTATTCAGTAAGATTTGTAATTTTAATGTAGGGCGCATATTGATTACAAAAGGCTGATATGAGCTCAGTAGAGCTATTATATAGAAAAGGCATTTCCCCACAAGTATGTAAAGTATTTAGAAATTTAGGAATGGGTAGGTATCCCTGTCTGTTATGATCTCCATAACAGCTGAGCTGCACTGCAGTCTGCCTCTGTATCTCACTCTTCCAAGTATTTTCTTTCTTTTGTGGATCACAATACATGAAAAATGTGATACTTGAAGAAAGATTTGCAAGATGGAGGAAACAGGGAGAATTTGCTTGAATTCTTGTCCCTCCTTTTCTATCCCTTATATTTTTGTGGGAAATACAGCAGAAGGGAAATTTCCAGAGCAGTTAGTGGGAGGGAGTCGGGGTGGCTTGGCAGGGTGGAGAGGAAGGGCATTCCAAGTGTACTGGGTGGCACAGTGTGCGCCTGCCTGTGCAGACACTTTGGGCTGGAGCACTGCTGTGGCTGATGGTTCCTTCCTGCCATTTTTTTAAAGTACATTTTCCAGTAACCACAGTCCTTCTGTTGGGTCTTTTTCTCACATTTGCATGATCTGGCCCCATGTAATGGGTGAGTAATAGTATTGTTTCAAATTAATATCGAAGTGATGTTCATAATGTAAGAAAATTTGATTTATGTAAGAGCCATATAAATATAATGCTGCTCAATTTTCTTACGTTTTTGGAACACAGTTTTTGAATAAGATGACTCCTGTCATAGTGTTCTTTTTTGTTGTTTTTACATCGTATGTTTTTTTTTACACACTCTTTAAATTGCGGTTCACATCCCAGTAATATTTGCATAGTCTCAGGGCAGGACTTTCTCCTGTCACACTTTTTTGTTCACTTCATGTGTTCCCTGAGTGACCACTGGGAGGAACCAGTCATTATCAACATTTTATTTTCCTTTCTACTTCATTCTCTGTGACTGGAAGGGGGTCTTTTTGGGGGGAAATCACAAGTAAAATTTCTGGCTTTGGAATGGTTTTCTTTCACATGAAAATCCCTGAAACATCTTGTTCAGCTACCTCCCTCCTGCACGTTATGAGACCTGCACTTTCTGCATCTCTGTGTTGCCTTTTTGGGAGCCTTTTGGGAGCTCTCCATGCCCTCACCCCCACCCAGCTGACATCTGACAGCTTAACATTGGTAAATGCAAGTGTAAAAGACGTTAATGTTGGAAAATACGCATGTTGGAAAAATACACATGGGAAAGTAGCATATTTAAGATAGGTCAGGGTTTTTTCTTGAGGCAGGTCTTTGCAGAAGAACTGAACTAGCATTTGGCAAGGTCTGCTTTTAAGCTGGTGTGCACCTCTGTAGTTCAATAGTTATGTCTGGAGCCTTAGGAGAAAAATCTTAAAAGGTTCATAGGAACCATTGACTTAGAGTTATGAGATAGGGCTTACTGCCATTCATCAGACAGTATTGTAAAGTCCTATAAAAATGAGACTTGAATCTGAATTTGGGGCAGGGGGGACATTTTTTTATTTCAGTTTGTAATTTCAGCCCCTAAAATGTGACCAGTGCTACTGAATAATTAACCAGCAGGTTGGATTGAGCGCAAATGTGCTAGTTAGCTGCTGTGCTGTGGTGTGTGAATGTGTAGAGTCCTCACGCTCCTCTCCTGGGCGGGGTGTACAGCTTTTTCCTAGTGCTGCTTTACACTCCCAGCAGCTGGATATATGGGAAAGGAGGCAGTAAATGTTTGGTAAATAAATGTAATTAAGATGTCACATATCTGTGTCCTTTAAGGGTTAAAAGTTTTAACTTCAGCATCGTGTGAATGGTCAACTTGGATGGCACCCTTGTTTTTTCAGCACTGGGTGTGAATAACATCCATTGTGGAATCTGCCAGAGAAGGCACTGGGTTGAAGCAGTTCTGTTGCAGGAGGAAAGAAGCTAATAGTTAGTATCAGACCTGCAGTTTTCTGTGTCTCTTTTTTTCCATCTGTAGCATATTGGTGATTAAGGATAGACAAATGCAGGCAGAATATCTTTTAACTATTATTGAATATTATTCAATTATTATTGAATATATTTTAAAATTTAGTTGAATGGTATCTAATATGGGCAGATCAGGTAAATATATGTTAGTAACCTGAGACTTTGAAGACATTCACCTTGATTGTCCTCACTGATGTGATTTTTCTTCCTTCCTCTGTAAAGCTGAAAGTATTTCTGTAACTCATTTTTCCTCCTGCTGTGTATTGTATGAATATTTCCCTCTCTGGACTTAGTTAGGTGCAAATGCATTTACAGTAGTAATTCTCTTAATCAAATTTCAGTAGCACTGTCAACCATTTAACGAAGCTATTCAAAGGCAAATGAAGTCAAGGATGTTAAAAACTCTTGGCTCTGTTTCTTCTCTCACATGGGTGTTTCTCCACCAACTCCAGTGCAGATTGTCCTGTGCTTGACCTCAGCAGATGAGAGCAGGCAGGCAGTGTTTGACATTGAATAGAAGTTTTTGTGTGACTAGAAGTGTCGTGTAATTTTTCAGGTGTGCCAACTGTCCCTACCCTATTGAAGGACTAATTTCTTCGTGGGAAAAACACAGAATGGTTGAATGAAACTTAGGAAAATTTTCAAAAAAATAAAAGGGCACAATAGTCCAACCCTTCGGATATAATGTAGGATTAAACTCATTGAAGGTAATAATATAACTGTGATGGAGATGACATTATGCTTTCCTTGGGAGGATGTTGAAGCTAGAAGAAAGAAATTATCTTACAGCCATAATAGGTAAGAAAGTTGAGTCTCGTTTCCTGTTCAACTAAGGTGGGCAACTTTGAAAGAAAGGTTTCTAAAAGCCTGTACAGTTTTAGCCTATTTCCTAGAGAAAGATGAGAAGGCCAATATCCCCGTACTACATACAAATGGTAGGTCTGATCAGGAACTGTATGGAATTGTCATTCAGAAAAACTTGGAGGGAGAAGAAAGAGACAAGTAAGTAGCCCTGAATGTGAGGAGAGTTGCTATGATTTACTAAGACTTCCATTCTGTTCCAAAGGACTGAATTCCTTGCTTCAGTATGAAATCTTACCAGGAGCTGGTTATGAGAAATTCAAGATGAACTCGGACAGTGGAGAACTCGTAACAGCTGCATCACTGGACAGGGAAACCCAGGAAGTTTTCAGAATTAAAGGTAGCAGTGTGAAATATCTATGAATGCCTCTAGAGTGGGAAGTGAGAATGAGTGTGGTGTTGCCATCAGCATTACTTTTTTCATTCCTTCTGAATTAGATGCAAGTGGTAAGATTTTCCAGTACAGAAGAGCATATGCTTTTTGCGTAGCACAAATAACTCTCCTATTCTGATATTGTTAAAGAACATCTATTGTTGCACCCACAACCACTGAATGAAACTTGCTTTCTTTTTATTGATCTTAGTTTTGGTTCGGGACAGCGGAACTCCGTCGCTGTCAAGCACAGTGACAGTAATCTGCACAGTGCTGGATGAAAATGATCACTCTCCCATGTTTCTTCTCCCTCCCTCTGAGATCTTCATTCCAGAGAACCAACAGCCTTCTGTTGTTTACGTTACCCGGGCTGTAGATATGGATGCTGGCAATAATGGAGATTTAAGATACAAAATAATTGGTAAGTTACATTCCATCATTTTTGTTAATACAAATCAGGGCGTATATAAACAGCAGCATGCAAGTTTTAGACTAGTCTTGACTTTACCAGGCCTCCCTAGCTCCCATCTTGTCCACAGGCTTCTTTTATGTGGAAAAGAAAAGAGATCTTTCACCCTTTTGTCAGCACTAATAAGCATTTCCCAGGCATACTTTAATTCTGCTTTCTGGATTTGAAATAGTGCAGAAGAGAAAAACAAAAAAATACCAAATGCTGGAAGGAGGCATTAATCATGAAGGCATAATTTCATCCTTTTTGTTATGGTTGTAGAAGTCTGAATGTAAATATGCTCTTGAAAATAAGTGCAAGAATTAATTGAATTTTATTTACTTAATGCCATTTATTAAATTTTATTTCATGAGAGCTTCTTTAACCCAGCAATTAGTAATATCATACTTAGCTTCCATCTTGCCAAACTCTCCCTGTGTCCACTATGCCAGTGTACGCTCCACAGCTGTGCAAAGGCTCCTGCAATATCTTTGGACAAATACAAGTTTGCTGTGCTTACTTTGGTTTGTGGCTCTCAGCAATAGCTCAAACGTAGACAGAGGGATACTGTGGTAAAAACACATTTTTCTTTGAAGAAACAGTTACGAATTTCTTTGTTTTCTTGGTTTTACTGTTGTGATCTTCTATGACATATAATTTAATTACCTTTGGTCTTTCTACATGTTATAAGTATGTATGCCGTTCACTGTTACTAAAAATGCTGATTTTTCAGTTGACTGCTTCATATTTATTCCCACTGCCCGCAAATCAAGACCTTGCACAACTCTTGAATTCCAAGAGATAGGTTCATAGAAGAGAACAAGGTGCCAGCAATTATAATTGTCAGCAATGCTTTATAGATTTCTAGAATTCGTAACTAAGGTTGGGAAGAAGTCACTTCATGCAGCAGCATAGAGGCATGAGCTTTTATAAGGTGGGCTGGTTTGGGAAAAAAGATATGCATGTGGCCAAGTAGCCAGTCTGTAAATTGATATGACATTCTGCATTTGCTCTCATTGACACCCACCGACTTAAATGAAATACAGATTTTAATTCGTATGAGAAATAAAATATGTGAAAGGCACACCAGCTGTATGAGCAATTGGACCTTGTTATTGCAATTAGCATAGAGCATACACAAGGGGTTCTTCTTCTAAAAGTACTTGGTTTTGATAATTTCATTTCTTATGTGTTTGAAAGGTGGAAATGTTGGAGAATACTTCACACTAAATAACACGTCAGGCAAACTGCTGGTCACTCGTAGCTTAGACAGAGAAGACATCAGCAATTTCACTCTTGTAATTGAGTGCCATGACCTAGGCAGTCCCTCGAGAAGCTCTACTGCACAGCTCTATCTAACAGTCTTGGATGAAAATGACCACAGCCCGTTGTTTGCAAAGACCCAGTATCAAATCTCTGTGACAGAAGACCTGGAGGAAGGCTCAGCCATCCTGGACCTCTCTGCTTCTGACGAAGACGATGGCCTGAATGGTGAAGTTATGTACTCCCTCATTGATGACACCTATGGAGCATTTGCTATCGACAGTGTCACGGGATCCGTCGTTACTACAAAGGCACTGGACCGGGAGACCAAGTCTCAGTACACATTCAGGGCTGTAGCAAGTGACTGCAGCACCCGTTTTCCAAGGAGCACCACTGTCAGTGTCGTGGTGCACATTGATGATGTCAATGACAATGATCCTGTTTTTTTGCAGAGTCCTATCAGGGCCTTTGTGCCTGCTGAAACTGCTGTGAATGAGACAGTAGCCACTGTGAGAGCAGAGGATGTGGATCTGGGATCAAATGGAGCTATTGTTTTTAATTTGATGGTAGCAGAAAGTGTATTTCAGATCGATGTGAAGACAGGTGACATCATTCTTCGGGAGCCCTTGTCTTCCAAGGACTTCAGTACCCAGCTGCTAGTGACGGCTTCAGACCAAGGCATCTCACCTCGAACAGCCACAGCTGTGGTCATTATCTTTACAGAAGAACAAGAGGAGGCCATCTCATTCAGCCACAGCCTGTATGAAGCAAGTGTGCCTGAGAACAGTGCAGCAGGTGGGCATGAAATCCCTCTTCTTGGAGTTGCCAATCTCCCCTCCTTTTGGAATGGTAATTGTAATGAAAAGTATAGGGAAACCTTTCTTTTCTGTGCAGCAGCGGGGAAAAGTTAATGTGGATTTGCCCTTTTCCAGTGCACCAGCATGAAAAAAGATGCAATGGAGGAGGCAATGTCTGATCATCAGTGGGTTCATTCATTTAGCAAAATGACTTTAATGATGGGTGGACAGCATTTACTTGTTGTTTCACTGGGCAGTGCACACAAGCTCAGATGAGGCGAGTGTTGGGAACCAGTTGCAACTTGGCATTTCTTGTTTTCACAGTACCCTTCACAAACTGCAGCAACTTTCAGAAATACCTTAGTGAAGTTTTGGACTTTGCAGAAGGAGGAGAAATGGGTGTAGGATAGGGTAGAGAAGTTCAGAGGCTGTCGGTACATTGCCACTTGGACAGGCTTTTACAGAGTCTCTCTAGGTAGAGCCTGCACTATGGAATGCTACCTATAGACAAACCAGCTCCAGTCACAAGGTGCTTACGGATTTTTTTGGATTAACTCTGGATATTGATGAGAATTACTGCTCTACTTTTTATCATTCAAAGAACATTAGTAGTTATCCCTCCAGCCAATTAGATGTGATATCTTCTCCTGCATCAGGGATTGGTTTTGTCCTAATGAGGGGCAGAAGGGAGTACCTTTCACATATTTCTGTCCACAAATCTCACTATACAATTGGCCAGATGTATTTAGAGATCTGAATTGCACTATATTCTCAATTCAAACAGCTCACGAGCAAGTCATTTGTCTTCTTTATAATTCAAACTTCTCTCAGTAAAACAAAAGCAATATTCCTCTGTGTCCTAAAGGTTTTGTGAGACTAGTGAGTTCATAGATCTTGAGTAACAGCCTGTATATTGGATTATGAATCAGTAAATAAGAAATGTGTTAGTAATTTTGTAAAACCAATCAATATTCTTGGATGATTGCAAGCAGAAGAGAGAATGAAGGGTGAGGATGGCTGTTGCAGTAATTACTGCTGTGGTTATTCAGCCATTCCTTCCTCAGTGCTTGTTTGGGACTACAAGCCAAATTTTCAAATTGTTACATTTAATGAAAGAAAATAAAGATCAGAGCTTTATGGCAATAGGTAAACTGCTCTGATCCTAGATTTTTCTAAGTGTAGATATGTTCCTGGGTCAAGCTAGAAAAGCCAGCCTGAAATTACAGAAATGCCCCAAGGAAACATGGTATCAGAATGCCATTGTGTTCTCCCATCCAATCTATGGAAATATAATTAAGACTCAATTTAAGTTATTTTGATTAAAGGAAATTTAGCAAAGCTTCAGGGTAAACAGGAGGGTTTAATCACAAAACGTTAGTTTGTGTTTAATAATACTTCTATTTGCTAAGAAGATCAAATTCTTTTAAGAATATAAGAGATTTTACCAAATACTAATACTGCTTGTCTCTGTTTATACTATTTTCCTTTTTTCATAAGCATACATAAATATCAAATATTTTACATTTCAGTGGGGAAGAAAAGCATGATTGTAATTAAAACTCTCATAGAAGTTAGCTTACGGGATAGATGTGGTCCTGGGACCCCTATGAATGTGAATGGTACCAGTGTATTCAGTCCAGGGAAGATTTACATTACATGCTGATTATTTGTAGAACTGGTATTAATAAATGTGGCTTTTCTTCATAATTTTATTTCTGCCTTAACTGATGGAGGGGAAAAACGCTATGTTTATTTTAAAAAGAATAAAAAATGTGAATAATATAAACGACAAAAACCAAAGCCAAGGGTCCTTAGTTTTAATTTAGTCTAAACCCATCAAATGGGTAAGTGCCTCGGGAACTGGTCCTTGTGGTCACATTTTCTTTAAGTGTTTGACCTTCAAGTTTAATGACCTTCAGAAAACCCCATTTTTCTTTTTTTTTTGTTTAATATTGAATATTTAATGTCTTTAAATATTATAAACTGTATTACAGCAGGCACTTAGAAGCTAGTCAATAAATAATCAAGTGATTATGCTCTTCAGAGGGTAAGAAACCTTTATTATTCACCAAACTTCCGGCTGAATGGTTGTTTGCATAACAGTTCCATGGAGATAGATTTACCAGTATAACTTCTTGACTCCTCTATGTTTTTTCCTATTAGATATCAAATATGTAGCCTCTTATTCTTTAAGTCACAGAATCACAGAATGGGTAAGGCTGGAAGGGACCACAGTGGATCATCCGGTCCCACCTCCCCGCTCAAGCAGGGTCATCCCAGAGCACATGGCACGAGATTGTGTCCAGACGGTTCCTGAATCATTGTCTCCATGCTCAGCTTTTCCTTTCATGGCAGCTAAGATGTCTGAAGAAATAATGGCAGGGATGAACACAGGTCAGATGATAAAGGATGGGGAAGAGAGACTCCTATAATGAGTACTGAATAGAGAAGAAAAACAATGATACAGTGATACAGTATCTCAGTGAGGTGCTGGTGTTAGGACATATATATAAAAAAACCCATATCTATAAAACAAGCATGTCCTAACACAGAATATAAAAAACCCCATATCTATAAAACAAGCGTGTCCTAACACAGAAGCAAATGTTTTGGAGCTGATTTGGCCAGGTAGGCAAATGCTGTTCACACTGCCATGTTTTGGTTTTGAGTCTGCAGGCATAACGTTGGGATCTAGGCTGTGTAAAACAGTTTGAGATACTTTCATATGCAGTCAAACTGTCTATGATTAAACTCAAAAAAACCCCTAAATTTACACATTTTACATCCCTCTTCATGTCTTTCAATATTTTTAAATAATTCAGAGGTCAATTGCCTAGCATTTCAAGCATTTCAATCTAACTGCTTTCTGCTTTGAACCTGATCTCCCTGCTGCCCTGCTCTATCTTCAGCACTGATCGCAGCCTCGATGTGCTTTGCAGGCAGAAAGCTCCCTTTCCCTGATTTTTCTCTCTGTTAAGAGCTACAAACTGTGACCTCTGCTTGAGGCAATGTCTGAATTGCATGTGATTGAAATGGCGAGTTCCAGCAGATGGACATTTTTCTGCTGCTCTTTATCTGTTTAGGGCTTGTTTATGTCACAACAGGCTTCAGAGTTTGATTATATTATTTTGACAATGAACTGTAAAAGTTCACTGTTCAGAGGAATTGTTTTCTGTGAAAGGTATCAGAACACAAGAGATTTGTTCTCTGCCAAAAAGAAGTGGTAAACAACTCTATCTGCATGAAAAATGTGGAGCTTAAAGGATTAGGATATGAGGACCCAGAACAACAGTTTATTAACCTAACCTCTGAGAAATAAGGATTCAAGTAGAAATGCTGCTGCTTCCTTTATTTCTGGTAGTTTTTCTTCTTAAACACACAAGCAAACAGGCAAAAAGACTGCAGACATCATTAAAAGATAAATAGGGATATTCTTTAGACCTTGCTTTTTTTCTTGTCTTTAACTCTGCTCTGAGGATGCTGTGAATGGTTGCCCTTGCAGTATTCCGTAGCAAATTAAAGTTGCTTGACAATGAAAATTCAGCCTATAGACCCTTATTTTAGTTCCTAAGAAACCCCAGCTCAGCATTCATATATCTGTCTTTACATATTGGACAGATGGATGTTGATTCCAGAGCTTTTCTAGTAAATGTCGTACAAGTATATCGACAAGTACAGAAAATTACATGTCAAAATTGGCAACTTTTGCTTTTGACAGACAGATTTTGAGAGCAAGTAGTAAACCCTTAATAGAAAAAAATCTGGTTTTTAAAAAGTAATATGTAACTGCTAAAATTAAAAATGTATCAGATCACTGTAATAGCAATGTTTCCTCTCATTTTTTATACTAAAGTCTTTTCCTCTGATACCGAGGACACCGAGTGTGAGCAGTATGCCCTTTGTGATATAATAAAATAACTAGTTGTCTCTAATGCTGTTTGAAAGAGCTCAGGTTGCTTCATTCCATCACAGCTGCATGGAATCAATTACAATTAAATTAAATAATTAAAACCATTAAAATCAATTGCCATATATTCTAGACAATTTCCTAACTCACTTGAAAAGAATAATTATTTGGATGTTTTGACAATGCCTTTTAAACTTGCTTCGTTTTTGTTAAATGTGATGGTTCTGAGCAGGATAATTTATTGGATTCCATATTTTCCCTCTTATTCTATTCCAAACAGGATTTTCATTTCATGTCTCTTGCATTCTATATTAAATTATTGGTCTTTTGATGGAACTTGGATTCTATGTGAATTGACACATAGATATGCACACAGTTTCATCTTTTCGTTCTCTGTGTCAAAAGGTGGCTAATTAAAATTCTGAAGGATATTTGATTTAAGGTATTGTTCAAAAACCCAAATTGAATCCTGATAAAGGAGAAAAAGTAAACTCTTTCTCTTTCTGGTCATTCATGGTAACTATGATGCACCAAAAAAAAAAAGAAAATTAGATATGACTTCAGGTAAGAGAGAACTCCATTGATCCATGTGATTTTGCAATTAGGAAAAGTTAAATCTCATAATTTTATTTAGGCAGGTAAAGTTCTTATCAGATGTGTAGTTTACTGAGCAAGGAGGGATAGACAGTGCTTTGTGTATGAATTTGTAATACAGGAAAAATCATGGATAATTATTCTTATTGTCTACTAAACTAATGAAAAAGCACCTAACCTAGTACATAGCTGTGTGTCTGCTATTAATACCAGTACTACACAATTAGAACAAAACCTTCCAGGGTGGACATGATGAAAATGTCTTATTGCTTCCATAGGTACATCACTTCTAACGGTAGAAGCTTATGAACACAAATTTACAGGAGAAGACATAAAATACAGCATCTTCAGTGACCAGGAAATATTCTCCATACACCCCATTACAGGTACATTTTGTAATTTTTTTTCAAGTGTCTGTGTGTACTTTAGAGCATTAGCAAGTTCCTACCACAAGAACACAGGGTAGATATCTTAAGAGTACTCCCTAGTAATAATTCTGTTGAAATGAATAGGTCATTAGTAAATCCAGGCAGTGTTTTAAACTAGATATAAAAAGAAATTGAACACCAGTATACCTGTTTAAAACAGTTCTGATTTACTCTTGATCACCAGGTGTTGGGAGTTAATAAACTACTTCTTTGTGATCCAAGCTGAGATTCCGTCTTGTTTCTCATCATAAAGTTTCACAAAAACTCAGCATACAAAATCCTTCAGAACACTTCTAATGTAGAAGCATTAGACTCTTGTGGATTTTAATGCTCTCTGTTTCAGGCAAACCTTGACACCTTTTGAAGTCAAGTCTGTTTATTTCATCGTGATTTTATTTGTGTTCTGCAGCAGTTCTGCTTTCACCTACGCTTCAGTCAGGAATTCCAGGTGCAGGAGTGTGACGTGATCCCCATGTTCTCCTGTAAGGCACATAAGAGAGAATTGCTACTTTGGTTACCTCTCAGTTCCTAAACATCTGCAATAAGTTTTCCTTCTGGATAGCTGTAGTCTCTGTTTCTGGGATGGCATATAGACAGTGTAAGCAGTTTTCCTCAGAAACAGTGTAAGTAGTTTGTACCCTTAACAAATAGCTTTCTCCCTGAGTTTCTGAAGGCTTTAACCTCTGATAATCCTGATGTCTCCAGGCATCAAATGGCATACCACTGTAAAGCTATCGTGGTTAATGCTGATGGACAATTAAAATAATTTTTTTAGATGAGGGGGCACTTGAAGTGCATACTTCTGATTTTCAAGTCCTTCTTATTTCACTGAAATAAACCTAGAGAGATTAGTCTTAAGGAACATTTTAGACCCAGACAGCTTTTTTGCTGAGGAAGTGAATCTTCTCCAATATCACCTTAAAAAAAAAAGAAAAATCAAATGGGATTTTCTTTTTTTTTATCAAGCTAGGCTGAAAAATGGCTACATGATGCTTTGAAGAGTCTCATAAGCACTCTCTTCACAAACAGGACTGGAATTTCTATAGCAGTGAATGTGTCACAAGTCTTCTTTTGAGACATTTGATCCATTGTGGTTTCTTCTGTTTCCTTTCCTCTGAAGCCTTTCTTCTGTTTCTGAGAAAACATTAATTGAAGTTCAGCCTTTAAGGACTTTTTACGAGCAGCTCTTACATTAACATAATTTTGACACCAGTATTTTGAACTGTATCAATGCCCTGTCTGTAATACGTGTTCTGAACAGCCAGAGGTCTGCTCTACTTGTTTTTTCAAGCACTGATGTTGATTACCCACACTTTGGAAAAGACTTTCTACCATTGTAATTATTTATTATGCTGTAGGATTGTAGAAAGTAGAGTAGGAGGTGACTCAAAGACATGAACTAGTCTGTCCTCTGATGCGGGAGGAGAATCAATTGTGCCGAAATCTGACAGAAATTTGTACTGTTCTTAAAAACCATCAGGGACAGTGGTTCTGCAAACCCTCTCAAAAATCTGCAAAAGTCTTGGCAGTTGGGAAGTTTTTAATTCATATTTATCTGAAAGTTTGCTGAAATGCTTTAAACTTACTACTTCTTAATCTAGTAAGAGTAGACATAAGACAAAGTCAACCCTCCTATTATTTACATATTTGAAGACTGTTACTCTGTTTCTTCTTTGTGTGCATTTCTCCAGAATGAGCAACTCTGGTTCTTCCACATGTTCCTCCTAGATGGTGTACCTCAAATCATTATTTGTTTCACTCTACACTAGAGACTTTCAGTTTGCTCTCTGTCATCTGGAAGTGTATTCCTTCTGCCACTGTCTGTTTTCTTTTCTCTGTAAACAGAATGTGATAATTTTTAAGTGTTGTGCTGAAAATAAAACACCTTTGAAATCTTTATGTTCAAGACACAGGTCCATAAACAATAGTAAATATTTGTTTATCCTAGTTAATAAAAAATAAAAAAATAAAAAGCACTAGTTTGGAGAGCCACAGTTGATGTGTTCTTATGATATCCCAAGTTTGGGATAACAATATTCATGGAATCATTACTAAAAAGTCTGTGCAAAACTGAATTTGAATTCTAATGAAAATTAATATACAAATTAAGTATGTCTTATGCTTACACGTGATGGAGAATTATGAGTATATTCCTAGGACATTGAAACAATGACGATGGATTTCCAAGGACATTTCACTTTTCATGTGGAGATGTTCAGTTGTGCTTGTCATCTCAATAAGTCTCATTACTTATTTATTTTTGGTGGAATAACAGCTCAGGGCAGGGAGCTCACTGCATCAGAAGGAGTCAGTGTTTTACCTGTCTGTCAGTCAGATACAGAAATTGATACAGCTGTTGCCTGATGTGGATTTTGATGGAGGGGTAGATGTAGCCACTCTAAGATGAGGGATGAGAGTCTCTTCTGGCATGTTTGTTTTGCTGTCATGTGCCAAGGAGGACACCTCATGCAGACTCTTTGTCTCTATCCCTCTGCCAGTAAATTGGCTTCGTTTTAGGAAACTGCCAGCGTGGTGGTGCTTGGTGAAAACTTAGCTATCCAAGATTGATTCAGTAACTAGTGTGTGGGGGTGATAGGTAGAAAAAGGACACAATGGAGAGCTTGCTGGAATTCCGTCATGTGATCAATGGAAGTGACCATGTATGTTAGGAATTTCATAACTGTGTTTGTGCATGTTTTTCCTGGATGAGTGTGTCACATCTTGAGACTTTTTTATGTTTTTCTTGTAATAAACCAGGCACAATCACAGTAAAAGAGCCAAAGTACCTTGATTATGAAGCTAAGTGTAAAATACATCTGACAGTTGTGGCTGAAAATAGCTTCAATTCAGCGTTCTGTGGAGTGACAGTTTTGATTCAAGATGTGAATGACAATGTACCTAAATTTGAGCAAAGCTATTACAAAGCATCAGTATGGGAAGGCCAGAGTCCTAAAACAGACATCATACAGGTAAGTGGAAGTATATCTTCCCAAGCACAGTGCTGTAGTTAAAAAGAAGTTTGGCTGATCTGTTCATCACTACAGTCTGGTTAGGTCTGTTCTGGACCACTCTCTCTTAAAATCTGAGAGTGAGGTTCTTGGTGTTGCTACTCTTTTGCTTGGATAGCTAAAATATTAAATGATTTTTTTTTTCTAGACCACATTTCAGATCAAATAGTTCATTCAGGTCTGTTAAGCTGAAAGAGAATTCTGTATCTTCTTAATAATTGTGCGTCTAGAATTTAAATTCTCTTTTTTTAAAAAAAAAAATTAATTTTCTTTTTTTTTTTACGTTCAAGCAATTGAAAAATACCATTCAAGTCTGTGGTTCTGGTTACAGTGTAGGCTGGGTCTTGTATTAATGCCTCTACTGAAAGGACTGTAGCAATAAAAAGAATACTTTCTACTCATCAGACTGGTAGAGTCAAACCCAAGTGTTCAATTTAAAATCTGATGCCTAAAAAGCAGCTTGTCTTAATTTAAATGTGCAAACACTTCTTCCTCTGAATGGATCCATTCTCCCAAAATGTTTCCAGCTGGCCATGTTAGAGCAAAAGAAGACATCAGTTGGACTAGAAGAACGCATAATTTCCTCAGTACATGCTCTTGCATTGCAAGTCAGGTCACGGTGAGGGTCATGTTAGGTACTAAAGATATTCCTTCTCTAGAGAATAAATAAATGAAAAGCTACAAATGCCTCCAGGGCAAAGTGATTAGAAACTGATGGACATTGTATTTAGATAAACATATGTCCAGGAATGGAGAAAAATCAAAAGGCAGTCAAGCCAGATGTGTAATCAAAATTTTATGACAGAATACATTCTATTATGTTTCCTTTATTCAATCTGACTGTTGCCTCTGCTATGTTTTGGATCCTGGACTCATTATTATGCTTGTTCAGCAACCAAAAAAATACAAAGACGACTCTTCAAAGAGTAAGAGGAATTTTTGAGAAACCTGTTCATTTCTGACAAATGTTACTTATTCTGTTGGCAAATCTTTACAGATTGCCTCTGCCCTTTTTACATTTTCTGGTTGGTATTTTTAAAAGGTAATTAATGAACTATTCCATGAAAACTCTGAAAGCTTAGTAGTTTAATTATTTCATCCTTCGTCTGTTTGTACAGCAGCAATACTTTAAAGGTTAGTCCTGTACCACTGAGAAAGTGCATTTTTATGTGCTCAACAGGGAGAGCATTCTAACAGCAACCTAATAGTAAAATGATTACGTTCAGCCCTAATGCTTTATGTAGCTGAATTTCAAATTACTCATTCATGTGCAGTCCATTGCAGTTTGTGAGCAGATTTTGTGACCTTACATGACACTCAAGCTGGGGACAAAGATGATGATTTGTTTAAATGTGTGCAGTCAAACGGAAAGTAATCAGAAATGTCTGATTGTAATATAAGGGTTTTCTTTCTGAAATCACAATCTGATATTTTTAATTAAGCCTCAGTTTTGCTCACAAACAGGTATTTGCAACTGACCTTGACAGTGGGCTGAATGGAGAAACTGAATACTCAATCTTATCTGGTAATGAAAATGCAACATTTCTAATTGATTCAGCGCGAGGAATTCTAACAACTAATACAGGCCTAGACTATGAAAACACTTCATCTTACAGGTTTGTATGTAAGGTTCTCATAAAAATGTATTCTTTTTGTTCAGTCTGACTTGAGAATATTCATGTTACATATTCCATAGTTTCCTGTTGATATCCATTACCCACAGAACCTGGGTGCAAGCCAGACAGCACTGAGAACAGCACTGAAGCTGCCCATTTGTCCTATTGATTCTTGCATACTTACTAAATTTAGAGAAACGTATACAGTCCTGTTTAATCAATGGCAATACTTCCTGATAGAAGTGTGATTATTCAATATAGGAACAATGACAGTTCCTGGATTTTAGTTTATGAATAACTGTACAGCCATTCCCTCTCTGGAAACATTCTTTATGAATCTGTAAAGACACAGTCAAAACCATCAAATCCAAGAAATAGGGATATGTTCTCATTTTTAATTGGTAGATAGATCAAATTTTCTATTCAATAATGTGATAAACATGCTTTTTAAACTGTTTCCATCTATAATGTGTCTTGCACTAAGTATTAATTTTTTCCTGTTTTTCAGAAACTCTGAATAAATATGGTCAAGTGGACATGACAATTTTTTTTATGGGTCATGCCATAGTTGGAATTAGAAAGCAAATAAATCATGCCTTGAAGAGAAAATATGACTATGCAGATTTATTAATAGACCCATTTTAAGTACTACAGTCACCACAAAAAGTATTATTTCTGTGTACATGTCAGTAGAAATTACTTTTTTTTCCCATCCTGTTGTGGTATTAGTTAAAATATTTGCAAGTTTTCCTGTCCTGTGGGACCTTAAAGTTTTAAACATCCAATAAGAATTCTTATGAATGAGAATAACTTGCAGAAAACCACATCCAAAAAGATTGACAAAGTATGTGGGTTTTTTTTAATATCAGGGTGATTTGATAATAATTTCCCCCAAATACTTTGTTTTAATTTAATACACAGGACACTTAATTCGTAGGGTTTATTTCAGTTTTTCATTGAATCAAAAACATCAGTTCTGATTTTCAGTGGTTTAAATAGCATAATACATTTTATTTGTGACTAGTACTTTAAAAGAACACCTGGAATAATTCCTTCAAAGGAAAGATGTTTACTGTTGGTGAAATGTTGAACGTGGGAGCATAATAATTCTCATATCTCTCTTTAGCTGATTTATTTCAGTATTTATGCTTGAATTCTAGACTTTCAGATTGACAGTTTGTTCAAGGAATCTGTAGCTTCATATTCCTTCTCTCTAAAATAAGTTATTAATCTGTACATTGTTAGGTGAAAAGTGAATAGCAAAAGAAGCTTTCGAAACTATTTTCCTATTTGATGTCAAAATGTTACTGTTGGTTCTTTCCAATTTGCAAGGAGTTGTTTATATATCTAAATTGAACATTTTCATCCCCAGAAGTTCTAAGTCCCTTATAACAGGAGTTACAATGAAAGTGTTGATAGAACCTTAATTTTAATGCCTTGGCTAAGATGTTTTTATGAGAGGGGTTTTTTTCCTGAAACCTTAGAAAGTGATTATTTTTAGTAAAGTATTTCCATATGTATACCTTACCAATACTCACTCTAGAAAAAATACACTTTCTATATGGAATTATGCATGGTCACTGATTGAATACTAGCCTGCAATTCAAGTTATGTCTTCTGTCGGATCAGAAACCACACGGATACCCAGAGCAGAGCTGGTGTGGTTAAGGAATGGAAATGCTGCAAGCCACAGCTTGAGTTACAGCCTTGGTATTCCGTACTGTCACGTGAACATTTAGGAAGTAACATCTATTTGACACTTTTTAACTGTTACTTGGAAGAAAGAGGGAGAAGGAAAGTGTTTGGAAAATCTTCAGGGAGACCAAAAATATATGGTGCAATGTGAAAACAGTTGTTAGTACATAAAACATTTGAGATGCTCAGCTTTGACCTGTATATCCTTTAGCATAGCTCAATGTTTCCTTTTTTTGTCATTTTAATTTTAAGAACACCTGTTGAGATAGACTTAATTTTGAATTCCCTTCTTCCCTACTGGGGAGTGGTGAAGTCTTCCAAATAATCTTTGCTTATATTTGCTTTTTATTGTTCAGAAGCTGCTTCCCACGAAGAGTAAACCTCCTTTTTTCCATGTTTATCATGTTGCTGCTTACCATTTTCTTTGCTACACTGTGTGGAAATCAAAAGGTTGTTTTACAGAATTCACAACCCATCCTTATGCAGGTGGGAAATGGAAGTGTACCATCAAAACTCTTGTAATCTGACAGTAAGATTCTGGTCCCACTAAAATCAGTGGGAACTTTGCCATTGTCAAATGGTGCATGTTTCCAGGGTTTTCACTTTATCACTTGCATTTATAATGTAATAGGAGGGCCACTCTGTGTCTGCAGGCATTCTGGCTGAATGCTATTTTGGATGTTTTTGTATTTTCCCATTTCCACATCCCTTTTGTCCCTTTACAAACAATGAAGTGTCAGGTTCCTCCAAATGATAATTTAGTACTTAGGTATTAATTCCTGCTCTGAATTACCAATGGGAGAACTGTGTCTCATTTGAAAGAGTTGTTTAACCACTTACATTTGGTATGAAAATGGGTGAAATGAATACAGCCGAACACTTCCCTTTTCTTTGTATGATTTTAACATTTTTTTTCCATGTAGAATCTCCTGGACATTTTTCCTGCAAAACCAAAAAATAAAACTGTGGACAGGCAACCTTACAGAAAGAAAGATGGAATTTAAGAGTTGCAATGAGGAACAGGAATGGCTAATCTTTTTGGGTTTCAAACTTCCCCTGCTAATAATAGTGGTGGATAATTCAGTGATTTCTGATCAGAAGTGACAATTAGTGCTTCCTTTAATTGTAGGTTGGTTGTACAAGCTGCTGATAAAGGAAACCCCAGACTCTCTGCTACAAGTATTGTGAGGATACAAGTGTTAGATGTTAATGACAATGCTCCAGTTGTCCAACCACTAGGTGAAGTGGAGGTCCCAGAAAGTAAGTGTGAAAGCACAGCTAAGTTTTGTTAAGGCTAGGAATTGTCAGATAATGATAGTGCTTTTGGTGAAACCAAACAACTGTAGTAAAAATTATAATGGATGTTATTAAAGCTGAAATATTAAAGCAAATTGCAATCTGCTTTTATTCTCAGAGGCATTATTTTTATTCTTTAGAACGTATGTTTAAGAATCGTTTGGAACAAAACCATAGGCAATTCAGAAAGAGGGAAAAATCTTCAGAAATACAACTTTAATCTGTTCATTTTGGACTCCAGTACTGTGTCCTTCGTATGTCTTCAATTTCTGCTCTTCTTCAATAAAAATGTTTGGTGTTAAAACCAGCATTGCTGGAAATGAGACATTTTGAACTTCATTGTGATGAAAGAAATACTTTCTATGAATTTGAATGAAGTGTTAAAATACACTATAGCTTGATCTAGTTGATGATCACGAAGAGAAGGACCCAGGACCTCATGAGTTCTCCTCCCAGCATACATCTTGTGTGTTGTGTGACATTAGCTCAACATCTGCACACCTCGAGTCCTAAACCTGTAATTTTCAAATACAGGCATCATGTGAATGCATTAAGATACACAGCAGAAAATTTATAAACAGCAGTACTCCTGTTAACAAAAGATACCAAGTCTGTCTTTTCTGATATGTTTTAGTCTTTCCTAAATTTCCCTCCCACCGGTAATGACAAGTGCAGGATTCATAGATGCACAGCAGCTGTAAGCTACTGGTTACTTAGTTAGCTTTTTGTATTCCATTTAAGAACACTTGCTTTAGGACATGGCACAGCATTTTTGAGGCTTCGTGCCCCAGGCGTGCAAATGAGAAATGGTTTAGCTCCTGTTAGTTTCCAGGCTTTGTAAAATGATCACTAGTAGGTTCAGTTTGCAGTCTCTGGTACTGTCAATTTGGCCCATGACAAAAGCTGTCTGTATCCAGTTTCTCAATCTCGCGGGATTATACTTTGATCTGCTCATATTTGTGTGCCATGTAGGTCTGTCTGAAGGCCTTGTTTCTCTCTAGTGGCCTTCTCCTCCTTTGGAAAAGCTTCAGAATTGCATTTGCTGATTCTACACAGGTCAGGGGTCTCTGATGCCTCAGTTAAACATTCTTGTGGCATTGTTCAGTAAATTCACATAACCTAAATCCTTGTTGAAAACCATGTAAGTTCCTGTTGCCAGTGAAGGAACTGTTATGACTACACTGAATCTGGAAAAGTCTAAAGAAAATCCAAATTAAAATTGGGATACAGCACATACGTTTGAAGAAATTCACTACTGTTTTCATAGCTTTTCTTGATATTGTGATTACTGTAAAACACAAAATTTCAATACATCAAAAGCTGTACAGAAAGATTACATATATCCAAGATCCAATATTACAAAATAGGCAAAATCTTCAGAAATTGTATCACTATCTTTTAACTCTGACTTTTTCTCAAAACTGTTGTTTCAGATGCCCTGCCTGGTTTTATAGTGACTCGAGTGTCAGCAAGTGACGCAGACTCCAGGCCAGCACTTCAGTTTGGTTTTATTCATGAGAATAGTCCTGGAATGAAATTTGCCATCGATCAACACACTGGTGTAATCATGGTGGTGGAACCATTAGATTTTGAAGAAACTGCTGTGTATACGCTGCATATCATAGTTTCAGACTCTGTGCATCAAACAGAAGCAGAACTCACCATTCTTGTTTTGGACATCAATGATAACCCTCCAGTGTTTACTCAAGATTTTTATCAGGTGGGAACACGGCAAATGGACAATCAGCATGTGGTATCTTTCTGTATATGATGATAAATAGTAGCAGTGCTTGTTTATATTTGTCTTGAGCACTGAGAAAGAAGGTTCTCTGCAAACTATTACTGAGCAGAAACAGAGCAGAGCTCTTCTAGGAAACCCCAGCCCCTTCCTAAGAATTCTGCTGAAAAGACTGAGGAAACTATTTCGTTTCAGTGTTTGTGGTTTCTGTCTTCTCTGTTTGTAAATACTAGTGTGGGCAAGTAAAGATGGGCAAACCAAAGTCTTCCCTGTTGTGTCCAGTGACAGGACAGGAGGCAGTGGGCACAAATGGATGTACAAGAAATTCTCTTTAAACATCAGGAAATACTTCAAAAAAAAAACCAACCAAACTCTAACAGTGCGTAAGTATTGGCACAGGTTGTCCAGAGAGGTTGTGGAGTCTCTGTCTCTGGAGATATTCAAAACTCAGCAGTATGTGCAGTCATGGGCACCCTGTTTTAGGTGACCCTACTCCGACCAAAACTTGCACAAGGTGACCCTCCTTGGAGGTGCCCAACAGCCCCAGCCATTCTGCAATCCTGTGAACTGAGCTGTTTGACTTGGTGCTTTTTGTGTGGTAGATGTCCTCAGAGCCAAAAATACGAGGCACCACAGAAGACTTGGATTTAATAATGCTTCATTTATAAGTCTCAGACAGTTTTGGTAAAGAAATAAGTCTAAACATTTGGCTTAGTAAAGAATTTTCGACCTCTGAGCATGTGCAGGCACAGGAGTTTAGTCACTTAGATACCTCTGGAACAAACTGTAGGCACCTGTGAAACTTTTGGGTGCCTGAGTTGACAGAATTTGTGTAAATTTCCTACTTAAAATCATAACTCTACATTCTGGAAAAAATGCACTATTAATACTCAAGTGATTTATAGACTTTATTTTTCCTCAACGCTCATATGTGTCTGATTTTGGAGAGTAGTTTAGGCAAGTACTTGCTTGTGCAAGTGCTAGGAATTTTTTTTTAGATTGGAGCAGACATTATAGGGAGCATTATTAATTGATGCAAAACAGCGTAGCTTTATTTGCTATTTTAATGCAAACAGCTGAGCTTCTCTTTCCACAATCCTGAAGTTTTTATGTGTTGCTTGGCAAGTTAGATACACTGCTTCTTTTTGGTTGACGTTATGTATAATTCCCTATTCATCATCCTGTATTTTTACCCTTTTATTGTCCCTTCAAGTGTTTTCATATTTATGCTCCTCATATATAGTTTAATATATGTATGTGGTTATTATATACGCATAATCTCTCTGTTTAAATTGTTTAATCTAACACTTCAAGTTATGACAGAGGTGGCTGCTATATCATACTGTTCATTTGAAACTGGATTTATAAGGTGAAAGGAAACTTTGGTCACAGCAATGCTGTATCTGGACTTGAAACAATGAAAATTCTTAAATGGACTTTCTCGGTTTCCTAGAAGAAAAGAATGGAGCATTTTGAAAAGCTAAATTCTAGGAATAATCCAGTGGTGATTAAGTGCCCTAGTGCTGGAATTTTCAGGGTGCATATGTTGGCTTTTTTAGTGGTCAGTCTTATACTGCAGACAGAGACTCCAGACTGTATTCCATGTATTGAAATGAAGGGGTTTTTGAAAGCAAGGGGAAAAGCCTTTAGCTGCAGTCCGTAAGTGTACTCTTGAAAAAAGTGATTCATTTATTCTCTGAAGTTGCTGTCATAATGAACTAGATGGATTTTACTACTGTTTCAAGCTTACTATGAATTTTGGGCATATTGAAGGCGTAGTTTTCAATATCTCAACTCCTTCTGGTTTTGTCCCAGAAGAAAATGGGTAGGTAAAACTTTTTCCAGAGCTGGGAACTGTGTGGGTTTTTCTAATAAGATCAAATAAAGGTAAATGTATTTTTTAATGTCTAAAATCTTTTCTTAAGTTCCAATTTTGCTTTATATGTCAGGTGAACTTGCCAGAGCTCATTTCTATGGATGCCACTGTTCTGACACTCTCTGCCATGGATAGGGATTCTGAACATAATGGAATGATTTCGTACAAAATCCTCTCTTCCTCTGTGGGATTTTCCATTGATCACAAGAATGGTGAGTCTGTAAGCATGGTTTATTTTTTCAGCTTTTTAAGTATAAATTGAAGAGTCCTATTGCTTTCTCACGTGTTGCCAGTGATTACTTGAGTTCTGGAAATTTGTGGTGGCCAAAGTCCATCATGTGTTTTTGCTAAATCTGCCATTATCAGTGGGGAACTGATTGCATCAAAGACTGGAGTTCTCAGTTTGTCCCTGAACTGTGCATATTTTTTCTGGGCTAAATGCAGTATGTGTATTTGATACTGCATCACTGAGGGGAGGTCTTGCCTTCACAGTGTTAGCTATGATCTCTTAGAATCATGGAATAATTTGGAGGTGATCTTAATGGTCATCTAGTCCAACCCTCTGCAATGAGCAGACATCTTCAAATAGGTCAGGTTGCTCAGTGTCCTGTCCAACCTGACCTTGAAAGTTTCTGAGAATGGGGCATCCACCACCTTTTTGGGCAATGTGTTCCAATGTTTCACCACCCTCACTGAAAAAAAAAATTGTTTCTCATATCTACTCTGAATTTACTCTCTTTTGGTGGAAAACCGTTCCCCCTTATCCTATCACAAAACGCCTTACTAAAATGTCTGTCCCTATCCTTATAAACCCCTTTAGGGCCACAGTAAGGTCTCCCTGGAGTCTTCTCTGGGCTGAACTAACTCAGCCTTTTCTCATAGGAGAGGGGCTCCAGTCTTCTGATCATTTTTGTGGTCCTCCTCTGGATTCGCTCCAACAGGTCCACGTGTTTGCTGAGAACTGCACAGCTGGATGCAGTGCTCCAGGTGGGCTGTAACGAGAGCAGAGAGAGTGAATCATATCCCTCTCCCTGCTGCCCACACTTTTTTTGGTGCAGTCCAGGATACAATTGGCTTTCTGGGCTGTAAGTGCACATTGACGGGTCATGTCCAGTTTTTCATTTACTGGTACTCCCAAGTCCTTCTCCACAGGGCTGCTCTCGATCCCTTCCTCCCCCAGCCTATACTGATATCAAAGGTTGCCCTGACTCATGTGGAGGACCTTGCACTCAGCTTTGTTAAACTTCCTGAGGTTCCCATGGGCCCACTTCTTGAGCTTGTCCAGGTCCTCCTGGATGGCATCCCATCCCCCAGGAATGTCAGCTGCAGCACTCAGCTTGGTGGCATCTGCAAACTTGCACTCTATCCTACTGTGTTGTTGACAAAGGTATTAAACAGTACTGGTCCCAGTATAGACCCCTGGGGGATGCCACTTGTCACTGATGTCCATCCAGACATTGACCCACTACTCTCCAGAAGCAAGAGAGTTACTTTGTTGTGCACAGCTATTACAGCTGAGTAATTTTCAAATATGACTGTTAAGAATCAGCTTTTGGAATCACATTTATTTGCCTGTGAAGTGTGGGCATTTATTAATTTTGTTTTATTTTCAGGTACAGTGTTTGCCACAGAAGCAGTTATGCAGCTGAAAAACATTTCCATTATTCATCTCCTGATAGAAGCCACAGATGGTGGCAGTCCCCCTCTGAGTGCAGTTACCTCCATAGAGGTGCACGTAGAAGATGTAAATAACTGTGCCCCTCGCTTCACAAAGGTTCTGTACAATCTCAGTGTGAGCGAGGATGCCTCAGTTGGAGAAAGTGTCCTCCTGTTTTCGGCCGTTGACTGTGATCGGACACGTGAAAACACGTATGTTGAATACTCTATTATTGGTGGCAACGCTGAGAATTTATTCTCTGTAGAAACAAGTGTCATGGGGTCGGAAACATCCTACAAACTTGTCGGCAGTCTTGTTTTGAGCAGTGCTCTTGACAGGGAAACAGCTGCTTCTCACCAGTTGATCCTCCTTGCCTCTGATTGTGGAACACCCTCCTTGAGTTCAACTGCTACGGTACTGATAACTGTGCTGGATGTTAATGATAATCCTCCGGTGTTTAGCAGCCCAGAGTACCATGCTCACGTCAAAGAAAGCATTCCTATAGGTAGTCACATCACTGAAGTTGCAGCAAAAGACTGTGATGCAGGCACCAATGCAGAGATCACTTATACTATCATCTCTGGAAATGACAGGGGGCATTTTTACTTGGATGGTAGAACAGGATCTGTAAATTTGATGAAAACGCTGGATTATGAGGATACCATGAAATTCACTTTGATTATCCAAGCCACGGATGGAGGAACTGATACAAAAAATATGGCTTTTGCTGTTGTTCTTGTTAGCGTCCTAGATGACAACGATTACTTCCCGCTTTTTTTGTTTCCCAGTCTGAGCTGCACTGTCAGTGAAAATCTGCCTACCTTTTCTTTTGTGTGTGCTGTTTGTGCATTGGATTTTGACAAAGGCTCTTATGGACATCTTACCTACTCCATTCAGTCTTCATGCTTGGCTCATCGTGAAGCTCCTAGAGACCATGACATGTTCTTCATTGATCCTTTAACAGGAGATATTCATACAAAGCAAATGTTTGACTACGAAAGTCAAAATAGGTACTGTCTTGTAATCCAAGCAAAAGACAAAGGTGACTCACTGGCTACCACTACAGTTCAGGTAGATATTGAGGGGAGAGATGAATTTGACCCAGTGTTTACACAAGAACATTATTTCTTTAATCTCCCTGAGAAGAATGAAGCAGGCCAGTTGATTGGCAGAGTAACAGCATCTGACAGTGATAGTGGACTGGATGGAGTTGTTCATTACTCCCTTCTAAAACCTTCTCCATTCTTTTCTGTGAATCAAACCAGCGGTAATATTTATTTGACTCAGACTGTTCACAGAAAGGAAAACGGCATCAAAAGAAATTATGATACTCTGGAATTGTTGGTAAGAGCTCATAGCCCCAAAATTGAGTCGAGGTTCACAGTATGCACTGTTTTTGTAAATGTTTCCAATTCTCCTGAGAGTGATCCCACAGTGTCAGCTCGCAGCCTGACGGTGAGTGTTTCTACCTCACTGATGGTGTTCCTGCTGCTTGCCATCAGTCTTATCACACTTACTCTGAGGCTTAAACAGAAAAATCTGATGAATGCTTGTGTGACGAAAGAAGAAGTATCCTCCTCAGCTACTGATGTGAATTCAGCAAGAGAAGACGAGGACTCCCAGAAAATCCAAAGTACTGAGAGCAGTATGCTTCCCATGGGTGCTATAGCAAAATGGCTGAGCCTAGCGGGAATCGGAGAGGGGAAGGATGATGATGTCTCCTGCAGGCATTCAGGCTCCAGTGGCCATGGCTCTGTTGAAGGAGAGACTGCAGAGGACGAGGAAATCAAAAGGATCTATGAGTATCCTTGCAGAAAAAGCACTGGCTCAGCACTGAGCGAGCACGGCTCACAGATGCCAGATTCGGGGATCCCAAGAGAGTCTGATCAGTTCTCCTATCAGTCTGGAGAAACGGATGTCACGGCTACCATGCAAAGCGTGGAGAACATGCAGACCATTAAGGGAGAAAGCAGAGAAGAAGCCTGTGACACAGCCTATGCACACAAAATTTTGTCTCAAACAGTTGCAAAAGTTGGAATAAAAGAGAAAATGACAGACCTCACAAGAGAATATGTCCTGATGTCAGATAGGCAAGACTCTGGGTATGATTTGCTTGCAACTGTTGGTACCTCTGATGAGGATCTCGGAGGTAGTTATAACTGGGATTATGTACTCAGCTGCGAACCCAGATTTCAACCTCTTGCCTCAGTGTTTAATGATATTGCAGAACTGAAAGATGAAAACGTTCACATTCACAACTTCTCTAAGGAGAAGAAATCTCTTGTTCTCCCTCCTCCCTTGATAACATCAGTAGCACAGCCTGGCATAAGGACAGTGCCACCAAGAATGCCAAATATAACATCAGGGCAAGCTTTTAATAAATACCCTTATCCTCCCCTTATCCATAATCATGGATACCCTCCACCAACCATGACCCCCAGATTTTCTCCTACTCTCTCTTTACTTACTATGCAGACACCTTCTGCTTCTCCAGTAGTGTCTGCTGGGAAAATGATAGGAATATGTCTTATTGATCCAAGCTATGAACTTGCAACAGAGGAAGAAATTCAGGTATAGGTTATCAAGTGACAGTATTTTACGGTAAAAAATATGGCTTAAAATGTGTTTTCTTATTTTTTAGCAGCACAGTGTGCCTGTCAGAGCTGTATCACCAGTATTCTTTCTGTTTTCATGAGCCTAAAAAGTTAAAATATAAAATAGACACAAACTTGGTAACTGTATCTCTTCTTCTTCCCAGCATACACTGTGAGAGCATGAGGCTTCACTTCCAGCATGTGGTTTCCTATATAAAACACACAGACAAGTGCCTGATAACCAATTTGACCAGTTTTACCATTTTTCTTATAAAATACATTAATAACAAATAAATGGAAGTAATTCTTTATTGTGGAAAACATTCATTAGCATACTGGTGGGTTCTGGCTGCTTCTGTGGTGGTATTAGTGGAGGGTACTGGAGGGATGTGTAAGTACAGCAGTGGGCAAAGGATAAAACGAAAATTCCTACTGAGCTCTTTCTCTAGTGTTTACCCAGGTTTCCCACATCTCAGCCTCTGGGTCCCAGTGATCTGCTGGGCCTGGTGTGGTTTCATCATCTGCAATGGCTCTGCAGTGGGCTTTCCTAGCTATCTTTGTGCTGAGGAACCCATTCAGCAGTTTCTGTGCATCTTTTGTTTATCTCCTGGTTTAAAGCCAGCAGGTCACAACAATCTGAATAATGGATCACCTTCAGAAAATAGAATAACCAGTGGTGAGATAAAAGCAAGCATCTTCTGTATTACTAGATCTCAAGTAGATATCTATTTTTATCTACTTTTTGTCCTATTACCGATATCTTTTTGTCCTATTACAGCGGCTGCCCTGGTGCTCAGGCAGCTGTAAGAGCAGAGAGTGTTACAGTTCTGAAGGTCTTGTATGCCTCCACCCTGGTCTTTGGTTCTGTGCTGGACCAAAGGTCTGTGCAAGACCAGATAATCTGGCCTTGTTTGTTGTATGTATCATACACATGGCATTCTGTGTGTGTGCGTATATCCAGACACATACACATGCTGTATATGCTTGTATATTGTATATTGATCAATAAAATACACAGAAAATACATCTAGAATAACTCTGTTTCTTTTTCAAAGTATGTTTAAAAGTCCTTTGCATCACATGTATTAAAATTGGGCTGTAGGGAAGTGTCTAATTGATGCCCGGGAATCTGCTGCAAGTTGGATGTGTACAGAGGTACATATTGTACAGGTCATAACAGGTGGGGGAAAAGCATACAGTGTGGTTAGGCTGAGTGGTTTTGTGGGGTCAGTATCACGTGTGCAGTGGCTGCTTTTCCTCAGTGATGCATGTTAAGGTTTGCAACCCGTGGGCTCATAACCTGTCTTTGAATAAGATCTTGTTTCTGAGGCTACACCGACACTGTACACCCTGCACATGCATCAGGATCCATACTGCTATGCAAGAGTGTTTCTTTTAAAGCTGGCGTTTGTTCTTTGTACTGCCATGGAGTCGGAAATGAGATGTGGCTTAAGAATTCATTGGGACAGACAAATTTTACTAAGAAAGAAGATGGGATGGTAAGTTTTGTAGTCAGACAAAAAACTGTGACAGGGAGAAGGCAGCAGAAAAGAGGAGTCATTCCCAGTTCACATCTGAACACAGAGATTCAGTTTAAGGACATTATTTCAGAATGAATGTTATTCTCTGCCTGTTAGCATTATGTTATATACAGCCTGTTTGGTTTTAACTTAAATGTCTTCAGTTATGCAGTAATTTCTAATACAGTGAAAGATGTTCTTAGGGTGTTCACTTCTGTGCAGTTATCAGGAGGCACACAGACCTACCTTTTCTATGAAGTCAACAACTTTGCTAATTTGGTTTTAGTTTAAGATGGTCACGGACAAGTGGCAGCTATTGCTCTGGTGAGCAATGAGCACATGCCATCCTTAGAAGGGTCACCTTTCCAACGTGGGATCAGTGAAAGAATGAATGCTTTACACAGCAAAACTGTTTCATCCTTCACACTGATGGATGTGAAGCAGGTAACTAGGCCTTCATTCCATGTATAGAGTCTAGGCTAATGGATGAGTAGTTTTTTCTTTGCCAATATGGCTCTTGCAAATGTTCTAATGCTATTATCATTAGAAATCATTAAAGTGTCAGTAATCACATTTAGGACAATTTTGGACCTCACCTTGTTAATGGGTACCCACCTGCTAGAGTTCTTAAAAAAACAAGAAAACTGTTTCTGTGCATTTTTTGCTCCTTCAAATTCAGCTTTTTTTCGATGCCTTTCTAAGAAGATTAGATATGATTTGCATCCTATTTATCAAGCACATGATATAACCAATGCATACTTCGTGCTCCTATTAAGTGTTATAGCAATCTTTCCCTTGTCTCTTATGTATTTATTGGTTTTTTTTTTTATCAAATGGGAAACAACACTTAGCTGATTTATTGTTGTGTCATATATAGTCAAGCTCAAAAACATAACCCTTGAACAAGTGTCTGCAATAAATCATGTACAGTTCTTTTAACCTTACTGTTTTTTTTTCCCTAAGTAAACAGTATAACTTCTATAATTTACCATGACTTTAATATTAGCTTGCCTTGAAGAGGCTGTGTTACTTTGCAATTCTGCACACCAGTTTTAGCACTTTGGAGAAGGTACAGAACTTGTTAGTGGAAAATCATATTAAGCTCAAAAAGCATAAGCTATAAAATAAAAGACAGTTGTCTCTTCTGGAATTTTGGCTGCCTGCCTTCTGGATTTGCTTGTTGGCAGCCTTGAAAACACTGATGTAAATCACTACCAAATGGATATAAAAATTCCATCTACCGGTAGTAATTGTTATATTGACGTTCAAGTAGATTTCTGTGCAAAGGGAAAAAACCTTCATATTTTCAGGGAACCCATCATTTACAGATTATAGAATTGTATGCATGTTTTCTAAAATTATACTAAAAACACTAGTTACCTACACAAGTCCTTATTTAGTTTGTATTTTATCTTCAGCTGAAGACAAATACTATTCCTAAAGCAGTTTCAGGTAAAAACAGTTGTGATAAAAATGAACCCTCGTTGCTAAGTCTATTGCATTGACAATTCCTAGTATCATTTACATTTGGTTGCCATCCATCCTCTGTGCTGTATGTCACTTGTTTTCTATAGCTGACATGTAGCTTCCTGAAAACTATATTTTAACGATTCACTTTAGGAGACCTATAAACTGCAAACATGCTGCCCTGACAAAAAAATTTTTTTTTACTATATGTTTTCTAGAACATCAGCTAGCACCAGACTGACAATTGTGCCCGTATGGCTTCTCCAGCTCAAAGACCAGTTGTCAATCCAGTTGGCCACCATAGGCATGTGTGAGGCCATTGGGATTAGACCTCCTCCCAATGGTGCTGCCTCCACTGCTCCTTGAAAACCAGCCCTCTGGGGATGAAGAACACAGAGGAATTGAATCATTTGCAGGAAGGGAATCGCCCTGGTTGGCTGCCAGTGGGAAGGGGGTGTTCCCTAAAATCCTGTGAAAACACTGATTGGAATAGGAGGCAGTTGTAACTTTGTAATTGAATATACTGTGGTGGGATGTTTATATTTAGGATTTGGCTTGCTTGGCAAGTGAAATGGCTTTGCAACTTCTTGCTCTTAATGTCTGTCACAACAGAACCAACTCACCATGGCAATATGTGGCTTAGTTGCTTGTAGATGATCTGGTTGCAATAAAGTGTCACAGAATCAAATTGAGTGTAGTTTTGGGTGCCTCATAGTTGCTAGCTCTGTTAGCTGTTTGCTAGCATGTATGGAAAGCCTAATGTATATTCAGTCTGTGCATGGATTTGTATGTTCAGAAGTCATTCAAAAAGCTGCAATCTGACATCAAAATCCTCTTGGTGGCTTTGAAAATTCCTCCATAAATACATACAACATTTAAAAAACATTGGAAAAAATGTGGCTGTCTAAGCAAAAGAAAAGGGGCCTTATAGAAGGGAAAAAATGAAGACCTAAAACTTTCTGGTTAAGACTTGCACTTTGCATTGCTGCTAGGGCTATTCCTCATAAAACATCAGATACTTTTCTTCTAAAATGTGTAAAAAGTAATGGAAGAGCATCTGTAAGGAACACTGAGAGGTAGCAGGGTAGGCTAGAATTGCAAAATGATTCTGTTTCTTGACACGTATGAGTTACTTGAGCAATGAAGAAAATGCCAAATCCTTTAGCTGATGATAGTCACAGAAATCACAATTGCTGCCTTGTTACTTTATAGGTGTTTATATATATAAATGACTGACCCAAATAAGTCCTGTACTGGATGAAGCATTAGGAGCCGAACCATATGCCTGAAAGTGCAGATGTCGTAGTAAATGACTGAAGGAATCTATCATGGTTTTCAAAGCTTCAAATGAAAATCTCATTACAATTAGAAAACTCAGATTTCTTGACTATCATGTTTAAAACAAGGTATTTCTGCCCTTCAGCCTACACCGAAAATTGTCAGTCATATCTGTGTAACCTTGTCCTTTTGAATATAACCTTATGTTTGACACTTTTTTTGAAAGTTAGTATTTACATAATGCTGGTCACCTTCCCTAAAACTGCGTGTTAATTGTCTATGAAAAACTCTCAGAAAACTCAGAAAAAGGAAGTTAAGCTGCTGATGTCTACCCGTGGCTGTTGTATAGAAGTGACATTCCAGAATAGCTGGGGCTAGGTGGTGCCTACTCACTGGCTCAGCCTGGGGGATTACCTTGCTGTTGCCTGTATTCGCCTCCACCATTTTGCTGGAAAGTTTCAAATGGGAAATTCAAAAGAGTTTCTAGAATGGTGTGACCAGTGCCATAACCAAAAGAAATGAGTAGCAAGCCAAACTTGTTCGCGTTGACCTCCGAAAGCTCTGTCTCAAACCTCAAACCCCATCTTGCTGGGTCTAGACTCATTTCCAGCATCTCCCTTTTAACAAGCTGTAGGGTTCATTTAATGTCAAAGTTTTTTAAAATTCTGGATTCTGATCCAACATCCCAAGACTTCTTCCACTGGTTTCAGTGGGACTTGAATAAAAAATGCACCTGTAAGAAATGGGCAACATATGTATGTCCCTGATGCTCCCGCCAGGGTCAGTGGCAGAGGAGAGCTGGCTCCCCAGTGTGCAGGGCTGTAAACCAGCGGGAGGGAGCATTAGGAGAAGAGAAATCAAGAGCCTAGAAAAGAGTAGAACCGGCAGGGGGCTGGGGTTTGGAGTGGAGGCTCCTCTATGCTTCCAGGTGACTGATGCAAGCCTTGCTTTATATGCTTTTTTTAGAGTTACTTTTAGAGGAGTCTGGGAAGGTCTGTTAGGGAAAGGTTACTTACTGTTTCCTTATTCTTCTTTTATGTAAACTACAGCTGGTTGCCTGATTTGCTACTGCTTTTACTGAATGCACCAAATAATTACACCTTCAGACAAGGATTTCTCTACTTGTCTTCTCTACCCGTCTAACTGAGGTCAAGTGCAGGGTAGAATTAGTCTTCAAAATTATCCTAGTAACTGTTAAGGTAACCAGAAAGGATTTGGGAGTTGTTGAGTGGTTGTTGGGATTTGGGGTTTATTTGGGTTCTGGGAGATTTTGTGGTGATTTTTGGTTGGGTTTTTTCAAGAGATGCGTGTGTTTTCTTCAGTTTTAGGCTGAAATCCACAGTCGTATAGCTTTTGAACTGTCTTCTGTCACACTAATGGAGCATCTTGTACAGTTGGCTGATCACATATTCACTGGGTAGAGATGGACGGGTTTTAGCAGCCTGCTCTTTTCTCTGGCAATAGAATTGCAGTAAACTGTATTTAATTTTGTTGCTGAATGTCATAAACTCTAGGCTTGACCACTGATATGTTTGAACTCTCCATTTTTTCTTCAGATTTTCTCCATATGTAGCTATTATGTTTCAGTGTTCACCATTTGCATCCCTCATATACTTCTTTTAACTTAGTTTTAATAACTGAAAATTGGGCATTCTGATCCCTAAGCACTTAAGGTGTGGAGCCAAGTTGTGAATATTTCCTATTAAAAGAATGTGGTGTGTTCTATCATTATAATTAGACATAAATGAGGGTTTAGTAACACGAGCCTCCTTTTACCAATAGTTTTTGTGTGGCGTTTAATGAAGTCTTCTGTGATTTACAGAGAATTAAGTAGTGATGTTTATACCACAAAGACAAAAAGCAACAAGGAAATTTGATTACTGCAACTAGCGTAAAGGTGAAATGATGAAGCAAGGAGGACATCTTGATAACTGAATTTTAAAACATGAGACTGAGTAAAAGGCACATCCAGTTTGCCCACATGCTTGAGACATCGACTCCTTAGGAAGATCTTGTGTCAATCAATACTTCCAGGGAGTACTTTGGGGAGTGCAGGCCTGCTAGTCCTTTGTTACAGCTCTTTTGTTTTGTAACAATGATAATTCTCATGTATGAACAAAAATGCCTGTTACTGTATCCCATGGCAGAATTAGTGATGCCTTATGGCAACAGTGGGGACTGAAACAACACCATCAAACCCGTCACCCACTGAGCTTCTTAATTTACAAAAAACCTGCCTAAAATAAATAATAAAAACACAGATTTTGGGGTATTCTTCCTAAGAGAGAAATTAATTATGAATCTGAGCAAAATCTTTTAAGTGACTGCTGATTATATTCTTCTGAAATGTGTGTGCATTTGTTTACTGGGGGACTCTCCTAAGCAGAGACGTTGTGAGTCTCAGCAAAGGAGAGATGAAGGTTTATGATAGAGAAGATGGGATAAACTGCAGTTGAAAGGAAGAGCAAAGATACGTAACAGACATAGAGCAGATCTCTGTTAGTGAGGACTCCTTGTTAAAAAGAGCTGAGTACTTCACAGCTCAGCTGTTTCAGAAAATAATATTGTGCTGCCTGCCAGGGACAGAATTACATGTTGAAGACCTGACACTGAGAAATAATCTCTCAGGAACAAAAAAGCTTCTTTCTCTGCAGTCTCTCATCTGCAGTCTCATGACAAAAGAAACTATCTGCTGGAGTCTGTCAAGGATGGTGACGAAAAGCTGAGGCTTCAGGACCTTGCAGTCTAGATGATTGTCCTGGTTCCAGCCAGGACAAGGTTAACTTTGGCAGTAGCCAGGAGGGGTCATGGCTGGGGTATGGAGGTTATTCTCTACCACCTGAAATCATTGCTGGGGGCGGGGAAAGGGGACTCTTCTGGGGAAAAGGGGTTCCTTCCAGTCAAAGGGAGCCATCCAGTATTGTCTGTTGTCCGGTGGTTTCTTTCCACGTGAATCGCTTCTTTTCTTATACCCTCTGTCATTAGTATTGTTACTATTACTGTTCATTTTCTTGTCTTATTGCTCTTTCCAGTAAATTTTTCTTACCTCAACCTGTGGCTTTTGCCTTTAGTTCCTCCAGTTCTCCTCTCCAACACACCACAGGAGCAAGGGTGGAGAGGGGGAGCAAGCAACAGTGTGGGAGCAATAAATTGGAGAATACAATTCCTAAACCATGACAATACCTTCAGCAGAGTTCTGCTGGTCAGCCAAGAAGAGGGAAAGAATAGGGGAAGACAGTGTGGAAAAGGTCAGGAAGGAGACACATAATTTCTCAAGACTGGTTGGGTCACATGGAAGAGAAAATCAGGTGAGGAGGTGAGATGAGTTCCAATTGTAATTATTCCAATTCAAAAATATGTGTGCTGTCCAGGGAGAGCAGGTTTTGGTTGGTTACAGAGCCTGCTGTAACTTCCAAGGCTGGCTTAGGCACAGGTATATATGTACACATAGGATTTTCTGTAACTGTACTGCTGGGGTGTTTTCTGTAATAATATCTATATACAGCTGGTAAACAGGCACTGCTAATCATATAGAGCTAACACATTTATTCACAAAGTTATTGACAAAAGATGATCTCTATTAATTTTTATTTTCATAAAAAATAGCATGCTATAGAAAACTTTACTGGAGAAAACAAGCTTGTATCCGTAACCAAAAGTTACTTTTGTTAAAATAAAAAATAAAAAGCCTGTTCCAAAGAAAGGAAGAATTAGGTCTGTAACTAAGAATTATGTCTACACGACATTATCTACCCAGCAAAGAGAACCAAATTACTTCTGAATGGGCTGATTTGAATATCTGAAGCTGTACTGCCACATTCTTTGCTCCAGCTAACAGACTCAAAGTTTACTAGCTCAAGTGGAACATCACACTGACATAGCTACGCTACCCAAGAAAGCTTTGATCATATTCCCTACTGTGTCGTATAAGCTAAATTCTAGGATTACTGACTTCAAAGAACAAACTTCTATAAATATAGAGGTGAAGGCATTGGGACACAGCAGTCTGAATGCTGGAGAGGTTTAGAATTGTATCAAGTCAAAGACGTGAACATTAGCTGGAACTGTCTGGATAGCAAAGATTATTCAGGGCAAAAAAACCCCACAGGGTATGGACTGTCCAGTAAGAAGTGCTTATGTTTAAAAGGGGACAAAGTGTAAGGATTGCAAAAACTCAGTGAATAGACTTAAGAACATTACTGCAAAGTGCCAAAGGCTCTTTGCTCATTAAAAGGCAGAAAAGAAGTAGGAACCCTGAAAATTGAGGTAGAGGTGAAAATAATCTCTTCTAGCTGGAGCAAAGGCATTTTTAACCTTAATTTGCAGTAAAGCGACTGATAATGATGATCGTGGGATTAATGACAGGACAAAGGTAATAGTAACGGCAGGGAAGGAAAAGAGTCCATGCCTAAGGTGAAGACAATGGGCTCAAATAGAGGGGAAATAATAGTCCTTGTCCTAAGACTGAGAAAGAGTATGTGGGTGTGGAGTTAACTTGCCCAATAGCACGGCATGGTATGGCATGGAACAGTGTGGCTTTTAATCAAGGAAAGGGTAAAAGTATGCCACTGGAAGTCATGATGGAGTCCCCCTAGCAAAGACGGGGAAAATAAAGGGATTCACCCAGCCCTCCAACAGTTACTTCCACTGGAACAGAATCAGCTTTGGAGAAAAATCAGGACACACAGATGCATTAGTATTGTGCATGAGTTTCAGGGTAGGTCACGTGCCCAAACACTGCAGTCTTTGAGAAGGTAGCTCAATGCATAAATTCAATGGAATTCATGTACTTGAGTTTCAGAAAGGCATCTGACACATTTCCAAGTAAGAGTTAATTCTAGAACTGCAACATGATACATTTATTGCAAAGTATATTGGCAGGGAAAAATAGAGTTGGAGCGAGGTCCTTGGTAGAGACAAATAGATTTTTCTGGACTGCTTAATATTTTCCAATAGAGCAAGTGACAGAAACAAGCCTGATTGAAACAGAGCTTGGTCAGTTTAAAAAAGGGAATTTGGATTAATTTCATATGTGAATTGTCCAAACTTCATCCACCAACTACTGGATCTTATAATACCTTTTTCTGCTTTAGGTTAAGGAGCACCTGATATGATTGCTCATTGTAACCCTATTTTAATCTCTTTAACCTTTTCTACTGTCACACCATAGGTCATTTTCTCTAGTCCTTGAGCCATTTTTGTGGCTGTCATCAGAACCTACATGTTCAGCACCTTGAAATACATTTCATTCAGTTGTT
This sequence comes from Gymnorhina tibicen, assembly GCA_013399875.1. Classification (NCBI taxonomy): domain Eukaryota; kingdom Metazoa; phylum Chordata; class Aves; order Passeriformes; family Artamidae; genus Gymnorhina; species Gymnorhina tibicen. Next base: position 112,331 of record VXAZ01009925.1, read on the forward strand.
ATTCCAGTATTCTTAAATACCAAAGATAATTGCAGCTTAACATTTGTAGACCTGAAGTATTTGCAGCCAATTTTTATTTGATTCTTGAATGCAAAGTACTCCGGCTTTTGACTCAGCTATATTCATCCTGTTTTGTGTTCTCTGACCTTCGTAACATCACCATTCCTTCACTTACTAATGGACTGGACAATGCTTATTAAATGTAAATAATGTTGGAGGTTCTTCATGTTTCTTCAGAAGAACAAACCAGAAAGAAGTATTGAGCACTTCTGAATTAACAGTGCTTCACACACACTTGTATTTGAAGAAAGAATTTACCTTTGTTTGCGCAGAGGAAGAAAATACTGTCATTTGAAAAGGCTGCATAAAACATGAATGCAAGTACGAAAGAGAATGTGGTGGTGGCGTCCAGGAGCGTGCGTATTGGCGTGGGCTTCAGTACTCTTCAAGGTACCATAACTCACAGAGCTCTGTTTAATCCATTAGGGTATCTAGAACTGCTGTTTCTTGATGAGAGTTTGGGACCAATTGAGTTTCTTCAAAATTTGCCCAGGGATTCAAATATTTAAAAATATTTTGTTTGAATTCTCATCAAGGTATTTTGAAATGTAATGGAGGTGTTCACATTTAATAAATAATACATGGAAATTCAAAGGCAGGGACATTTTACTTAAGCTTCCAGTTTTGCAAATCTACTCTTTTTCTTCTTTTTCTGTTTCCTTGCCTCTGTTCCTCCCAACTCCCCAGTATCTCTTCCTGCCAAAAATTATTCTGGGAATTGAACTCAAACTGGAGAGCTGTAGTCAGATTGCTGAAAGCATATTTTGCTATTAAATGTTGCATTACTGAATCATCTCACTCCATTTTAGAGATATGAAAGTACAGAAGATATGTGTTTTGGATAGATGTAGAAATTGTAACATTTTTGGAATGTGGTCTGAGAAAGTTTCACAGTGCACATTTGGAAAGATTCAGTATTTCTGAGCAAAGATGCTGTGAATGAGTTATGTAGGTCATCTCCAAGAAGCCACAATAAGACCTTCAGAGCATTTTGCACCACAGCATGCTCTGTAGATGCCTGATATTTTACAGCAGCTTATTCGTAAAATATTTTAGTAAGTTTTAAAGTTTTATTGTTTCTATTTCTGTCTCTGCCTGTAAAGCCAAGCCCCATTAATACTACAATTCCAGCTATAAAGAATTCTGTGAGAGTAAGGGAACTTATAAATAATGCATTTAGAAACCTCTAAAAATGATCTTCAGAACTTTTGGCACTTGTTAAAGCAGAATATCTCATGATCAGTGACAGACGGATTTTATTTTTTTAACCATAGACAGCTAGGTAGGAAGAGCTTCCTGTTTTTTTCAACTAAACTAAACTAAATATTTTGTTTGCAGCCTAGGAGGGTCATTAGGCTTATCAGTAGTTTTTATTCTGAGCAGGCTAATTCATAGTTTATTTTGGGGAGAGACTTGGGGAAAGCGTCACCCTGCTCACAGGACTGGGGTCTGAGTCCTCTGTGCATATGAAACTACCACAGCTGGATCCCAAGTTTCTATCTGCTGATACTCTGCAAAGTGTCATCTGTAGCTCAAAGGCTGAATCTATCACTGGGTTTTATGTATTACAGCCTAAAATTGTATCATTTTCTGTGGAAATCTTGGAGGAAATGCCTCAAATTAAATAGTAGTACCTCCTCCTCAGGAACTTTCCCAACAGGCTTTGTTGTTGTTTCAAATGGATTGCTGCTGGTTTAATTAATTCTTTTTTCCTATGGGTGTTCCTCTTGGTCAGAGTGCTCAATTCAAACACAGTACAAACAATGTCCTTCCTCAAATGGACTTCAAGCCAGGAGCCCATTTCTGTCAGGGGACACAGGAGAGAGAAGTCCCACTCCTTTTCTTCTCTCTAATGTCTTTTCCTCTTCTTGACATCAGCCACAAGGTTTCCCTCTTTTCAGTACCTGTAAGTGTAAGACCGTAACTTAAGCATTTGGGAATGATCCATTTGAATCCAATTCTCCCCCAGGGCTTCAGTGGGAATTCTCATCCAGGACAGATCTCTTGGATATGTGGAAGAGTGCTTACAGCATGAAAAATTTTGTGCCTCTTTCTGCATTAAATCTAACACCTTATGACATTAACAAATACTCACTACTCAGAAACCAATTTAAGAGTCAGAAACAGCTTTAATGAATACGCTGTTAAAGATGTAGACACCCAATAAGATAAGAGATAGTCTTTCTGTCAGAGCAGAAATTGCCAGTGGTTGCAAAGTCTATGGAAGCATGTGCTTAAATCCTGTGCAGCTTCACATTTAGATCTAGAAGATGTAGCTCAATGTAGCTTGAAGAATTTCAAGAATTCCTGGCTGACCTTCACTAAAGGAAAAACAAATCTTTGACTTTTGTTTCCTTCTCTTTCTTTTATTGTAGACATTCTGAATGCTTTTCTTACTTTTTTCGTGTTCCGATTCCTGAGTTTTGAAGCATTTCAAATTCTTTTCTCTGTTGCATTCCCATAAATGTTAAACAGTTCCTGTCATTTGCACAAGGTATAGGCAAAAGAGAATACAATTCAATATGATATTCAAGAAATAACTCTTTGTTTGACAGTGGCTGCTGAAGAACAAACCTGGTGATCTTAAAGGGGAAAGCTGGAGACCTGACAGATAAAAAAAAGAAGTGAACTGAACACTCTCCCAAATTCTGTGGTTGTTAGATGGCTTGGCACAAGTATCAGGTTTCTTTTTTTGGTGAAGTCCCTGAATTGCAGCTCAAGAGTTTTAAGCCAGATCCTGCAATTTCTGTCTTTGGAATGTGCTTTGTTCTCTGGTCGGTTCCGGAGGTGATCCACCCACTTCTAGGATGGACTTTAAAGTTGTAATCCGGTCTTTGTGGGATCAAAGGCAACCCATCAAAATGAAGCTCTTGAGGATAAGTTACTTGTTCTGCATCTTGCTACTTGCAGTCCTGCCCAGTTACTGTAAAACCATTTACCACACGATCAAAGTCTTTCCATGGCAAGTGACAAAAATTAAAAAATCAAGTGTTGGGATTGAGAGCCTATAAAAGAAAAGGTAATTTAGGGTTTCTGACAGAAACAACTTTATTATGTTGCCAAAGAATTTAAAAACCAACTCTTTTCTTGGGTCTTAGCACAGGCAAGCAAGAACCAAGTGAGATGCTTCAGTCCTTCCTTCACTGGTAATTAAAGGTTGATTAACCCAGCAGTAAAATATCTTTGATGTTTTGGAAAGAACATGTAAGTTGCTTATTTTGTATCAGACACCACTTACACCTCAATCTTGAATACTGCTAAAATTAGTACTGAAAAGAATTCTGTTTTGAAAGAAATAGGAACCGTCACTGATTGTTTCTCTTTGGTTTTATGTAGCAGGTTTTATTCATTTACAGCTGCAACTTTGCAAATGGATTGAGACTTGTAAAGCAGTGAAAACCTAAGGTTTTACAGTATTGAAGAAATTTTTTCTTCATCGCTAACGCTTCCCTGGTCATGATAGTGTTTTTAATATTAGAAGTGATTCTAGCATCATGTTTCTGCATAATTTTCTACGTGATTTTACCTGGCCAACCTTGTATGTTAACTTCATTTTCTCAAAGGGCTCAGAACTTGGCATTGTGTGCTTTGATGAAGGACAAAATAGATAAATATATTAAACTGATGAACTCTTGATGAAAAAAGAAAAAAGAGAGAATGTATAAAAGGTGTAAATCATATAAATAACTTCTAGAGTTCTGTGTTTCAATATTGCCTGGTGGATAATGGCATTTCCCAGTGGTGCATAAATTCAAGGTAGTAATCTGTTGTGTATCATCCAAATGCTTTAAAGACTTTGAAAACAGGTAAAAGACACAACAGTAATTTTCAGATGAGTCAGAATGGTGTTATTTTCTTTATTCTTGCATTTATAAATCCTGTCAAGAAAGAACTTCTCTTGTAATTAGTTGTTCAAGGAAACAATTCCCAGAAGAGGAATCTTACTTTAAAGAGCTAAAAATTGACATGGAGGAAAATGCTTAATAAGGATTTCTTTGAAGATTAATGCCAGAATTGAAACCTTTCAGACACTGAGGGAACCATTTATTCATGTAAACAAAGAGGTGCAAATGAGTGATGTGTAGGGATATCGAGATATTTCAGAAGAACTCTCAGAAAATGCCACTGGGTGAAGCTGAGGCTGATTTTTGTTTGTTCCTTTGCTGGTTGTTGTCTTATGCGATTTCTTACATCATTTCAAGCACAATGAAGCTTTAAAAGCAGTCAGATGTGGCCACCACTACAAGAAATATTCCCTCCAAAAGCAGAGTGGGAGGTCAAGTAGCCTATCTTAGTCACTGGCTTATCGATTTTCTAAGCATTTGGCCTTGCCAAGGTTCTTGTCTAGCCTGAGTTATTTACTCAGTCGGTGAACTCCTTACTCAGGCAGCAGGTGCCTCTGGAGATGAGCCCTGAGCAATCAGCTGTTAACTTTGTTGACTCCCTAAAGAGTCATGCTCAGAAGATGACCTGGCCACCACCAGTGTCTCAGGGAATGCACAGAATATAGCTGGAATCTCCAATTGCCTCTGTTCACCCTGAACTCCTGCTGTTCCCTGGCTGCAAAGGAGTAAAAGCACTCATCCAAGAGCTACAGGTTATGAGGCAAGACCTATGTTAAGGAGTGCTAATCACCAGCATTTTTATCTCAGGTGCATCCCTGACCGCCTGGGAACCACTGGTTTTTCTGAGGGAGGACTCTCCCTTCTTCAAAGCTGAGCTGCTGCAAGGATTTTCTTCCAACAGGGAAAGAGTAAGAAGCAGATTTTTTCAAACTCAGTAGAGCTCTTAGAAAAGATGGCTGGTTCATTGATTCTTCTCTTTTACCGGTGCTATCCTATTTTTGCATTCTGACCACAGAGCTCTCACACCTGATGGAGGCTGGAAGAAATTCAAGGGCTGGATCTGGAAGCTCAGATCTCCATACCCATGAAAGAGAATTATTTCTTCTGCAGGGTGACTTCTGTGAATGGCAAGCTCTGCAGCAACATAGAGATCTTTTTGGAATCAGTGCATGTGCTCATTGACCCTTGCAATACATCCACCTGTAGACAACATCTCAGCCGTGAGTACACAGCATGCTGTTTGTGAAAAGCCACAACTTTGCTAAATTAAAGCAAATTACTTTCAAAGCATGCAAGAGCACTAATTTTCATTGATTACTCAGTTGTGGCCAAGTTTCAAATTTCATCTGTTCTCATTGTAGTTCTGGAAAAAATTTGGTTAGAATCACTCTCCCATAACCTAAAAATGGTTGCAGGGATTTTGCTTTGACTGTAAGGGCATAAGAAAACCTCTCTCTTTAGGCATGGAAAACTTCAGCCTGAACAATGTGTGATTCAGAAGACTGTGGTTGTGAGAAAAATGGACTTTTAATTGGATTCATTTTGCTTATGTAACCATTTGGCCCCTACTAAGCAGCTATTTTAACAATAATTTTGCTTATCAATGATACATAGTCTCTTCCGAACTAAGGTATTATATATATGTGCCACATATATATGCCTGTACTTGTATGCAAAGTTTAAAAATGTCCTGCAAAAATTTGTGAAAGAAAACCCTGCTCAGAGATCTTCATAGAAAGACATTGTTCTGGCTCAGGAACTCCTCCAGCCACAAGTGGCTGGAACTTGGGAACATATTCTGAAAAAAACTAGATTTTCTGGGTTAGATAGACCTTTGATCCAGTTTGCTCAAACTTGGGTGAACAAAACAACAGCAGCATGAAGAGAAGCTTCCTGTGAGAAGATTGAATGTTTACCGCTTTGTCCTAAGTTCCATGGAAAAAACTCCAGGCTTCGCCCTCCTGCTGTGGCTGCTGTCATAGCAAATATCCTGAGAGCTTTTAGCACCCTGCTTCGGAGTTAGACAGACATGCTGAGTCTGTTCTCTGTGAGCTCCTGCACAGGATGGCTGGAGAAAGGTCTTGCCTTCTTGTGGCTTTGTGAAGACGAGGAACTGGGAGTCGTGTCTTGGGTTTGCAGCCGGCTTTGCTGTTAAATGATTCAAGCTGTTAATCCAGCTGGGTCAGCCACAGTGGATGAAGCTAAGCAGAAAGACTTAGCACTGAAGCTCCTGTCAGGGAAATACTGGAGGTGACAGATAGAAGAGGCAAGAGGGCGATGCTTTTATGCTGGCTGATCGTGCAACGCTTTCCACTGACACAGTCAAATATGTTAACCCACAGGTCTCAATAATTAGTTCATAAGAGTTTGTAAAGAGCTACGTGAGAAGGGGCTGGTTTTTAAATGTGGCAGTTCCCCACACCACGGGGAACCCATAAATGTAAATATTAAGTCAATGCTGAAATGGAGACGACTGGAGTCACTACTGTGGACTTGTCAGCCTGGCTGAAAAAAATGTTGGAAAGGCTGAAGTGTGACTCAAGAGGGAATTAAACAGCAATAAAAACCTCATGTCAGTTCACAAAGGTGAGACTTGAGGTAAGGGAAAAGATAATTTGCAATATAATTCGGTAGAAAATTAGTGCTCTTGCATATATTGTATAATTTACAACATAATTCGGTGAAGTAAATTCACAACCTCATCAAAACCTGTGATGAGGTTGTGAATTTAATTGCTAATGATTGCTGTAGTGATACGAGATGTCTGGTATTTTACTTGTTTTTCATGGCTGTTTTAGTTTTGACATAAGAGGAGTGTAAAATCCCTATGATCTCTAGTCAATGAAATGAACAGTATAAGACCTAGGATCTGTGCAGTTCCTTACCTTTCATCAGTGGCCTGAAGAGTAAGTTGCAGTTAACCAAGAGACCAGTGAATGAAGAGCAGCCAGGGAATGTGTTATGGCAAAAAGGGGTCAATCAGACACTTTTGGTTCTGCTATGGCACTCTGTCCTGGTGCAATGTTGGCCACATTTGTCACAGTACTCTGCAGTCCGAGGAGAGAGCTGGGAATCATGGTGGCTAACAGGTTAACTCAGGCTGCCTGTACAATTCTCTGACTAAGAAAATGTGAGCTGAGCCTTCAGCCTTGCATCTGTGACCAAGGAGACCTTACATGGTGTGGGGACTTTCTCACGTTTGTACTTTGCAGAGTGACAGCTGTGCAAATTCCATCCTTTTTATTCAAGAATATGTTGAATATAGGTTGGGTTTAGAGTTAAGCCGTGACAGTAATAACAGCATTGATAAGTGGCACTCATTTCCCTCTGCTGAACTTGTCCTGCCCAAATAAATCCAGATCCAGTCAACTGGGAAAGGCCTCTAAACTGCTGATTAGGGCCTTTACCTTCCAGGTAACTGCTGATTGTAAAACACAAGCTTTAGGAGGAGGCAATAGCACAAGCACTTTTCACACAGGGGAGAGACCGCCTCTACTGGCACGAGAAGTAGAGCCAAGAGGGCTTTAAGAACAATAACTTCCTGATTGATATATTTAATGAAATAAAAGAAGCTCTAGATACCACAGACAGTCTCACGTAGGTAAAAATAGACCCAACTTTAGGAAAACTGTGATTGTGCACTGAGGTTTGGAGCAGAGTGCCCATGCAGTGACCATAAGCTCCCTGAGTATTTTGAGCGTTACTCCTTTGCCTATGAACTCTCTCCTTATGGATCAGATGGATTAGGGAGTGCTAATGCTATACAGCAGCAAGCATCACTAGGAAGGCATTTCTAATTTGTCCAGTAAGCAGGACAAATGGTTATCCCTGGATGCCTGCATGGGAGAGGTGCTAAGACAATAAGCTGTTGGGTTTGGTAGACAACCCCCAAAACTTCAGGAAGTGGTGAAGAAGATTCAATGAATTATGTGCTTATAAAACCAGGACCACCACCAAAAATGGATTTAGTTGAAAGCTTAATAAAAGCATTCAAATTTTTTAAAAATCCTTAATAAAGCAGGAGGCAAAACAGTTCAAGTTAATGATAAATCAAAACATTTGAACTTTTGAATTGTTTGAAGGTCCAATTATTTTTGGCTGAAAAATATCAGTCAAATCACAAAGAATTTTGATTGATTTAAACAAATATTTTTTAGAGAAAAGCATTTCTTCAAAAAAAGTCATCCTTCTCTAGTCAACAGAGCACTATAAACAAGGCATGTAAAGTCATAAATCTGTTACGCAAAACTGTGTAAAGACTTCATCAGGGAATGATACTCCCTTTTGAGTATATCTGCTCCATCTGACCAAAAATGAGAGCAAGAGCTTAGGTATGATAATAAACTGAAGAGTTCAAGGCTAAAGTTCCTTCCCCTCCCTGCCCCACAGACATTATGAAGCTAGACAGTTTAATCCAAGTGGCCTAGTTTCCAAGAGCTCAGAGCACATCTACTGATCCACAGGATTTCTACATTTTTGTTCTCATTTTGTTTGTTGCCATGGAGTCTAGTAGAATATTTAGACGTGTGACCATTGGGCAGGATGTTTGTGATTACAGCACATGGCTGCTTGCCTTCTCCATGTGGAGAGGAGGCTGGGCCTGTGCTCCAGCCCTTCAGTTGCCTCTTAGCTCTGGATTCTGGCTTAGGGCTTAGGCCCCAGTCTTCCACCACATTGATCAGTCAAGCCCAAGCAACATTAGAAGGTTGAATTCCAGTTTGTGTGTCACCAGCAGGGCTGCAGCATTGCGGACTGGCACACCCGACTACACCGTGTGATGTCTCAGTCACAAGAACCTGGAAGAGATCAGGCGAGCATACAGTGGCCCCCGTGAGGAAACACAGCAAAACCTCCCTCTTCTCCGCCTTCAGAACTGCCATTCACAAAACTTGTCTCCAAACCTCCTGACAACCACAATTAAAACAGTATTTTTAAAAGCAACAGGTTATTTCACAGTAAAAATGTCATCTTTGGAAATATGTTTCCTTTTGATTATACATAGAGAGATAAAGAATATGGTGGAGCCCAATATTTGACTTTTCAAGCTGAAGGGAACTTCAGGGACTTTTCAATAGGGACTTTTCAATCCCTATTTAGATTAGGGAGGAAGAGGAAAAAGAAGTATTCCATCTCCAGTCTGTTGTTTCTTCAGATACGCCTTCAGTTTGAGCACAGAGACACCTCTTAAGGAACTGTCACTTACATCAATGTCTGTAAAAATTAACAAAATAGAACTGTCAATTATTTAGAAATGTAGATGCAGCAGCTGGTGAGCAGTTTGCTGTCTGGCATTCCTCACAAAGAGAGGTGCCAAAAATTTACTGCCAAAACACTTCAGCTAAGTGATCTCAGATGAAAAAATGACAGCTTCTGCTAATGAACAGTCAGTGCTGTGAGCATAAACATTCATCATAGTCCCAGAGCGAAAGGACTGTGGTAGAATCTGGCTTTGCAAAAACTCTCCTTTCTTTGCACCCGTGTGCATATTTAGCTCAGTCATACTCTGTGATGGTTCTGGAGCTGGAGAGTGCACCATGAGAAGAAAGAGCAAAGGGCATCTTCTGCCAAGGACACAGCTCAAAGGCCTTGGTGACCTCAGAGTGTCGTGACTTTGCTCCAGAGGCAGCTGCTGGAAGGCTTGGTGTATCCACAACTCCTAAGGAAGGCAGTGAAGATCATAGGAACCATCCCACATCCTGCCCCAGCCACAAGCAACAACAGATGTCTGGGAGAAGAGGACCAAAACCAGAACAGTATTGTCCACTGGGGGCCTGGCATCTGCCGTGACACAAGGTAAGCTACAACATGTAGGGGCAAAATTGCATTTAAGAGCCACTGCGCTCATCTGTTTCCGGTTAACTACCCTAATCTCTTTTTTAATTCCTTTAAACTTCTGGTTTCCATATGATAAGGACACTGTGTTTCACCATATCATCATGCATTGTGTGGGAAAAGGCCTTTATCTTCATGGCATTCAAAATGAGTTGTTTTGGGTGATGTGTATGTTTGGGAATATTTCTCTGTGACTGCAAATGAATTATTAAGACTGATGCAAGCATCAACCTGATCTAAAACCTAAAGTATTAGATCAGCAGATTATGCACTACAGACACCAACAAACCCTTTAGAGTGTTCTACAGTAAAAAACTTTTAAAGAAAGAAGACGGCTGTGGTTCTGGAGCTAAAGGTTTAGTGTCTTTATTTGTGGGTAGCCCATGTTAACTGGCACAAATAACATCCTGACATTGCCAAAAGGGGCCTTTGCAATGCCTTCCAGTCACCTCCAGGTGACAAACACACAGATGTCTAGAAACTGAATACAGGCCTGGAAGAGATTTGGTATTTGCAGAAGGATTTTCTAAGGCATTTGAGAAAAATAACTAGAAATCGTACACATCATCTGGATGTAAGAAACCTTGCAAAAATATCCAGGCTCTGAGACAGTACAGGCTGTGGTGGACAGTCATGCCTTGGGGTTGAGATGCTTTAAAAAGTCGCTGAGGCTGATAGGCCAGCTGGGACTACACCTCCCACCTGCACCACTCAGATTTCCTTAGGATTCCTGATGGGAATGGAGGGAAGCATATTGAAAATCATAAGCCTGGGCCACATTCGAAAGTGTAAAATCAAGGAAAGACATTTCATTCTCTCCTTAGAAGAACAGATGAAACCAGTAACGCTGATCACACATGCCAAGGGTATGAACCCTGGCAAATGAAAGAGTTAATGTTGATGGCCAGCAAAAAACCCTGCCCCCTCAGAGGGGGCAGAGGTGAATGAAGTTTCTCTCAGTTTACATTTACTGCAAAAACTGTTCTCGTTTTAAACAGGTATTGTCAATCCACTGCTGTAGTCCCCCTGCTAGAGGGGAATATCGCTAAACAGAAATAGTTTGCATCTAATTTAGTCAGACATGACTCAACAACTTGTCTTTTATCATTAAATATTATCCATTTCATACCTAGCCTTTGGGGTTTCATTGTGCTCTCACAATCCTTTACTTGTCACTTTTCAGGCAGGAGGCATGATTTTAGCCAATCTGCCACAAAGGGCAGTTTCGGATAGGTAACTACTAGCCTATTCTGTGCTCAATCCACTGCACTTGGAAAAATGTTAGTAAATAATACAATGGCTCCTGAAGAGAACTGCACACCCATCCACCCATCCATCCATCTGCCCATCCACATCTAATCTGTACAGAAAAGTTAGGACCTAACATAGAAGTTGTACTGCAGTGTAGGTGTCTTTCTCAACGTCCCTGTACGGAGTCACCAGGAGGTATTGTCTTTCCATCCATCTCACTGTTGTTGCTTTGGTAAAAATAACACATTTTTGCAGTTTCATAAATAGCTATCAGGTGAGGTAGTTATTAGCTCATCTTCTCTGTTGTAGAAATATGTGGCATTCCAAGCATAGACTGTTTCTTCTGTTTTGATCCAGACCAAGAATATTTCTCCAGTTTCAGAGCTCAAACTTTCCCCAGATGTTTGTTTTCTCCATGCAATTCAGTCCTCCAACTTGAATGTCCCATGTGTGACATCTACAGTCATCCCCTCTGAGAGGGGATGAGAAACTGAGAAAACATCATTTTTTAGAGAGGCTTGGCAGAGAGCTCCCTGGTCCTTAGCTGCAAATTGCACTGCCTGTGGCAAGTGTTTTCCCTGCAGCATTTGGGGCTATTCTCAGCAATATGACAGCCTGTGGATGTAGGCAAAAATCCACATCAAAACAAATACAGAACACCTCCCTCCAGATACAGCAATGAACCTGAAAAATGAGTTTTCTTTGTGGGAACTGGGCTCATACACCTGCCAGTCAGGTGGGCACCATAAAATGCACAGACTGGGAGTTAATAAATAATATTTTATCATTCTTATGGGCCTTTTCCCCTACTATAAAAATTCTTTATAATCCTTGCTATGTTTCTGGCTTTATTTATTCACTGCCATCTGTTCTTTGTCTCCTTTCACTTTTTCTGGGGCTTGCTTACCATCCTCCTGCTTGTTTATGTTTTGGGGCATCCCTTTCTTGCTGCTTCTGTGCTCTTCCCAGTGGGCTCTTCTTCCCATGCTTTGCTGAGCAGTGGTGTTCTTGCCCATGCACATTTTATGTCTGTGAGGGTACTTCTGCTGCAGCCTTTTCTTCCTTATTCTATGAATCTAGTTGTTACTCTGCACGCTTGAGCTGATTTGGCTCATCTCAGTGGATATGACATCTTTGTTTTGCATTCTCTTGCAGTCTGTTGGTGTAATTTAGTGCAGGGCAGAGGGACCGAGGGAGGCTCCTTGGGCTGGCACTGGGCAGCCATCGGGCACAGAGGGCAGTGCTGCTCCATGCTCTCCCCTGCAGGACAGGGAAGGGCAGGGACACAAGAAGCAGTGGCCTGAAGTCACTCAACTGCCAAATGTGACATCAGGAACGGAAACGGGGCTTCCACCTACTGCTTTCTCACCATGAAAATGCCATGAAACTGTCCCTCTCACTCTCACTGTAGTGTCCTGAAGGCACCTTCGGATACGGGGCACTTTTGGATAGGAGAGATCTGCTTGAGGAAGCCACCAAACATCAAAATCAGTGTGTCAGGTGTTAAATATAGACATTTCTAGCTAATATGGCAGAAAGAGGCTGTAGCCAATTTTCTTCACATCAATCACTTACAAAATTGTGTTTTCAAAACAAGTGTTAAACACAAAAAGATTTATCTGAGCTGTCTAAGGTGATCCATTGCATCTTTTCTGTAGCTATCAATTAATAGCAAGAAAGCTGTTTGCTGTCTCACATCGATCTAAGTAACAAAATTAATTTGCCATATTTACCACAGCCATGCCTACTTATGAAATTTTTGGAAAAAACACTAGGAGGAAGTAAAAGAAGTTTTGAATCTTATTGAAAATTAATCTAGTTTTTTAGACAATGAGAACCTTTTATTCTCTAAGTTAAAACAGAATGTATGCAGCCTGTTTCTAATTCACATTGTCTGTGAAATTGAAGCAATGGATTCATCTTGACTTTCATGTTTGTTGTCCCTAGTAAAAAATGCTCTCTGTCAATTGCTCATAATTTGCTGAGGTTGTTTACTGCTAAGTTTGTGTATGATTGCAAACTAAACAAGCACATTGAAGCTCCATTGTCTAACACATGGCCACTATTCATATCTGGCAGGGCCTGCTTTTCTCATTGAAAAAGCACCACTGAAAAAGCACCTCAGATATAGTGTTTTTCTTGATATTAAAAAAGTGCTGTGTTTCAGATCTTCTGTTGAGCAGAAAGTACACGAGATAAAAAAGGGGTTTAGCATAAAACCAAGCTATTCTATGCCTCAAATAGTAACTAAACTTGTTCTATGAAAACAATTTAATATTAATATTAGCATAATAAGAAAATAATTATCTCACATATGACTATATGTACAAATATTCCAGCAGAATTTGATTGATTATTAATGATAGTGAAATGATTCCTGGTTTATAGAAACAGTTTTTAAAAGCAACTGTTATTTTAGGGGTCATATTTCTTGGATATTTATGCAAAATAACTTTAGAAAGGATTAATTTTCAGAAGGCTAGTTCTTGATGCTTTCTGAAGGCCTGACATTGTCAGAGCCTCTCATGTGAACACCTAAGATGTGATACACTCAGTGCCATTAATTTTTGGATTTTACCCACTTTCATTCAAAAAATAATGAAAAAAACCGTTTTGTAAATCAACTGATTTATCAAAGGGGAAAGAAAAATCCTTAGTTCACCACCGCTTTCCCTTGCTGAAGGATGACTACTTTCTAAGCACCAAGCCATGCAAGTACACAAATACCAGTAGGATCTCTTCAAGGCTGTATTTTCAGAAGCTTCTGAGTCAGACAGGAGCTGCTCCTGGTAGCACATTTGGCTGGTGGTGGGTGTTTACTCTGCTGGCCGTGGCTGTTTCATGTGGCTGGAGCTACAGCTGCTTTACAAGGACTATTGCAGTGTGCTGTAGGAGAGCTCGTCGGCTGTTTTTCTTTTCCTCACCTCCAACTGCTACAACCCATCTATCATGGTAATTGATTTCTCTTCCTCAGCCAGAGACCTTCATCTGGTCTCTCCTGTTCAGAGCCTGATCTTACAGGAGACTGGGAAGCCACAGCCTGCGGACATCTGTAACAGATGATGCAGTAAAAATGAAGGATGAGGCACTGCCACACTTGAACACAGCCCTCCACCTGTCACACTATTCTCTCCAATTTCTTCGTATTTCCTTTCCACTGCTGCTGCTCTTGGAAGCGTGAAACCTTGCAGAGTTTGAGCCCAGCTGATACAAAGGCAGCTGTCAAATTGTTCCTGGTTAAGGACACGCGAAGCTGCAGCCTCAGGTTTGAAAATTATTCAGCAACATTGCAATGCCAATGTTGCTGCTCACCATAAACGCTGGATATTCCTATTCCCAGTGGCCCAGCAACGGGCTTCATATTGGGGCAGTCATCAGCTGCAGTGGGGGTGAATGGCACTGAGTCTTCCCCACGCCCTGCAGTTGTGAGCGTGTGGAATCATGGCAGGCAGGCATCCGCCACCCGTTATGTGAAAGCTGTGTAATCTGCAAATGGCATTTGACAAGCTGCTGGGGGAGAAAGGGCTGACAGCAAGGCAGGGGGAGTAGCAAGTTTTATCTTCCACATGGCAGCAGTCGGTGATAAAACAGCAGTGGGATTTATGTCCCAGGATCCAACTTGTCACTGACCAAGAAGAAACTCTTCCTGGGACAAACAGCAGTGTCAACAGAGCATGTGTATGGAACTTACATTCCTGCATAACCCAAGAATGCCAGCATGAGGTAACAGCTGACATCTAACCACGACTTCTTGAGGCCTCCATAGGTTTATCTTTATCTTATACCCTATGGAATTTAACCCTTGGCTCTCCATCTGTAAATTTATCTTTTGTAAGATGATGTAACCTAGCCAAGGACACTGGAGAATGAGGTGACCCAGCTGAGTTACATGGAAATTGGGATTGCCAAGTAGTTCAGGAGGTCAGGATGCAAGTTATATACAGTTCCTCAGAATTTTGCAATATCACATTTGGCACAGCGATGAGGCTTCCTAAATGCTGTTGTTAAGGAAGAAAATGATGCATTTTTCACCCCATAAAGAGAAGTCATATTTGATAGTGGAGCCAGCTTTGCAGGTGCATGTAGGTGCCCAAAGCTAGTGGCAGGCTCCTTGTGAAACTGATAAATGGATGGAGCAGCTCTCCTGGATTTCCACTGCCAGCTCTTCCCAGGGGCTCCAGCTGCAGCAAGGAGACATCAACCTGCAGGTGGTTTGCCAGCCCTTGGGCACAGACCAGCATGCTAAAACTGAATCACTGGTGAAGGCAAGAGGAAGACTTTTGAATTCATCCTAAAGAGGACCTGACCTCCATAAATTTAAAATAGAAATTACAGTTAGTTCCAGTCATGATCTTATTTCCAATACAATATGTTGGTGAAAAGACGGGCATAGTACACTACCATGTCAGTAATGGATATGAAATATAACTTCAGAGAAAGCTCAAGAGGTATTTCTTGTCATTCTGATGCATTCAGTCCTACAAAAAATTGATTGTTTACTACTTTCTACAAAATGTGACTGCTTGCTGTGTTTTTTCAGACACAGAGCAAAACGTGGTTTAATTCTTCAGCTCCATTCCCCAGCTCTGGGTAAGTCTGTGGTTTGGGGTGGAGAGGAGAAAGGCTCCAGGCAGAGGAATGAGACAAAATGTTCTTGTGGTCATTCATGTGGCTTGTCATCAGCTCCAGGGGAGGCAGGCACAGCTCTTGTGAAGGCTCTGACAGCACCGAAACCAGCTGGAATTGCAGAAAAAGATGAACAGGAGGAACAGTCCTGTGATGAAGAACCTGTTTCTCATGTGGAGAAAGCCCATTGCAAACTGTAAAGCTGACCCTGTAGCGATGGAGGGTTGTGAAGGGTTCTAAGTGCACATGAACATCAGGTCACTGGTGCTTTAACATGACATTTTCTGCAACCACACAGCACAGATGCACAAAGGTACCTGTTTCTACAGGGACAAGTAGGACACCTCCTTTTTGCTTGGAGCAGTGCATAGGCAGTGAAAAGGGCAAGCACTTCCCATCACAGGCAGCGGGGAGAGCTGCCCACCACTCCATGGATACCTGCCTGCTCTGAGGCATGTGTCCTGCAGCCAAGGGACGCTTTGCTCACTGGAATATGCACTCCGCTCATGATGCTTTTCCTGACGCAGAAAGCAAATTAAACTCCACAGGGGAACTTTCCCGAGAGGAAGGAACACCAGAGGGAAAAAATGAAAATGACATCCTTCCCCTTCCAAAGAAAACAGCCCTCCTCCCAGACCCCTAATTAAAATGTGAAGGTTTAATAGACAAACCGGCAGAAGGCCTAATCATTGTGGCTCAGCTCATGGAAAGACGTCCAGCATTCAGCTGAACAGCAGCAGATTGTTGGCTTCCTTTGAGGAGAGACTACTGTTCATCGTTCCCTGGAAAGTGCCTGATGGTTTGATTGCAGGCGATGTAAGCAATGGCCTGACGTCTGTCATTTGCAAGGGAGTCAAATTCCGGTGAAAGAAAGAGGTGAGGACAGTCAGGTGAGCAAGCCTGGCGACACGGGCTCACAGAGCTGTGGTGAAGGTGTGGGCTCACGGACCACCCAGCTGCTCTTCCCTTTCAAACTGGAACATCAGCTAAACCCAAACCTTTTCCAGCAGGCTCTTCCTGGGTCTGATCTTGAGTATCTCCATCCTCCACAGACAAGTTTGGATGACATTTGACTAGCTATGTCATAAGGACTTTTTTCTTGGGGCTTAGCCTGAGCATCTTCAGGTGCCGGTCTGTCCTGCCAATCCAGTACCACACGGGCACCAAGAGCCTCGATTCTCCTTTCAGTCTTGCCCTTCTCCCAGTCTGTGCCCTCTACTTGCCTTTACTGAGGTCCAGGTTTGTGTCACTCATGGTAGGCATTACCTATTTTCAAGTAAACTGTATTTTCAAGCTGGGCACCTGATAGCAGGCATTATGTTTCTATATATATATATATTCATGTGTTTTTAGAAATGTATGTGAACTTAGCACCAATATTTATTTGTATACGATCTGTATGATATAATATGAAGTTCATGACATGTTATGGAAAAGAAATTAAGAGACCAGGCATATAATTTTTCTTGTGAATTCACAAACACTCTATGAATGCTTCTGGTCAGAAAAAAACCCCAGAAAAACAAACCAAAAAGAGCACCTTTTTTCAAGATTTATTAAGAAAATTAAAAATAAATGGATTTTTAATAGCTTTTCACTTGGAAGTTAGCGTGTTCTAAAAGTTTTGAATAATGTAGGATTTTTTAGTCCACTGGAAGTAACACTGAGAAGGGAGATATTTTGCAAACAAATGAAATTTGAAATTGGGATCAGGGGGCTGAAACCATTTCTCTTTTGTCTCTCTCAGGTTGGCTAGTGAATTGAGGAGATTAATTGCATGGCTTCCACTGTCCCTCAACACAGGAGTTCAGGAATCCTGGTACCGTGGATTTGTGACCACAGGAGCCTGTGAATCGTGAAAGAACATTTAAGCACAGGACTCTGACTACAAATAAAAATACATCTTTGTGGAAATCTAATGTGAAGATAATTCACAGGCATGTTTATTGGTAGGAAACCATTGCATAAAATGTACTGGTAAGGCAACACATTGGTTAAAATACCACCCAGGTAAATCAGCTTCCCAGGCAATATATGGAGAGTGCTGCCATTTAACTGCTCTGAGGCAGCCAGCAAAAATTCTAGAGCTGCCTGCCAAATAGCTAGATGTTGCTGATGGAAAAAATTAGCCTCAGTACATTGGCATCTGGAGTCTGTGACTGCCATCCAAAAAGAAAAGGGACTGGTGCTGTGGAATTGGGTAATTGCACTCCAGAAGCCTACCACAAGTCTGCTGCGGCTTTGTCATTAAAAAAAAATTTTTTTTCAAAATTTTAAAAATGTTCTTAATTAAAAAATAGGGGTTTGAAAATACAGAAAGTAAGATGTTAGGGGAAAACATACAGTTAACTGGATAAAAGGAATCACAGTTTCTGTGTGTGTGTCTGAGTACAACACAGACATATATGTGTTTCTGTGCATGAACACAGACATATATGTGTTTCTGTGCATGTGCTGGTTTGTGTTTCGGAGTATTTGTTTCTGTGTCAACTCTGTGTCCGTTTCACAAAGAATTACACACTCCATTTGCTTGAGATTCCAATGTATATTACTTGGGAAAAAAAAAAAAACAATTTCTGAGTACAGCCTATGTTTTAACAATTATATTCCTTCCTCTCTTCCCTGCCCACTGCCTGCTGTAAAGAAATAACTTTTTTTTGGGGGGGAGGCTGTCAATTACCAGCAGTCACCCCCTGTTGTGATCCCGAGGGTGGGAGCTGAAGTAACCACGGTGGAGCAGCAAGTAGAGATAAATTACCAGTTCTTAATCTGAAAGCATTCTTATTCATAGGAGAAATTTACAGGAATCATAGCACATTAATGCAAAACTTTTAGTTACCTGAATTGTCACAGTTTGCTTTTTTTGAGATGACACAGAAATCACTCTGCTTGTATTTCTGCGTGGCACTTTCTTTTGAAGACTTTAGTTGCAGGTGTTTAGAAGTCCTTCTCTCTAAATGAGCAATGACACATACTTCTCACATTTGAAACTTTGTGGAAAATCCACTTAGTAGTTTTCCCATTCAGTTAAAAATCACTGCATTTCTTGTACAAGACCAACTGAAAGATGGTGTAGGTTCAGACCCTCAGGCCTACAGAGCATCTGGTTCTCAGACAGGGATATGCTTGGTGCCAAGTTACCTTTTTATACGAATTCAAGGATTTATCAATGATAGGAAACTGCACAACATGTGCAACGTAAGATACTATTCTACCTATTATTCCAAATATACGGGGATGTGGTAAGATCTGATGTCTCCTGTCCTCTATCCATGCAGAGAGAGTGTGAGAAAACATGTTATTTGTCATAGACATCAATGGGACTGATTAGATGCTTAAAATTAGGGAAGCACTTAAGTGTTTTGCTGGATGATGTCCTAAAAGACCACGTGTGCTGCACTGGGTACTCCTGAGGAGTATCTGTGAAGGATGCAATGCAGTTGCACTGTGATTCAGACTTTGCTGGGTGTCTTTTCTTCCTACAGTGTTATCTTTTTGTGTGTCTGTGGCAGTTAATTAACCTACTTTCTATGAACAGAGCAACATGTAGGAGGTGGTTCATATGCCGTGGTGGAGTACCCACGGAATGAGATAGTACCTACCTTGTTCTGCCTGCCACAGCCTTTCTGTACTACAGGCAAATGCGAGGAAAAAGGGGAGGAGAAATTAATTACAGGTGAGTTAAATACTGGGTGAAAATATCTGATGTCAAGACAGGAGTTCAGAGGTATTTTGTTGGAATACACATGCTTTTTGTTTGGGATGGTAGACATACTGAAGTCAGTGCTAATTTGTAGAGGCTGTTCTTGTATGCATTATTTATGACAGATAAGAAACATTAGTGAATAAATATTTGAAATTTTTTTAGCCATTTCTGGAAAGCTATTTTTTCTTACAAATTAGATGAAGCAAAACCAGAATGCACTAACTAAGAAAAAGGCAAAACAAACGTTAGTACAGGAAAAAAACACATTGACTCAAGCACAGCCCTAGGCAGCAAAGCACTTAAGCAGGTGCTTAAGGTAGGGCACATACCTATTTGTTTTTCTGAACCATTGCCATGATTACAGGGCGTTTCATTTGCTCTTTGTAGTGTCCTCAGTTACAGAGATCTTTTTGCTTTCACAAAGAAATCGCTGTCATTAATCATAAGGCATTAACATCCCCACCTCTGGGATTATGAATTACATTTCTGTAATAAATGTGAATGCCATTTCCCTCATCTCCTGTTCTTTCAAGAGCCCTAAAAGTTTTATTTCAACTTTCAGACTTGAACTGAGGGCTTTGGCTAGGAGTTCGTGCTTCTGGCTCACTTGAGCTAATTTGGCAAGTAATTTTAAAACAACTTCTATTGTACATAGAGTTGCAGGGTTTGAAATATTGCTCAGTCAGCTCTTTCTTCATGAACAGTTTGTTTGATTAGGTGCCCAGGTGAAACACAATCGGGAAACCTGGTGAGCTGTAAGCCTTCCACAGGGAGGAGGAAATGAAGTGGATTTGCTGGCTCCTTGGCAGAGCGTTCCAGCTGTTCGGCTGTTGCGTAAAGGCGTATCGCCTCCCTCTGTCCACCTTTCAATGGCATTGCTGCTGTTTTTTGTGAACAGTCCTGTTCTGAAAACTCCTGTGAGGCGTGTCCTTGGACATCCACTGGAGTGACCATCTAAGTGGGTCTTGTCTGTGGGCCTTGACTTGGCTCAAGCTTGACAAGCTGCCAAGGCTTGGGCAGCACCCGATGTGAGCAGGAGGACCATGCTCAGCCCTTGTCAAGGGGCCACCCAGGTCCTGGTGCTCCCAGAAGGGTCAGCTGCCTGCTGAGAATGGGCTGTCAAGTTTCATATTTTGGATTTAAACTTCTAAACTTGATCTGAGCATGAATTTATGGCTCGCAGGACTTCCTGTGGACTTTCACCTCTTAGAGGTTCCTAAAAGCTGCTTTGGCCATGGTGGATTTTACAGCACCTATATGGTGATAAAGCTGAGCTGATCAAAAGGGCCCTGGTGTGATCTGGCTGTTCAGGGCCTCAACTATTTCTCACTGGCCATGGTGGGCCGCTCTTGGAGACACAAGCCCCTAGGCTCCAGGTAGGTTTAGGGATGTGCAAAAGTGAGGATGCAGGCAGTGCCCCCCATTACTCTGGGGAGCGTGGCTCACCAGGTCTGCGAGGAGGAGGAGGAATCCCAAAACCGCTGACAGAAATCCCAGCAATAAAGAATTCACCTTCAGCAAAGAATTAATAGAAAGTATAAGCATGAGCTGTGGAGAGGAAGAAAAGCAGAGGAAACAAAAACACCCCAGAGTATTTGTTTCCAAATTCTTCCTGAAGCAAGACATACTGTATCCCAAGGACACAACTAGAAAATAGATTGAGTTTACATAAAACTGCATGTGGAAACCTCCCTGGTAACAAAATGAGCTAATAAAAACCAAATATCAATGAGAATCCAAATATTCATCTTTAAAATCACTGAGCAGTAAATTACACATCACAGACCTCTTCAGTCTTCTGGCAAAAGCTGAAGAAATGGAAACTCTTAAACACAAACAAAAAATGTGTTTGTTTAATTCTGCAGTTAGAGCAAGTCTCTGGACAAGCTGCATTTTCTAAATAAGGCTTTTTTTTGTCACCTGAGTTGAAGAATGCCTTATTCAACACAACATACAAAGCATTTAATCAGTCCTGGTGGTAAATTTAAAATGGCAAATTCCTCCCTACCTTGCCCAAAAGTAAAGAGCTGGGTGCATTTCCTAGGACAATTTGAAAGAATTTTTCAGATATTCTTTACCATATTCTGCAGTCTTAAAATTAATCCAAATGAACTGTGCGAGTTTGGTGATCACCCTCTGTCAGGGGCTTTTATTTGTTCTCAGCCAGGGGTTGGAACATGTCATGATGTCATGAGAGACTGCTCAGCCACGTGAAGACCAAGCTCCTGCTGTCATCTCCTGAAGCCTGAGCAGGAGTAAGAGGAGGATCCTGCTGTCCCAGGAGGAGGAGAGGAACGCAGATGGCTTTTGGAAAGGACCTTGAGCCCATCTTTTGCCTGTGAGCTGAAGCCAGTTTATGTCTAATCATTCAGGCTGGCCTTTCACCTTAAAACCTCACTCTGAAGAATATTCTGCTTTAGAGGTAAGGGACATTTCAAACTAGCCAATACTTAATTTCCCATTTTTCCGGTATCACAAGGCAGCAGCAAACCCAAGAGAATGCAGCTGTTGGAGAAGTTTCTGCTCAGTGCAGGAGGCTGCAGAGTCAGGCCCTTAACAAGCAGTGCTCCTCCTGTGTGGACATTGTTGGGATACAGGTCTTTTATGCCACCTTTTTCTCTCTCATGATGTGATGCCCATGGCACCCCACCTCACAGGCGCTCTGGTTTTCTCAGTGCTTCGTGCGTTGGTGATGGCAAAGTTTCCACTGTCTAAATTAGGCATGGACAAAATACCAGTGTCTTTCTGAGCAGCTACTCATAGGATATGAGAAGGACCTTTACATAACTCATTATTATTTTTATTGATTGGGAATAAAGCGGTATGGTATCTGATATTTTATGAGCTAATACACAGTCACTCTTGACATAAGAAGTAGCCAAATGGGGTTGCAAAGTCCTCAAAAGCTATTCTAGTTGTTCCTTTCACCAAACTGGTTTAAGGTGACTGGCATAAAAAGTTATATTGATGATTATTTGGCTCTTCCCCACTTTCCCCTTTGGTGAGCTGTGGTGAAATCATGTGAAAAGCCCATTTTTGGTAGCATTTAATTGTGGATGTCTGCCCAAGACATTTTAAAGCTTCAGTGATAAATTAGAAACCCTTTCTTTTAAACATGCCATTACAATTTCCCATTATATTGTTGCAGTGGACTGAACATAGCAGCAAACCAAATCCTAAATCCATAAAGGCAGTAAATTAAATGTGGCTCCAGTGGTTTTGGAGCTTGACCAACAAGTTATCTTTATTAATGCATTCAGGGAAAAGGTCTCATTTTATTACATTATTTTCTTAATGATAAAGGCAGTAATGGAATCTCAGCGGAACACACCAAAGGAATCTTAGTTTGCTGGCAGTTGGGTCAAATTTTTGTCTGTGTGTGCTTGGTACAGGGTTAAGACTTGGCAGTGTCCAACTCACTGACTTCTGTCTTGAAAAGCACAGTCTTTTGCTGCTTCTCTGTAGTTGCTAGTTGACATTTTCTTGGCTTTAAATGAAATTTTGACACATAAATCCCACATGTCAAATGATATTGTAAAACAAGCATCCAAGTGTCAGCACATAGCCCAATAGTCTAGGGAGTAGAGAATAGAATAAGGAACACCTTTATGCAGTCTTTCATCTGCATCCAGCCATCTGCAAGTAATTTGAAACCAGTTTCAAATGAAGCTAGGTTGTTTGGTCTGTTAAGGCACACAAAGCCAAAGCAGAAGTTTGGAGTCTTCATGGCTTTTATTGACTTGCTAATAAGTAGATAAAGCCTTTATTTTCCAAAACCATACTTTTCTCAGATAGCCCATTCCAAAGAAAGCCTAATTGAAATTACAGAAGTCTCTTGCAGACTGCCTCAAATTCCATTTTTAAATAGCCTGCTGATATTGAAAGACTTCATGATGAGCCTTTCACTTGCAAAGCAGGACTGGTGGGTTCCCCACTGATGAACTGTTTTGTTGGACTTGGGGAGACATTAATGGTACCAGGTTTCTACAAAACCACACCAACAAAGGAGTGTGGATTTACATGATGATGGGCTGGCCCCAAGATTCACCACTAAAATACTACAGCAAGCCTCATTTAGCTGCCAGCTGCAGTGTGTACTTTGCCATACACATTTGTTTTCTCTGTAGTACCATTGGAAAAACAGAATTCAGGTAAGCCATGATCTAACAGGGTTTTTTTTTTCCAAGGGTCTTCAGCTGTGGCAAACTGGTATTTAGTAGAAATAAACCGCAGATTTGAGTGGTATATTAGGTATGAAGACAGTTATGGATTTCAGACAACACAAAAAGACAGACCTTGAAAACAATTACCTGTGTTCCCAAGACAAAGTGGGTTTATCCGGTTTTCAGCACTTCATCTCTGCGTGGTGTTTCTGTGCTTGGAAAGGTGTCAGAACTGAATAGCTGGGGTGTGGAGGTAGCTAGGCCCTTCACATGTAATTTAAATGGTTGTTTGTACTTCAACAAGTGCCCAAGATGCCTTCAATTTGTGCTGATTGTTTTTAAAGGGAAAAAAAAGCCACTCAAAGCCTACATACATGGTGGAGCAAAACAAAATAACATGATTTTGACAAGCAAGCTCTGATGGTACAAGGCTGGGGTGGAAAGAAACTTTTGTGAGCGACTCAAAACACTAAGGCTTTTAGAGATCTCCATCCTATCTGGTCTGATTCTTGATTCTGTTTATGGTGCTGCCTTGGAACGACTTGTGGCTCAGTGTGTGTGCAAGCGAGGAACCAGATGTAGCAGTCAGAGGTGGTTTCATCATGTCCCTGCAGTCCGTGGCCTTGCACTGATGGCAGCAGCTGTGCCTCCCTTTGGTATCCTCCAATTCCCTGGTGGGGGTGACACCAGCACTACCCCTGCCTGGGAGCTCTGAGGGGAGTGCAGTCCTGGGGTGTCATACAGCTTGACAACTCATCCCAGAAACACAGGGCAGTGGAAACAGGCACCGTCCGCTCATCACTGCGGCAATTCTGCCTACTCTTGGCACCTCATACAAGGCCACCAGGTGCTTCGGGGGAAGTGGACACAGCCTCAGTGCATAAGGCTCCTTTTGCATTGGAACATGCAGCTGTCACTCCTCAGCACCTGCAAAACCCACTGAAGGGAGCTGAGAAGCGCAGTGGGGCCAGAGGGTAGGAGTGCTGGGTGCATTGACAAAAGGCAGCTCTCTGCCCTCCGTTTCAGAGAATCTCACTTCTCCAAAATTATCCGTGAGATGAAACCGCAGCAAACACGGGAGGAACCCCTAAAAAGATCCTCTTCTTCTGATCTCAGGCTCTTTTTCATCTTTTTCATCAACCAGTTTGCTGCAATGTCAGAGAGAGTCCTTATGGGAGTAGTTAGAGCAAGAAGCAGACCTTTGGAAGATGCTCACTGGTAAATATAGGCGTACCAAGGCAATATAGAGATAGAAATCTCTCTCCCCCATGCCCAGGAACTGTTTGGGACAACAAGTAGGGACTGTTAACAACAGTATGTTCCCTGACACTGCTTGATTTACTGCTGTAAAGATGTAACCTGTGGGAGCCTGGTCTGTTATCCCTGCAGAAATTTGGTCATTTTCATTGGATTAATATTCTAGTCATCATTTTTTATCAGGTGCCTGGCTTTCTCAGGATCTGCCCTGCTATCTGGTTTGAGCAACATCAAAATGTATTTAGCTGACTCAAAATTAATAGTGGCTTTGCTTTCCCCATGCCTTCTACAGCCAGTGCCTTGCTTTGCTAACATGTGTTCCAGTATACTACATGATACTCCTCTTTATTCAACTGTGCAGCATAGAAATATAACAGACTTTCATATGAGAACTCACATAGAAGTTTTTAATCAGCTACTTCCCTTAGCATCTAATAACTTAGTACAAAATAATTGGCCAAAAGTGTGCTCATTGTAACTTCCTTAAAATCCATGCAGCTCCTGTTAGGGAATATTTTTATTCACACGTATTTATTTCAAGCTCCTGCAGTGTTCTATTTTCATGAATTACGAATTTAAGACTCACAGTTTTAGCATACTTGAAGCTGAGTTCACTGATGGACACTGCTATTACAAAATTGTGCAGAAAATTTATAGCACCAAGTATATGATCGGGAATTTGAGACATGCAGAGCTCAACCCACTTTTGAGGATGACATTACCAAAAATGAATGTGATCCATTTTATGCACTGATCTCATTCAACAGCTAGCAAATCTGAAAGTGTGCTTTCAGAGATAAACTCCACACTTTTCCATTGAGCATATATGGATTTATTCCAACACACTCAGTTTCTCCAGTTCACAAAGCTACAGCAGACACTGGGTTTATTTCATACCTATGGGCAGCCAGCAAAGCATACTGACACACTTAAATAGTTTATTGATCTTGGCCATTAACAACGGCATCACAAATCCAGTGATGCAAATGGCATTTTGTGGAGTTTAAAAATTCTATGGTTCTGTGTTTTTTGAGCAATATGCCTAAGAGAAAGGAGAAAGACCTAGCAGAAAGGTATGTTTCTGCAAGAACTGTAATTGTGTTAGACCAACACAACAGTTGTATAGAGTTTAACTAGCTTCACTCATTTTGTAATTAAAAGTTTCATCAGCACAGCAGACAGAATGTGGCATTTGTGGCCTCCTTAGACTTTGGTTTGTTTTCATTACAGTGTTGATGCAGTCCAGAGAAATAGGAAAAAAGCACTATCTCAAGGCATAGGCTTATGTAATAAATTTTACACTCTGAGCTTTTTCATACTCAGGGGTCAGCTGTGTAGCCTATATACTGACAGGATACAAATGATACAGGGTGATGGTTTTACGCAAGTTTGTCTTCTTTCGCAGTACTGAAATGTGTAGCTAGCAGCCTGGTATGCTTTCAAGAAATTGTTAACCACCAGAGACTTTCCTTATTCAGGAAAACATGTCCCTGAGCTGTGCACCGTCACAACAAAGAAGCTTTCTCATGCTGCCACAGTGACAATCACTGAGTTCAAACTCATTTTGCTTGTATACATCTGCACATAATAGAGATTTGGAGAAGCTTTTGTACTTTGGAGAAAATTCCTACCATTTCTTAAATATGTCGCTAGCATTGTGTACTGTTGTATATATGTGTGTAATTGTACCAGGTGTATGAGCACATCAGCCACATGCAACATTAATCTACCTCACCAGCTGGGTTAATCCAGCTCTACAGCATTCAGGACAGTTTCAAAGAGTCAACATTTTAAAAAGCTTGTGGTTACAGCAATGTTTCTTCCCCAATTTTTTTCAATCACCACCACATGTGCTTTAAAATGCAGATTAAAATTTAATCCTCAGCCGGGGACACATTTGAGGCGCACATGTGGTTCTGCATGCAGGGTGAAGTCCAGAGATGAAGTATGCATTTCTCTTCCAGACTTATACCCGAACAGGTGAGAGTGTGAGATGGTGTCAGTTACATACTGGGATCTAGAAGGCAAGCTAGGAAGACTTGATTTAAAGAGGCTTGAGTGTTTGGCTCTTTGTGTTTCTGGACTACAGGATTTTTCCTAGCTTGCTGCTCTGTGGCTTTCATAACTTTTTTTTCTGTTATGCCTTTGCATGAGAACAAAATACAAAACGTTGGATTTGTGTGTCTTGTGAGAAAATGCTTTCACTGCTGGAAGAGATCTACATAAAACATATATGCTGTTCTCAGGATCCGCCTGAAATAATAAAGCAACTTTCTTTAATATCCCCGAAGGCCCTGTGCTGAAAAGATATTTTTACTGTTAACACCATGACTAAATAAACAAATAAAATATGAAAAGATAATAGCTGAATTGAAAACATTTGCATATTAGCATGATTTTTATTAAGTGCACTGATGCTAATGACAGAGGCTTGGAAACGTTTGAAACTTAGTCTTTAATTCAGTCTGGTATCTTTCCTTAAAAATTTCCTTGTTTTCTCCCTCCTCCTACATCTAGTTGTTCACCATGGGAATTCTCAGTTTTATGCAGACAAGGGTCCTTATTGTCCATTCCACCATAGCAAATTTTCTGTCTGCCTGTTGGAGTCTAAAATGGCACCTGAGGTTTTTGAGACATATTTTACTTATAAGGTTGAGAATGTGTAGAGGAATAATGCATAATAATGCAGCTGGGCCCCAAAATGTTAGGATAGTGAGCATGCTTAGACATTGGCCTAGTCTTCATAAATATCGCTCATGGTAATATTTATGGTAGGGACTCTGGTAGGGAGGACCAAACTTCAGCTCCAAAGTGGGAGAAAAAACATTTAAGATGCTACAGTAGAATTTGATCCTAATTTCTGTCTAAATTTAAACATGTAACTCTGAAAATCCACTTTCATCTGCTTCCTAACTTCATCTATAGTTTCCCTTCTATTCTCCAGACACCCAAGCTGTGTTTCTAAGAGGACAAATGTGTTTTCTTCTGAGAAGTCTGCACCAGGGAGGCATGAGGTTTCTCTCAGAAGACAGAGGCTTACACAGCTGGAAGAGGCTTTCAAGATCCACCCCTGTGCACTGGGACAAGGTCACTTACACGTCTCTCATTCTTGAGAAAAGCCTGACTTGGTTCTGGCCATAGAGACCCCACATGCAGCTTATTGTAGTGCTGTGATATCTGTCCTGTTGGAAGGTCTTCACAATGTCCAATCTGAACTTTTTCCAGGCAAGCTGAGCTCTCTACACTTTGTCCTGTTCCCAGGGACCCAGAAAACAATGAGTTGTTTCTCCTTGCTGCATGACAGGATAGTTACTTTCCCCTTTCTTGGTTTTAGTATCTTAAGGGTGCTCTGAGTGACCTCCCAGGTCACTTTTCTTGAGATCATTCTTGCTGATCTCTCCTTTGCAGTTTATCGTGTGTGTGTGTGTTTTATCCAGTGACTATTAAATAGAAAATGTGGCCATGTAAAAAGTTTCTTTCGGCACCTGGTGGATGCTCCAAGTTGTGGAGACCTCCACACAAGCCAGGATTTCTCCACAGCTGCCTGGGCCCTTCTGTCCTCTATGGAATGCCTGTGGCAAGAAGTCTATGCATAAACTGAGCTTGCAGCAGCTAATGTGGGGAAAGGGAAAATATGTGAATGTTCTCTGACAGTTACAAAACCAGACACTGAAAGGATGTTTTACAGGGAAAAGTTATGGTGATGTACCAGGAAAAAAAACCAAACCCACAACAAAACCAAATTTAATTCTCCTGGCAGTCAATCACACTTGCAAAAATCAATCCCACTCTGCTCAGGGAAGGCCTCAGGCAAGGTCAAAGGTACCCAGAAAGCCAAAAATTATGTGTTTGAGAGTTGCTCACACTGTAGCTTGCAGCTGTTTTTGCGGAGATGTTCGCCTCTCCAGCAGTGGCGGCGAGATTCCCCCGTGCTCAGCTGTAGGGAAGTGGGAGTGTGGGGGACCCTGGCCATGCTCCCGGGGCTGTCCCAGCACGTGTGGCCAGCAAAGCTGGACCCCGCTGTCACAGCCCCCTGGGCTCCTGCCACTCCTTGGTGAAGAGAAAACCCCCTCTCCTGCCCTTTCCTGCATCCTCCAGGGGCTGCCACCGTGTCCTGTGCTCTGCAAGGATCCCTGGCCACCGTGTCCTCTGGGTGCAATAAGCTGTACTCTCCAGGAATGTGTGGGAGCAACCAAAAGCAAAAGCAGACAGCAGAGAGAATGCCAGCAGATGGTGCTCCAGCCCATGCTGCCTCACTCTTCGGTTTGTGAAGGTTATTACTGGAAGTTATCATCTTGTTTGGAGGAGCAGCTTGCTTCCTCTGTCCCCGAGTTTGGAGTGTGGAGTTATTTACACCACATGATTTAGAGGATGGAGTCAATTGGTGAGTACAGGCTGAATTTTGGATACCAGCTATCAAACACTGTCAATGGTTAATGACCTGTCTGTGGAATAGAAGCAGACCTATAAGGACTGTGATAAATGTGATGGACAAAGCAACAATTTGAAGAAATTACAATGTTCTTGTGGCAGTGCTGAGGGCAGACAAGAAACAAAATCAATTCTTAAAAAATAAACATACCCTGATTTCTTTTCCTAGCTCAAAGGAGGCCTCAGGAAGTCCTATATATTTCTTCTTCTGCCTCTAAGCTGCAACGGCTGATAGAAGCTGAGATTAAAAATGTTCCCCACAACAGGGGAGCTGTACAATAATGGAACATACACAGTAAGTCAACAAAGTCATCTGAGCTCCCTTGATTTATGTCTAACATAGCTTGATGTTAGCCTTGTGGCAAGAGAGCAGTAAATGTTAGGCAAATCTGCCTATGTATTGATCCAATAGCCTCCAGAGGCTGTTTCAAAGTCAAAGTACTCATTTTTAGTGGTGTAAGTACAGGAAACAAAAAGAAACTGCAGGTTGAACTCCATTTCTCATCAAAAAATTGAGCAGTGCTGGTTTGTTTTTTATTTTAATCATGATAAGGTATATCAGTAATTGCCTCATTGGGTGGGTTTTTTGAAAAAGCTTTGAAAACCAAAGTCACATCCAACATGTCTATATAGTGATCTAGTCTAGTTAACAAGTCTTTTCAGCAGGAAAAGGTAACAGACAATGCCCAGAAACAATTTTTGCATCTTTCTTTCTGACATTGCTTGAATTTTATATTGCTCTATACTACTGACTTTAACCGGACTGACTTAATAGTGTTTGATCTGTTTACTTAAAGCCAAAGAGAAAGATGAGGGAAAACTGTTTTTATTCAGCTTGTTTCAGCCCTTGGCTTTTGAGATGCAGTGTCAGTTCCATGCTTTGCATCCCCTCTGTACCACACACATGGAGGATTTAAGCAAGATTTGATACTGGTCCCACAGCAGCCCAAAGTGGAAATGGAACTGCACACCTTATGATGCTCAGTGACCCTGTGGCCCATGTGTAGGGGTGGGACTGGATCAAGATCTTGGTATATTTAGAGGTCTGTTTCAGCCTTAACAATTCTTTGATTCTGTAAGATGTCAGATATTGTTCCCCAGACCACTGGCAGGTTTATACTCTGACCTGAAATAAGGTTATATACAGCAGTAAGTCCAGAGGCTTTCAGGGTTGAAGTGAGTTGAGTTTTACACCTGAAATGGGCGGTGTGGGTGGTATAGAGGCTTTGTGGGTTCCATCTTTCAGCAAGAGAGCATTAGTTTGCCATCCTCAGCCTTTCTCTTTCCCACTGTTAAATCCATCCCCTGCACAGTCAGGGCTCGGACTGAAACGAAAAAAGATTCTTATGTCATGTCTGCCTCTCTCTATGTGTCTGTCTCACTGCTCTTGCTTATTTGTAGAGATCAGTGCAGGTGACACTTAGAAATTACTGACACTCCCTAATCTCTGGAGTGTGTTTTAAGTGATGCTGCCCTGCTGCTATACCTCTGCAATGCTTACTTCACATTTCCCTCTTAGCATCTCACACACATCATTTACAAATGCTCTTTCGATACGTATCAAGTAGACTCATAAGGCAGAAAACATAATCTTGTGGGGATACCCCTCTAGGTGGAAGAGCAGTAATTTAGTGTTAAACAAAGAAGGATCCATATATACAACTTGAACCTCTATGACTTCTGCCAATAACCTTTGATCCTCCACATAGTTAAGTGTAAAGAGCAGCTCAGCCAAGGAAGCAACAGGACATCACAGTCCTTATGCATGTGTTTTGGGCTGCATGAAACATCCTACGGCAAAGATCACAGAATGGTTTGGGTTGGAAGAGGCCTTAAACATCATCTGGTTCCAACTCCCCTGCCATGGGCAGGGACACCTTCCACTAGACCAGATTGCTCAAAGCCCTGTCCAATCTGTCCATGAACTGTTCACCCACAACTTCTCTGGACAACCTGTTCTAGTTCCTCACCACCCTCACAGTAAAGAATTTTTTCCTAATGTCTAAGCTAAATCCACCCTCTTTCAGTTTAAAGCCATTATCCCTTCTAAAAGCAACGTTGTTTCAGAACAAAAGCACCAAAATATTTTATTCTGAAATTGCCAAAAGAAAATTATCTGAATGTACATCATTCCCTTCCTCCTATCTTCTCTATTTTGGACACAAATGACCCAGGAAATCACGTCACATTTACTATGGGTTCTATCACTTAACAAAATTTTGCTGTACTCAACCAATTTGTCAGGTAGACACATGAGTTTCGTGTTCAGTATCAATGCATTTTCTGATACTGCTCCTGCAGGTTTCATAGTTATTTATTATTTGCATTAGCACTGGTGGGTTTAGGGGTCCTTGTCTGGCTATGTAAGAAAAACCAGTATTTGTCTCTGAAAATTCATAATTTTCAACATCTCTGAGGGATTTTGATGCATTAAATAATGTGGTTCTGCTGCTCTATTTGAATTAACTAGTTAGTTAATTCTTTGAGCAATGTACATAAAAACTTGGATACTGTAAAAGAGACAGCAGGCATGACTCCTGATGAACCACCCCATAATATTGACCAGATTTAGATCTCCTCCTTTTCATTCTATCTCCCATCTAGAGTAGTCACATGAAAGACCAAATGAATGAGCTATAAGAAATTCACAGCACGCAAGATTACTATAAGTAATAAATCTCCTGCAGTAAAGGAATTTGTGTAGAAATAATAAAAGTATCGGATGCTAAGAAGAAGTAAAACCAGCTGTGTAATATAAAAGAAAATCTTTATCCTCATCTCACTGGTGAAAACTAATTCAAACGAAATACATTACACAAATCATACACTTCGAAATTATTTACATAAAAACAGATGGAGAGAGTTCCTACTGCAATAATAAGGTTTTAGTAAAGTATGTCTTCCACAGAGTAGCCATCTTTCTGCAAACAACAGGGTTTATTCTGCTGTCACCAGGGATGTGAATTCCCAAAAGCCTCCCTGTCTTCCCTGGGGGCCCAGATACAAGGTGGAGCAGAGCCTGCTTTGGTTGCTGGAGAATCTTGTGAGTTTCATAACCTGCAGAAATGTTAAGGTCCATGGGTAAGCAGTTTCTGCATGCTCCCTACTTTTTGGAGGTCAGTGCAGCACATGCTGGCAGTTCTCACAAAGCACAGAATGGCCCTAAAGGCCATGCGCTCTGCTGAGCATTACCTCACTTTGCTATTAATTAGCCCATTTTATGTGTTTGCCCATTCATTAACTTATTTACCCTCATGCTGATAAGATTTCAGCCCAAAGGTTCTTTTGTGGGCAGATAGGTGGGACCACATCCTCCTTGAATGCTATTTTCTGTCTCAGAGCGTATCACAGCTTTTCTGGCTGGGCTTTTGCCAGTGGGTGTAGGATGTAGCCCTGCTTCCCTCCCTGCCTGCTGATCCTGAACACTCAGATCTGCTCCCACAAGCCTGGGGTACACATCCCATAGTGGCTTTAAAGCTCTTCTTCTTCTCCTGCTCATTCTTCCTATTAAAAATTAAAACTTAAATCACTGTGATTTCTACAATGGTTCATGGTGCTTCTCCCACCAGAGTCCCCCACAGCAGCTAATGCCACAGCTCCATGCTGCTGCTTCAGCTGCCATCAAGATCTGCTGCTTATGTTACAAGCATATTATTCCTCTTAAAATAACAGCCCTAATTTTTTCCAAAGGATGGAAATATATGCTGTCTCTTTAAAAATGTATCATGAAAATGAATGTCCATAAAATATGAGTCAAGTTTCCGTATACCTTAATCAAATTCTAGAGGGTCCCTGGGGGACGGCACTTACACTGCAGCTGTGCAATGTGAATTTTGTTCCAGTACTGACTGAAAATATTTTTGTGCTTCATTCATTTACGCCAGTGAAAACCCCAAGGCACTTTCAGCAGGCTGAAGGTGCTGTTATTCAGGGTGACAGTGATGGGTCACAGAGATGGTGTGGAGAACTAACTAGCAGACTGGAAACTAGCAGATCCCTGAACCGACTGTCAGTCTTGAGAACTTTGGAATATAATGTGTCTGTCTTTCTCATTCCCTATTTTTATTCCACAGGGGAACAGACAGGACCAGGTTTGCACAAGCTATAGAGGTTTTCTGTGAAAGCAATAATGTGATGGGGTGTCATAGCTTTTAATATGGTTTCTTTTAATGAACAGTAGGATTTCTGGACTTTCTGGGTGTACTTTTTTCCCTTTCTCTATTGCTTTCCTCAGCAGTAACCATTGCCTGCTCTATCAGGTTGGTGTAGGACAACCAGGGCAGTTCCTCCAGTTTTCCCAGACTGCTTGCTTTCTTCCCAGTCTGAGCATCTCCACTCAACCTCAAACTTTCCATCAGGACACACAATACCTTTGCAGTCTTGTGTCTTGCCTGGTGTTCCTTGGAAGCTCACCTCTTTTCTAACCAGGAAACTTCCTCCCTCTGGCAGCATGGGACCCTCCAAGGTTCAGGATAGCCATAACAGGGTATGTTCAATGTAAGGTTCCTCAGTCTGGAAGCTCCAGCTAGCACTGGGCTTTAGTTACTGGTTTGAGAAAGCTGTCCTCATCTGATGCATGGCAAACAGTTGCACAAGCCCTTCAGCTCCAGATAAACTGAATAAGCCTAAAATGAAATCAAAGCTCTGCCAGAAGTCCTGCAATCTAAATGAAACACAGGCCATCTCTATCCTCAAACAGCTCTGACCCTGAGGCTCTGAGCTTCGTGCTGTGGTACCACGCATGTGGTACCCAGGTGGGTGAGGTGGAGGGAACTCGTGCGTGCTGGGGCTGCTGAGGGCTGCTGCTGCCTGTCAGGATGGGCCAAGTTCCCAAATGCAAGGGCTGGTGTCAGCTCCAGAGCAACTCTCGTGGTCACAGTGCAATGAGTCCGCTTGTACATGGCCCTAGTGCCTTCTGGTTGCTCTTAGGCGCCTGATCTGACTTTTTGAAGCCTTAGCTCCACAACCACAGCAATATATCACTCCCCAAATGACACTGATGTTGGCTTTTTGAAGAATGACAGAAATCAGAGATCTGTCAGTGGAAGGTAGTTCTTCATTCACAGCATATTTTCCAGTGTTCACTTCAATACAGTTTTAAATGATTCAGTCAGTTAGGCTTCCCTTCACCATTTCCATGGGGTGGATAAGCTGCAGACCAGTAGACCCGACCGTTAGGACTTCTTTCCTAATATTCTAAATTCTAATTTCCTAATATGCCTAAAATTTCCTCTATTGTTTTGCTGTCTCAGGAAAATGTTTTGGTTGTATGTCACTGTCAAACAGAAGAGAAAGTCAGCATTTTTGGCATCCAGAACAGGCATCTCCCTAATACTTGAGCTGATGTTCATTTTGCTGTTTGATTTGAAGGAAGATTTGTCAGGCTGCTTCACCATTCCTCTCCAGGCATGGCTTAGTTTTTATGAACTACCTAACTCATCCATTTATTGTAATGGCAACAACTAAGTTCCATCCATTCTTGAGGACATAAGAAATGATCCAGCTCTGGACATCACCTGAGCAAAGACACTTAATAAATGAGGGGGAAACATGGTTAGAATCCCCACGTTTCTCCTCAGCCTGCCAGATAGTCATAAAATGAGGAATTTTATGAAAAATGAACTAGGCTGTGATGTCCAGTTCTTAATATTACATTTCAAGGTTGGTGATGATACCCCTCTTTCTTGATTAAACTTCTGCTGCTTTAAGTTTGACCCAGAAAACCTCTCCCTCCAAGCCCATGTTTGCTTTCTGCCTTCCTTGCTGGAACATCCCTCCTGGACTTGTGCATTCAGGTATGTGAAACTTATTCTATAATCTCAGTATTAATTGACAAACACAGCTCATGTCCGGACTGAATATTGACTCAAAAGAAATAGCACAGGAAAATATTTCATGCTTCATCTACCTTTTTTTTCTTTTTAAGTAAAGAGCAGCTGTTGTCTATTTAATAGCTTGCTTTTATGCTCACTAAGGATAGTGAATCTCACCCTTTCTAAACATGCTTTCAACTGAAATGAGGAAGGAAATGGGAATACTGATCTCTTATTTTTGCCAGTTCAGAGCCCACTTGAGAGTTTTGTTTTGGGATTTTTTTTGACATTTTGTGTATCGAGGTGAGTTTTTATAGACTATGAATGAAGCTTACAAAGATGTTGAAAGCATGTGCGTTCTTCCCATAAAAGCAATTATATCCAGACACAGAATGAAAATGGCTGCACAGACCTTCACCACCTCAAACTATTGAACACTGAACATAAATCCATTTTTTTCCCAAATTTGAGAT
Organism: Gymnorhina tibicen; assembly: GCA_013399875.1. Classification (NCBI taxonomy): domain Eukaryota; kingdom Metazoa; phylum Chordata; class Aves; order Passeriformes; family Artamidae; genus Gymnorhina; species Gymnorhina tibicen. The sequence continues at coordinate 147,788 of VXAZ01009925.1, forward strand.
GTCTGCTCTGAAAATATTCCAGGTGCCCTTTCACAAGGTACTCTCTGGAGGAACATGAAGAAGAACAGGAACAAAGGTTCCTGTGTCTGGCATTTGTATTCCTCCTAAAGTTCTTCCTTTGGAACACTGGGCAGCAAGAAGTGCTGGGACAATTCTTAAAACTCTAAGCTAAGGATATAAAGGACTGCTGAAGTGAGAGTGGAAGGGGCTGGGCCGTTTGCAGGCACTGCTGGTGGGTTTAACATGGTTTGCCTAGTATGTTGAGTGTTCATCAGTGCTTAAGAGCCCCCAAATGCTTTTAAATTTCCTATGCACCTACAGCACAAAGTTTTACACCAACTTACTAATGGCCATGGAATCTTCAATGCAAATCTTGCAGTACTCACTCAAGCAAATTTTCCACTTGCTCAGAAAACATGATTAATGCCATTTACTTCTGGGAGTGAGACCCGGAGAGGAGCTGCACCTTCCCACTTGGCAAAGACAGATAAATCTGTTTTGATGCAGAGGGCAGGGCCAGGTGACTTTCCACATCAGCACCCTGTGTGACACAGCTGTTAAAAAAAAAACAAACTAAAAACTGTTATCTGGAGTCTGGAGACAATATTTTACTCTCTTTTCTGTTGCAAATTCTACTCTCTTTTTTTTTTTGGCATATCACTGTAGCTTTCAGTGTTAAACAAATTTGTATTTACAGTGATTATTACAGTAGATTATTAGAATGTTGGAAGGGAAGTAGGGTTGTTTGTTTCTGTGTTAGCAGTGCTGATCTCCCAGGAACAGTGAGTGGAGCTGGGGCAAGGTTTGTGTATGCTCTCTCACCAAAGCTGTGGGAAACAGGTGGGACTTATGGAAGATGGGAGGGTTGGGTCTCCCTCTGCTGGGTGGCTGTGCCTGGGACCTGCACCTAAGGGGGCAGCTGCAGCATTCCCTCAGATATTACCAGGTGTCTGAAAGCAAGTGAGCCATCGCTGCTGTGTGTTTGAGCAGGGTGGTGATTGCTTGTAGACTTCTGATGGCTACTGTGGATGGGGAAAACAACACCAAAATCGTGATATGTTTTGCTGTCTGGTTTGGGTTTTTTTGCTGTTAGATTTACACATGTGCCTGCAGACCTAATGGGCCAAGCTGATCTCTCCTAGCAAGGCTGAAATAAATGAAAGGGCATCGCTAAGTTCAGTGGAGGTAAACCTCTGTCAAACCAATGTAAATGTGTAATAATTGTGTGTGTAAAAATGTGTAAGATCGTGTTTCAAGTAGCTTTTTTTAACAGGAGAACTGTTTCAAAGGCAACCTGATTCTGTAAATTCTGTGCAAGTAAAACTCTGTGATCAAGTTCTCTTTACTTATAAACTCATTGCTGGCAATTTCGTATGTCTGAGCCACAAAGAATAGGGTCCAAAGCAATAGACAGGAAAATAATAGTGGGTTATTTTTGATCCCACACAGCAGTTAAGTTCATTTAACTGATAAAGACAGTTGACAACTTTTAACTTGAGCATCTGCTGTCAACAGGTATCTGATCCTTAGAATTAAAAAAAAAAAAAAAGCTTTGCTGGTACTCCAGTTGGGTTTAATTTCACATTGCAGAGTTCCAAGGCCAAAAGGAAGAGGGGAATGGCTGTAGGACTTAGCACTTTTACTCACTTGGAGCAACATTTGAGGAAAGCGAAGAGTCAGGGACATAAGCTGGGGACTGGGCTACAGCTGGCTGCTGGAGTTTGCAAAGTGTGTGTGAGTACATCATCTGTGAACTATTAAGGTCTCATTACTTATGCCATCTAATATACTTGTTCAGGAATGTACATACTTCAAAATAAATTAGATGGGGTTATGGTACCTTGTATCTGTCTTAAGTCATCTGTCTCTGCAGAAGGAAATTCCCCACTCCTGAGTCCAGACCTTCCTGGTTGCCCAGAAGCGGTGACAATGATATTTTGAAGCCACTATCAGCTGCATTTGGAGGGAGATGACAAGCAGCAAGCACCTCACACGCAAACTGGTGTGTGTCTCATGAAGGGGTAAATGAGAGTCTTGTAAAGACTCAGGGGGACCCTGTGTAGGGTTGTCAAGACCTAAACTGATCTGGCCTATTTGCTTAGAATTTGCCACTGACCTTCAGATGTTTATTTATTAGTCTGGTCGTGAAAAAAATAAAGAAGAAAAAAGGAAAAAATAAGAAAGGATAATGGAAAAAAAAAAGAAAAAAAGAAAAAAGGAAAAAGGGAGAGGGAGAAAAAGAAAGAAAAAAACAAAAAAAAAAAAAGGAAAAAGGGGGGGGGAAAAAAAAAAAGAAAAAAACAAAAAAAAAAAAAGGAAAAAGGGGGGGGGAAAAAAAAAAAGAAAAAAAAAAAAAAGGAAAAAGAAAAGAAAGAAAAAAGGAAAAAAGAAAGGCAGTGAAGACCTAATTTTCAAGAGCAGCAAGGTCAGACCCCAGCTGGGGTGCCTCGGGGCAGGCCCAAAGGAGGCTGTGCCCTGCCTGGGGGAAGCCAGTAGAGACCTGCACCCCATGGCCCCGGGGCACCTCGGGTGCTGCCGTAACCCTCTTCCAATTAAAACTGACAAGGGTTTTCTCGGAATTCTGTTGGGCTGAAAATATTTTGCTTAGACTAAACATATTAAATCAATTACAGCAAATTAGTCCACGTTCCCTGGTGACTTGAGCCCTGTTACAAGGCAGCTATGGTAGTTATTAGCACGTTGCCTTTAGCTACTGCTTTGTAAATGCAATGTTTCTTGCAAGCAAAAATACCTGATCAGAGGAGGGTCACTCTCTGGCAAACAGGTACTGGTTACTGGATCCAAGGGATGCCACAGACCAACAAATGTGTCTCCCAGGGCCCCAGGTGGGCTTTTCTGGAGAGGCACTGTAAGCAGGGCAGCTTACGGTTGTGGGCTTTCCCGCAGGCACTGTGCAAGCCCGGGTGGCTGAAGGAGGTTGTGACACAGAGGCACCAGGGACAGCTTCGTTAATACAAGCGGGAATAAGGCTCACCGGGCCCTGCCCACGTGGTTTTCATAAGTCAGCGCTCTTGCCCTTGGAGGCTTCCTCCCCTATGGGAGAGGGAGTGGTGAGGGATGAGTCTGGGGGAAATCAGTGCTCTGGGGTAATGTTTGTCATGGTTTACTATTGTCTGTCCTCAGAGGGCTGCAAACATCTCCTGGGGACTGGAGCTGCACTGCTGAGCACGCGGAAACTTCAAGTTTCCACAGGCTGCGTAAGACAAGCCGTGAGGGAAATGTCACAAGTTCTGAGTCTGACTGTCATCTGCTTTTCAGGAAGACCATTTCTTGTAAAACCAGGCTCACCCTGGACTGCTGGAAAGTGCAGGGCGCTTCTGCTGCTGGAGTCACCTTTGCCCCCTAGGAGCCTTTCAGCTTGAGCTCCTTGCTCTGTAACAGAGAGGTCGGTTCCAAGTGACTGCTAGCATTTAACCATTTGGGTGAGACGGCAGCGTGTCTCATATCACATATCAAGATTATTGCTGTGAAATGAGCTGGGTTTGTTATTTATTAATTTTTAAGATGATGGTAGAAATAATTGTGTTGTTTCCTCTTGTAATTTCAACTAAAGAAAAGGTTTTCCTAATGTGACCATACGTAGAGATTTCCTGAAAAGAGAACTACAAAAGTAGGTTAGCGGAATATTTTGTTTCATCTATTAACCCAAAAAACAAAAGTCATGTGTTTTCACTTACAAATATTTTCTTGAAAATGCATTATGCGAAAACGGTTGGACTCGATTATCTTAAGGGGGCTTTTCCAACCTAAATGATTCTACAATTCTGTGATTTTACAATCAAGAAATTTAGCTGAACTTTTGCCTTCTCATGGCTTGTGAAACCTCAGATGCCTACAATTTTGATTTAAATATGTATAAACAGAGTTGTTGTCAGAGATATAAATGTAGAGCATTACTGAACCAAGACTGACACACAGAAATATTTCTTCTGAAAAGCTGAATAATGTAGTAATTACAAGTGGAAATGGAATTCTGGTCATAGAAGGGCTCTAAAAATCTGGAAAAACTCTATTTTGGCTCTCTGTGGGGCTCCTGGGGTAAGCAGGACCCAGAAAGTTTGAGTCCCAGCAACCAGCATTCTGCTTCTTTTTGTGATTAATTAGAAAAACCATCCAGCCCTGGCATGGCTCCCAGACAGACCTCCAGGTAGAAGAACCTCAAATCTACCTTGAGCTTCATCCTGATCCATCATCCCTTCACCACTACAACCTCATGTCCTCCCCAGGGCCCTCATGAGTTCAGGATTCCTCCTCAAATCTCCTCTTTCCCATTTCTGCTGCTGAACCACTGAAGTACAAGATTCATCCCCAGACAGTGCCCTGCAGCATCAAGGAGAGCTGTGTGGGAAATGAATGGCTCCAGTGCTGCATTCCGGATGACGACTGTGCGGTCCTGTTTCTAGGCTAGTGGTTAATTTAATTTGTGTGGATGTTTGTCCTCAGAACAGCTCATTTCTCCTCAAAATAAGCTCCCTATTCTCTCCAATCTGAAGGAACACTGCTTGGATGCCCAGACTGGGAAGCTGACATAGGAAGGTCGTTCAACAGATAACATTGGGCTGATCCCAGATTCCCAGAGGAGGGAAATGGTGAAACAGGGCTGAGACAAGGTCAGATTCCAGTTTCCCCTGGTGTTTGTATAAAGAACAGGTCAGGTTTTTTTCTGTCAGCTAGGATACAGCTATGAGCACAGCACTGGAATAATTCATAAAATGACATTGTTTTCCGAAGCCTTCACTCAAACTGATTTTTTGGGGTGTTGAGGTTTTTTTCCCCATTTTGTTCCTCACATCATTTCCTATAAAACAAAGTCATAGTGTGACAGAAGCATAATAAACCTTATCCCTTAAATCCTAAAAATTCAGTGCTATTCCAGCCAATGCAGTATGAGTGATAGCATGTGCAAGTGAGATTTCTTTTCATTTCATACATTTCATACTTTAAGAGGTTTCCTTTGTGAACAGTTTAGGAGCTTTAAGTTGGAAGACTGTGTTATAACCAAACTGCGAAATATTTGCTATAAATATATGCATATGCGTTCACTTAATATGTCTTCAACTATATGATGGTGACAGAAGGACAGACATTTCTGTTCCTGTGCAAGAAGGGTGGCAGACCCAGATGCAGTGGGCTGACATACAGCACCATGAGTCTGCTGGGAAGAAGGCTAAGGAAGGCACCTGGATGCCCTTTCCCCACTCCAGGCAGGGTCACCTGTAACGAATATCTTCACGGTTCATCTAACTTTTCTCTAAATCCCCTAGTGCTGAGGGCTGAAAAAATTTCTTGAGCAATTTATTGCATGACTCACTTCCCTTTCTGGTAAAATGCTTTTCTTCAGTCATCGCTGCTGAAGTGACAGCCTGTCGTTTTGTGCCTGATCTGCAGTGGACACAGAGGAGAGTTTGTTCCATTCATTTTGGCAAGGAGCTTTTACAGGTGGCCATATCTCCCCTACCTCTTCTCTGCTTGGGATTTCATAAGTTTCTGGCCTTACTGGTCCTGTGGTACAGTCTCCTTGCTATTATCCAGGCTGTCTCTAAATAAGCCATTAAGTGATCCATGGGATTCAACCCATGCTGGACCAAAGGGAGCAGCGGCATCTAAAATGGTGTTCATGAATGGTGTGTGCCGGCTCCCATGTGCAAAACAGATGACACCCTCTCAGGATCACAGAATCACAGAATATTCTGAGTTGGAGGGGACCCACAAGAATCATCGAGTCCAGTTCTCAGGTGAATGGCCCATACAGGGATCAAGCCCATAACCTTGGCATTATTAACACTATCTGAGCTAATCTCAGTGGCTGGGATGGATCAAGGGGTCCTACCATACTACTTGGAAGTTTTTTCCCTGCCAGGTTTTTTTTCATTGGTTTTTAGAGCTGCAGCCCCCAAACACTCAAACCAGAAAAGCTGTGCTGTAAAACAAATCCATGCTCGCCAAGGTTAAGACTCTGTCTTTGTTCTGGAAGGGGTGGAGATGCCCACTGCAGATGTGAAGCTGATGTACCCCATCTCCCATCACTAGAGGCTAAGCAGGAGTCCCCAGTGAGCTGATATCTAAAAACTTTTGTAGGGTTCTGGCTGAGTTGCAAATGCCCTGTGCAACCATCAGTCAGAGCTCTGTGTGCCCAGGACTGCCCAGATGCCACTGCCCCACGGAGCCACTTCTAACACCCACACGTGGCATTGTGCCCTAAGTCACCTCTGCTGACCAGAGCCTGCTCTTTTAAAAATGGAGCATGAGGCAGAGGTAACTGCAAAGTGCTGGGAGCATCAGTGCAGATGGGACCATTTCTCTTTTAACTCGTGCTCTTGATGGAGCAGGGGGAGTGCAGTGCCTCAGCTGCCCCCTTGTGTTTGCCTCAGCCTAGTTTTGGGCTGAGTTTTGCAAACTTTTAGGGAAAAAAATGATTCTTCATTTCCAGAAGGGTTTTTCTTTGGCAGGAATGACAGCGTGATCTTCCCTTGGGCTGGGCACCCAAACCCTGCCTCTGTCACAGTGCAAATATTAGAAGACATCTTCTTGTGCCTTATCCTTCTTCTACTACCTCACTTACTCATTTCACCAAAAGTGTTTTAAAAGAAGTCTTACTCTTTCTCCATATTTTGGAGAAATATAGTCCACATAGTGGACATGGTGGTGGACTTGGCAGCGATAGGTGTACAGTCGGATTTGATGATCTTAAAGGTATTTTCCAACCTACATTTTTCTGTGGTTCTGTGGTTCTATGCTCTTAGCTTAGATAAATTTTCTAATTGGTCTAATCTTGAGTGAGCCAGGCAAGAATCAATGATGAGAGGATGGAACCAAAATTATCTCTAATACTCCCTCAGAAAGGTGATGCTTCTTTAAGGCACTAAGGGATGAAACTGGAAAATATAGAAGAAACACAGTGGGATAGTTCATCCCTGGAAAAACCCATTTCTATGGCAAGAGGCAGGGCAAGGGCACGGCCAGCTCACTGCTGTGCGGGGCTCACGGGACGGGGAGAGGTGGTGCAGGGACAGGCTGCGCGGGGGGTGCGGCTCTGTGCCTGCTTCCCCAGCAGAGACCTGCTGCTCCGGCCCCGGCTGAAAACCCAGCAGCAGTGGTTTGCTGCAGACAGCTGCCTGCCTGCCAGGGGTGCTGAGGGCATGAGTCACAACAGCAAAGTCAGTGTCTGGAGGGAGGGAAAATGAAAAAAGATTGCAGCTCTTAAATAGTTGAGGGTTGAAAAAGCCACTGCTGACAGATGCTGAAACTCAGTCTTTTAAATACCACGATGATCTTGAATCCCTAGAATTTTAAACTAATTAAAATAAAACTGGATGGGATTAATATAAACAGCCTCAAACCAGGCAAAGGAAAAACAAAACCCCGTGCAAGCTGATCTGATGAAGATTATGGAATGTAAGTGCCATTCAATTTTCTGGAATACCACATTATTTTTTATTCTGATGTTAATAGGAAAATATTTTAAAGACTCTCTCAATAGGTTATGTTGGACTTGATTCCAATGTCTCCTTTTGCAATAATGCTAGTGGCAAAAGAAATGCACATCAATGTTGTTTTAGCTGCAGTAGAAATGCCAGGAAACTCAAACCTACACTGTGCACTATCACCTTGTCAGCTGGTAAATTACTAAATCGGAATTTTATGAAATTACTCAATCAATATTTGTGCAGATGGCTTCCAGGAAAAAGCACTTGTATGTCTGTTTAACTCCAGTGTGTAACAGATGGCTAAAGACAAGGCATTTCTTTTCATCCAGACTCACACTGACACTTCAAGATAGCTTTAGTTGCTTATTAGTTCATGTAAGCCAGCCACTAAATCTTGCTTTATGTATTACAGTTAAAATAAAATCTAGTTACATACAAGGCCTTTAAGAAATGTTACAGCATATTACTTACAAAGAAATTAACTTCAAGGTGTTCCTTAAAATATACACTTAGTTTTAGCTTGTAGCATTTAGATGTTAGAAGTCAGGTACTTGTCTATACTTTTACTGCTCTTCTTTAACCATTTTGGATCAAAGGAGTTCAGCTCTTGTTACTGATCATCAGTTGTGACTTATTCTTCTCTTTTTCTTGTGACTCAAAACACCAGTTGGGCTCTAGGTAGCCTCATAGGTCTCTGGATGCACCAGAAAAAAGGATGCAGCATGTAATTCTGTAGATTGCAGCTTTAACCTCTGTCTCAGGTCACAGTGAGGAATGCCTCATGGGTTAGGCTGCCAGAGAGCCTTGTCCTCCTGGGCTCCCCAGCAGTGCTGGCAGCCCCGTGTCTGCCCCAGCTGTGATGGTGCAGGAGCAAACCTCACCTCTCTATCCACAGCTCTGCTGCAACCCCAGCTTCAGTAGCCTATGCCAAAGCTGTCAAGATTTAGGCCTCTTCTTCCTCATGTGGCAATGCTGAAAAAAATCTGAGACTCCTTCACAAGCCTCTACATCCCCTGATTGCTCAGTATGTCTCAGACATTTATAGTCCCATTGCACAGACAGAAGTGAGGTAGGTGCAGGGATTCCAAAAGCATGTTCTCTGTTTGACACAAACTGTTTCCACCAGCCTCAGACTCTGCCACCTCTAATGTGCAGAAACGTATGTCTCTGTGAGTGTTTCTCTCCCATCCATCCTTTCCAGCCTCCCAGCCATGATTACTTACAAAAGTTTTAGCTTTTTGAGTGGCAAAATCTAATTGCCTGCTGCTTCACACTTGTTTCTGAATCATTGTGACCACAAGGGAAAAACGAGGACAACACATTTCAGTAAATGTAAATACAATTTCCCAGCATAGCCCCAGGCACTGCATATCTGACTTCCATGGCTTTTAGATGAGTCCTTTACCTGAATGCATCTTTTCTGGGCTTTGTGCATTAACTGCACATTTCGCTGTGTTTTACTGTGCAAGAATAACATTACCAGATGTATATTCTACTTTCTGATACCCTCCTGAAAACAATTATGTAGTGGCTTAAACATTCACTTAGAAGCCTTAGCTTTGTGGAAATAAGTTTCTTGTCAGAATACTCTTATGATACGGTGTGATACAACTCACCATCCACTGAAGAACTACTATTGAACCCCTGAACAGCTGGCATTTTTCACTACCATTGCACTCACCACAGCTGAGATGACAACGAACGATGAAAGACTTGTCTGCAAGATCCATTCTGCCACTCCTGTGTTTTGCTTTCCCTGCCAGGGAGAGGTGCACTAAAGTGCTTTTGAAATACTATTGAAAATTTGCAGTAGGGGCAAAGAGCAGTTTGCACATCTCAGAATGGTTTTGTCAGCCATAGCTGTGAGCTACAGGTTAGCTTTGGGATGCTCAGTCCTTCAGGGAGCGCCAAGACTGGTCTTGCTCTCAGGCCAGGTTCCATCCACTAGACTAGAGATGCCTGAGCAAAACCAGAAAAAAAAGCCCAGCCTTTTTTTTGCTTGCTTTGATGAAGGAATTGAGAAAGAGAAGATCTCTTGAGCAGCATGTAGTTTCACAAGCATTTCTCATCAGCCACAGCGGAAAATGATAACAGTGGAATTCTCAAAGTAAGATCAATTTTTGTGGTATTTCACACCAGGAAAATCCTTGCAGAATCCTCCGATTATTTCAACATCACTCTCTTAAACAAACTGAATCCCCTCATGGAGGCTCATAAAGCCAGTTTCTCCACCAGAGTTCATACAGGATACTCCTGTCCCTTAAGAAAGGAGCTGACAACAAATGACAGAAAGGAAGATCCTAAAGTGGCATGTGCTTCCAAATCTGCTCAGCTCTGGGTGGCTATCTTCTCATTCTTCGTTTCCCTTAATTTCCCCTCTCCCCACTGCCTCTCTGTCTGGGTAAGAACTGCAGGACATGATAAAGACTGAAGTGCTAAGGTTTTATACCTGCTACTCTGAAATGGAGAGGGATTTCTACATGGGTGTTTGAAGTCATCTTACAGAATTTTCTACTCAGATACTTTATCAGTATGTGTAACACTATCAGCTAAGCTCCCTAAGGGCTAAGTAATTCTAAGGTTACTTTAGCTATGATGACCCACACATTTGCAAGGATGTGTTTTCTTTAAAATTAGTGATTCTTTCCCTACAGAAACTGCTGCCTCTGGGAATTATTATTAGTTATTGCTCTCTGCTGAGCAGAGTTCTCCTCATCTCTCTCTAGCCGAGACAGAAGGAAAGACTCATGAAGTAAATGAGCCTGTCTTTAGTGGATTTGATGAAGAGGAACTTCCCGTTATAGATACAGCAATAACAGCACAATACATGCTGTATGCACATCACCATTTTCTTTGGCCTAAGGAAGTTGCGTTCTGATTTTTTCCCATCTATTTAATTGCAATTTTTTAAAATAGTCAGTTTATATCACTAATCTCTCTTCTTTTTAATAACCTGTGTTAGAAGAAGCCACTGTACACAAAAAAAAAGTACCCTAAACCTTTAATATAATGGGGGCTTGCTTGCAAGCTATACAAACTGGAGATTTATTTTCAAATAGTCACTGAATAAATAACTGTTTGTATAGTACCTCTTACATAGGTCCACACAAATATTTATATATAACCTATATTTTAAAAAACCTTATCTTTCTGCTCCAGGATCTTTTAAAACCAGCTGAAATGAATACCTCTGAAGAGGTGACTTGTCCCAACCAAAGAGTGGCCACATCCCTAGTCCATCATTTGGGGCACAATGGGACTTTGTGAACCAGTCTTCCTAGGGACTGGCCCTGCCCCAGAGGGACTGCCTGCTACAAAGCTTCCCAGATTTCTGTATCCCATGTACAGCATAATTTACAGCTGGACACTTTTTCATGCCACTTATTTTCCCTCCGAGGCTCCTTTGGCAGCGTATGCAGGGAGCACAAGGATCCAGTGCTTGGCCTCCTCACTGCTCCCCCTGATTCAGGGCTTGTAGGTGAGTGGGAATCCAGTTTCTGGATTTCAGCAGGCTCCATCAGTGGGACACAGACAGGAAGAAGCAATCCCTTGTGCTGCCTCCCTGCTGGCAACCTGCCCTGGTCTGGGGCAGGGAGAAGTTGCTCTAAGACAGGTTTAATGAGTGTTGTAGCCAATTTATGGCCATTCCGTCTTGTCCTTTTTTTTTTTTAATCAACACTTTGGAAAGGCAGCTGTGAGGTTACCATCCCATAGAATATTATTAAAGTCTAGTGAAAGTATTCATGAAGTACCAGCAACCTGGATATTTCATATAACTGCTGCTTTTTCATCATATTAAAGCATGTTGTTAAATGTGTTTAAAACACTGATTGTGGACCCCACTTTTCCAGTTTTATAACATAGATGTTTGCCTGTCCAAGCAAAGCAGCCCAATTCGTGGTCTGTTGAGGAGATATTTGTGTGGGCAGGGTTGCCTGCTGGGCTGAAATCTGCATTCAGACACCAGTTTCCTCGGAGTTCAAGGAATTTTTCAGTCATCCTGAAATTTCTGTGGCAGTTCATGCTACCAGAGAAGCATTAAGGGGCGACTCAGGGCCAGTGGACAAGAAAAGCAAAAGGATGGAAGTGACCACTTCCAGCCGGTCATGCTCTCATCCCAGGGCAGTTGGAGGAACAAATGCTGTCTGTCCAAGCAGCACTGCTCCAGGCAGTGTGCTCTTGTGCTGAGGTGGCTGTGGATGCTGTCCCTAGAGCCTGCCATGCAAGCAGCGTGACTAAACCTGGCTCTTTCACCTCTGACAGCAGATCCCCATATTTTAGTGGCAGGCTACTTGAATCCTTTTCCAGCTAAACCATTGCAGTTAAACCACAAATCTTCATGTGTTTGCACCAACAGCATTGCATCTTCGCGCTGCTGGGCGACTGCTGCAGCTCCCCACCCCTCTTCCTCCTGGGGACTCCTTCCAGTGCCTGTCTCCTGCCGAGTCAGCAGGCAGGAGCTTGCTGTGCTCAGCGTGGGGCAGCTGGGGACACTGTCACACTCCGTGTGTTGCAACCCATTATGTCACTGGGACTGTGGTTCTCCAAACCCCTCACTCCAGCAAGAACAAGAGTATGTTTTATTGCCTTGATGAGCGAATGCAGCCCTTTGGGTTCGGAAAATAGCAGGTGGCTCTGCCAGAACAAGACCTTGCGTCTTAGCATCAAGCCCTGTACAGCTGGGACCCCATAAACTTTCCCCTGAGCAAAGATTAATAGTGTTTTGTGCCTGTGTGTATACTGTTAGCGTGTCTGAGTAGGTTTTACTGAAGCTCAGATAAGTATGTGCCAAAGTACTCACAACAATTCACTGAGGGTCACTTTTTTAAAGTTTAGAATGAGATAAGTAAGAAAACCAATGTTTTCTTTAATTAAGTTGCAGAAAACTCTTAAAGCTAAGAAATGATCAGGTACTTTGAATGTGTGAAAAGTGCACACTGATAAATGAAAGACTCATCTGGGCAGCAGTAAGATATTTACATGCCCTGAAACCCCAGCCTCAGTCCCTTCATCTAGGCAAATGCATTTTTCCAAGGCTAAGCAGACAGCAGAATATGCTGCTGCACCACTCTCTGCTAGATGCACTGTTATTCATCCTGCTAGAAAGGTTGTGCTGTGCACTTCTCAGAAGGGCACCCAAAGCACCCAGACTGATCTCTCAGTCTATTAAACTCGAAATGACACAATAACCCAAGTAAATCACTACAGCTTTCCCATCCTTTTCCAGGAAATCTGGGGATGGGGAGCACCAGGCAATGCTCCAGATTACTTTGTCATTGAAAAGCAGTATAATGATGATGAGCTACTGCCTGTCAGAGTCCCAGAGCCCAGCTACTGTTCCTTGTAAATCAGCTCCCCAGGTAAGCTTGCCTGTTCCTCTTTAAGCACCATGTAGTGCTGCATATTGCCTAGAGCCTTTTGAACACAAGACTTTCTAGTCCATAGGAAATTCCAGTGCAACATTTGCTGTTATCTGCAACTGGACTGAGCTTTAGAAATGTCCATTTCCCACAGAGGGGAAAAATTTAGGAGAAATACGAGCTTAAAAAGTCATAATAACCTGTGACACTGACATAGACTGGTCCACAAAAGCAAGTGGCTCTGATAAGGCTTTAGGTGTAGCTTTAGATAGAGGAATAAACAAAAGTTTGTGTGCATGAGACCAGGAGGTGTGTCCTTGCCTGTCCCCAGTCACAGACAGTTTCATTGTCACAAGGCATTTCAGCTTTGGCACACACAGCCACTGTCTTCACTGTATGGCCAGGACAACAGGATCCTCAGTAACCAGGTGGATTTGACAGCTGACAGCATTTACAGCGAATTTTGGGGCAAGTGCCGAAGGGTGTGATGTCTGAGGTTCATCTGGTATGCTCCTGCATTTTTCCATTTTTTAGCCACAAAGTAAGTGATGACTTTAATATTTGTCTTTATAGAGTGAGTGGGAGTTATATTGGCTATACTGTTACTTGGCAGTCTTAATGGCACTGTGCTCATGATTAATAAGGAATAACTATCTTGCAATTCAGCCATAGAATGAAATGGGACATTTCGGTAGCACTAACCAAAGAAAATGTTGGCAGTGGGTGCTGTCTTTGGGCTATTTTTGCCTAACTTGACTAATGTGAATAGATTTTTTGAATGGTTCAAGCGTATAAATATTCAAAGCCATGGCAATATGTTTTATTAAAACCAGCATGTTGCTTGGTAGGGCAGAAGAGAATAATGGCTCAAGGGTCTGGGAATGGGAGATGGAACCATTTACATCTAAGTCTCTCTTTAACATCCAGCCAAGGTCAGAGTAAACAAGAATTGTATCATTACCAGCTGGTGGCCCGCAGAATGAGAAATAAATTGATAGTGTGAGTCCAGTTTCCATTGACAGAGGCAAAAACATCCCAAAAGCAGAACCAGAAGTGGAACTAATTGACACCGCTGCTGGCTCTACCTGGGAAGTTAAGGACAGAGCTTTGGTGGAAACCTGGCCACCTTCTCAGCGCGGAGGGTGGTCCCACCAGAGGGAGGCGTAGCCTGTGGGGCAAGGCATGTGCTACCCTTCTCGAGTCAGGATAACATGGCACTACACCTTCCTCCTCTGGGGCAACGTGCCTGGTGTCCTGTGTAAGCCCCACAGAGATGCTAAACCCAGAGACCTCCTCCCAGCAGGGCAAGGAGGGAACCCCTCAGCCAGCTGCCTTCCCTGGGAACCATACACTCCCAGGAAAATGCTTATGACCCGTGGATTTCCACTGGCATTGACATTAGTAATGGCCTCCACCTTCCTGTAATTATACATCCACTTGAAATAATAAAGTTTTCACATATAATACATGAGCTTGGACTGAGGTGGCAGATGATGTTTATTATTATTTTTATTGTTTGTTCTTCTGGATTTTCTGGTGTAATTAATTTATCCAGCCATAATATTTTAAAAACACAATCAAATGCCATTCAAATTTAGAGCCAAAAAATACAGACTCATAATATATGAATGCTTAAAAATGATGACTCTTTTTTGTTGAATACCACAAAGAGGACGTCAGTTTAGCATAATTACATTAAAGAGCATTCCCCTGAGAGACAGAGAGAGAGGTGGGGGTCAAAAAAAAAGAGTAAAGACCTGCCAAAAATAAAAAGGCAGCATGGATCAGTGGTCACTTGATTACAATGGACATGTTGCAATATGCATGTGTATATACAAGCACATATATGCTTGTACATAATCATATGTATAAACCAGCATGCTTTAACACTTAGCTCCAGATTTATGCTTTATAAAATGGTCCTTTCATATGTATTAAGTGAGCTTGAAATCCAGAACTACAAAAGGAAGTGTGCTGGTTTGTTTTTACTTTTCTCGTATAACAGGCCAAATATTGCCTTTCTTGATGTTAATATCTGGATATTTGTTACACAAGTAAGGTAGGGGGAAAAAATTAATAAATGGGACTCATTAGAGGTATTGCCAGAAAAAACTTACTAGATTTGGCTGGGCCACTGAGTTAATCAACATTTTTTCTTATTGAAAGCAAATGTTCAATTACGGAGGAGTTGAACTGGCTAACTGGGGAACTTCAAAAAGCAGAAAATGAGTCTGTATAATTCTCCATATAGCAAATATTAAATGGAAGATAGCTCTGTCTGCATACTAAGGGAAAAGTAGAAATAAGAACAAAAGGCAGGTAAAGCTCAGGTGTCTGAAGTAGGATGCATTGGCTCTCCTTGTGAGTTTCTGGTTGCTAGGGTGGTTGCTGGAGGCTGGCTACGTTGTGAGGATGAAGCGGCTGTGAGACACTTCTCTCTCTCCCCGACATATTTGGATTTACAGAAGGTTTCCCTCCAAGAGCTGGAGATGTATGCTGAGCAGTGGCTGCCAAGGCAAACGCTCCACACAGGAAGGCAGAGAGCTGCCCAACGTGCCTGGCAACTCGGTGGTGGCTGGCCCGGCCCTCTGTGCCTCCGCACCTCACTGCCTGTCCTGGCAAGAGCACTCGTGTCACTGTCCTGGAAGAGGTGGTCAAACCCAGCCATGATGGAGGTATCTGGGGGAAAAGGGAAGTGCAACCAAGGCAGCAGGGGCAATTTTTCCCCATCAGCCTCAGAGGTCAACACACATATACCCCTCTGAGAGATGATGTCTGGTAGAGAATCCTGGTGGCTCCAGCTCCCTGAAACACTACCTGCAGCATGCGTGCACCTTTATGCACCTAAATCAGGCCACGTGGATCTGGGGAGGGGGGCAAGCAGTCCTGTGCAGCAGCTGGGTGCAAATGCTGCCGGGTGTCTGTGCCTGGGGAGGGAAACCTCTCCTGGTTTCTGCACCAGGGCCAGAATGAAAGGCCAGTCTGCACCATCTTATCTTTGCACGTCAGCGTGGGAAAGAACAGCAGCATGTAAGATAAGAAAGGCACTTTTACCTCATTTCATTTCCTTCTCTGATAGTCAGCAGAGAAATTCTTCATGCCAAGTGACACCTGGCAATAGGTTGAAGCAGATAAAACCACTAAGTACAAGCTGTGTTGCACATCTACAAGCAGCCTCATATAAGGCAGCTGTGCAAAGCTAAATATTTTCCTACCCCTCTGTGCCTACAACCTGCACCTTCAGTCAACTCTGCCACCTTGCTATAGACAGAGATTTAGTTTTATGCACAGGAGTCTTAAAAATAGCCTTCACCTCCTGAACCCCTTTCTACAAATGTTCCTCCATTAGCCACAAGCTGCAGCTAATTTTCACACAACATCTGCTGTAATCAAAACCATCTGTGTGGCTATAAGTTAAGGACAGAGAATTTATGGCCCATGTTCTTCTCATCTGACACTGGGAAGCTTTTGTGTGCATTGTCCATACATCTGCATTAGCTATCTGTCTTCAGGTCCAGACATCCACACCATTTCTTTTTCAAAGACACTTTTCTTTTAAAGTCAGCAAGGAATGGTAATTATCAGAATGCTTAGGAAGGAGTAAGTGATTCCAAGCTGACTCTAGTAGAGATGCAGGCTACTGTGCACAGTTACTTTTTAGGCTCTGAAGAGGCCTGTCATGGTATTTTGATCATCTAGTGTGTTTTATAAAGGTTTCTCAGCTTGGACCGGCTTTCTCTTACTATAGGTAATTAGGAAAGAAAAATAAACGAAAGCAGGGCTCCTCTGGCTGCAGAGGAGTGCTGTGCTCAACATAAACCCCTCAGCTGTACAGCACCAGAGGGAGCTGCTAACAGCACTGACAGTTCAGGGAAGTGATTTATGAAGCTTTTCTTCTGTGAAAAGTTGGCATCTAGACAAACTATACCCCTGCTGCCTCTGTATACCTCTGGCAAATATAAAACCAGAGAATATTCTATAAACAGACCACTATGCCCGGTGACTCCCCTTGAAAGGCACGATTAGAAACCAAAACAACTTGATCCATGTTCATATAATATAAGTATTGAGGATTATGGTACAGCAACAGTAAAGCAGGACGCACATCATACCACCTGGTACCAGAGAAGCTAAGTAACCATTTGTTTACTTATATATAAACCTGAACTTCCCTGCTGACCATGTCTTGCTGAGCTGATCCATTCTGTTGTGCTGAACACATTTTTTCTTAAGGCATGTCACTAATGAACACTTTCTTTTCTGGTCTGGATGTGGCCACAGAAAATCTCTGCCATATAATTTCCTGTGTCCCATTCTTGTCACTTTTGCAACAACAGCAGTGTGCACAAACTTTGCAGCTTAGTGCAGTGACAAGCACGAGCTCGTATATCTCTTACACAGTTTGTAGTGTCCTCATCAGCTGCTCACAGGTACCGTGGGTGAACAGTGGCATTAGTTAATGGGCATTAGTGGGTACTGATGCTTCCTTAGACATCCACCCAGGGAACAGCCCTTGCCCTCTGGCAGCAGACCATTATGTTGTATTTGAGACACTTTAAAGAATCAGTTAACTATTTTTAAGCAATAATTTACTGGGAAGCTTAAAAGTTTTAAAAACTCTGATCCCGTATCTATGTATTTCACAGGAAGGATGCAGTCCAGCTCTGTGGTCAGAGATAATGAGATAATGTAGCACTAAGGGGTTCTGCATTGTAAGAAAATCATTTCCCTGCAAGAACAACTGCAGAGGAGGATGAGGAACCATGCCACATACACCATTCAGCTATTGCAAGGCTGCTCGTAATTTGGATGAAAAACATCACTTCTAATTCATTAATTTCTAGTTATTACTGGATGCTCCAGCTAACAAGGCACTGGACAAAATCAGATGAGAATAAGGTGATACCTGTTCTGCAAGAACAATAATATCTATTCCTCCAGAAATGTACTGAAAGGCATCTGTAAAAGAGCACTAGTTAGTGACTTAAAAAAAAATAATCTTGAGGATGTGTTAATACTGTCAAATCACTTCAACCTTCACAGCAAATGAAGTAACACCACTTTTGAAATACAGAAAGAAGGTTACCTTCTCAGGGGACTTAATTTAAAAGGGCAAAGTAACCTTTTTTCTACTGCATCACAACATTTGTCACGAAGAGAGGCATGTTTGGCTGGAGAGCTACAGGAAAAGAAAAATGAGGAGTAGATGGGGGCATTTTGGATAATATCCATAGTGGGATACTGTGGCTTCAGGGTGCTGTTTTGTCAGCTTTGCACCCGTCCTGCCTGAGAAGCTCTGCAGAACAGCCTGATTAACACAAGTGAGTTTAATCAGGACTCAAGGGGTCACCTCCCTGGCAGAAGCCTGTGAGGTTTTTAGAACCCACCATGCCACCACATCAGCTAAATAAACTCTCCCTGCACTTTCTGGAGTGGTGACAACATTCATTTGATCTGTTTGGCACCATAGATTAAATCAAAGCTGCACACTAAAGGAGAGAACTTTTTCCAATTACATTTTAGGTGAGGTGGAGCAAGAGTAAGAGAGAGAGAGAAAGAACAAAGTCAAATAACCAAGGTGTTACATTAGAAAGAAAGGCCTTTTCCTTGGCACAAGGTAATTGGAAGTAGAGCCAGGAAATTATGATTCTAGTACCTACTCTGTCATCCGATTCCATGTGTGGTCTTGGGCAAGTCCTTTAACCTGCCTGTCTAATTCCTTCAACTTGTAAAATGGGGACAACAAACCACAGAGGAGTTTGATGAGTACTAGCAGATGTTTTCATAGTACACTGAAAAAATGTGAGAATCCATGGATGTGGTATTGCTAGTCCCCGGGAGCACATCTAAATAAAAAGAAGCTGAAATTTAAAAATTGCATTTAAGATGCAAACAACACTCTTCTTATTGCAGTGGGCAATTTTATTTATTTCATTTGAGTTATAAAAGTATCCTTACCAAGATTTCTTGTTCTAAAGCTGCCTGGGAAATAGCTTGTTGCAACCTTTTATCATCAAAAATGTCTGCTGTTTTAACTGGATCCCCAAGATTTGTGGTATGTTTCTGTTCCTTAACTGCTGGAGTATGATATTAAGGATTAAGTTGCTGGAGAAAAATGAGAATATTTTAAATTTTCTCAAATTCATGGACTCAGAATGGAATTTAATCCACCGTTTCAAGGCAGACAAAAGTGGAGGCTGTGTTCTGTCTCTGCATTTCATTTTTCTCTCAATTATACCAGCTTCAAAAATAAAAGCCACTTCCCAGAGTCCCCACACAAAGAAAATGCAGAAAGGTTGTGCACAGGGACAAATGGAAGATACAAGAAATTAAAATGGGGAGCTAGCAGGAAGACGAGATGAGAACCTCCCCAGCTTTGCTACTTGAGTGTTCAATGGCTTTCACCACAACGAGAAGAAACGCAGAGCAGAAAGTTTAAATAGCTTGATAACTTGATGTCTAAAAGTATTTTCCTTTGCTCTAGCCAGTGTCCTAACATGGGTCTGATTCACAAAGATGTTGACCATTTGCCAGACTTCACAGAAATCCACAGAAGCTCAGAGACACTGAGCAGTGTCAGACAGCAAAGCCCCAGCCTATGTGCCACAATACAGTGTGGAAATCTAACCCCCGGTGTCTCTGTTTGAAATTTCTGTCTTATATTTGCTTTAACATGTCTGCTGTGCTAACTCTAGCTTTGGTACAAATCAGCGGATTTAGGAATTTCTTACTGGCTTGAGATACACTGTGAAGTCCATTCCCAGCAGCTGAGGAAGGGGTTAGGATTTCTTGCAGTGCGGAAGTCAGGGTGTGACAGTACAAATTCCGGCTGATGGAGTGGATCCCACTCAATTTCAAACACTTGCCATCCCCTGAAAGAAGCGTTGCTTTAGACAAGTAGCACAAAATGATGGCATAAAACTGGAACTTCACTGCCATTCTCAAACAAAGTGCATATTCATTAGGGAAACCACCTCCTCTGAAGCACCTACACTGGCGTGTTTCCTACAGACAGGCTTCAAACCATGTCATATGTTCCTCATTTACATATCACATTAACTAGTGAAGACAACAGAAATCTAATATTACTTCCTAACCAGCTCAGGATCTCTCTGCATCTCATTAGTTACCTCTTCCCTCGGAGGAACTTGTGCTGTGCTGCATGGTTGCAGTTAAGTCCGCAGATGGTGCAGAGCCAGTACTCTGTTTTTTTAAACCAGAGCCCTATTACTTTTTTAAATTTTATTTTACTTTATTTTATTTTATTGTGTTTTGTTTTGTTTTAATTTTCTTTGGTTTTAAATTTTTTAGTTTTCTGTGGGGTTTTTTGTTATTTTTTTTTTTAAGAAACATTTTTTAGTGAAAAATCCAGCTAAACGAGGCAGAAAAGAGCCTCAGACCAGGAGAGGCATGCATGTGGTGGGAGTGAGTGTCAGTCAGTTGGCGCTGGTGCTGCTTGGTGTCCGTGCATATGGGCAGAGGTGGAAAGAGCTCACAGCGAGATGCCCCAAGAGCACAGAACTGTGCAGAACCTGTGGGCAGGTGCGTCTCGCTGCTTCCCCTGCCAGCACTCCCAGAGCTGTACAACCTTGTGTACCCAAGTGTTGAAACTGTGGCCACTAAACGAATTTCACTGTCATTTATTAAAACTGGAGCAGCTCAACTGGCCATAGAAACCCGTAATAAACTTCTAAGAAGGAAAAGGTCTTTCAAGGGAGCTTGTTGATTTCTTTTCCTTAGAGGTCTCTGGGAAGAATTTAATTTCTTTGCCCTGTGGAAGAGAGTTATTTAAGCTTTTATGTGGCACAATGTTGGTTTCATTTAAACCACTTAGCAGGCCTGCTTAAGGCATCTGCTTGTTTAACCAACCCTCTGCTTGTGCTCCCAAATCTCCAGAATTCATATGCTATTGTGCCAACACACTGAATGGCTTCCCAGCTCCAGAAACTGTGCATTCACAACGCGTGAAAGATGAGTTACTTCTGTAGCTTGCCAAGTAAACTTGATTCAAGATCATTATATTCTGGTAGTGGGTTTAGGGTATGTGTCAACAGCTTTTGTTTAGCGCAGTTTAGTTGGCCCATCATATACGGGGTTATGTTATCACAAAGTAACTTTGGGAGAGCTGAAGCAAATCTCCACTTTCAAAACATTAAGGTAGGTGATAAGTCCTATTAAAGCTGATGGGATTTTTTTACACAGGTAACTTTTTCAGGATCTTTCAGGATCTTCCTTTTTCAGGCTGTCACTATGGAGAAGGAGTTGGTGACTTCACTTGGAGCTCCACATCACAGAAGGGGCAGTGGTGTGGCCAGCTGCATTAGCAAGAAGTGTCACACAGGTGAAGAAGAAAACACCCTGGCAAATGTTTTCGGGGAAGTTTGCACAAGATGCCTAAATTAAACTTAAGATCACGGCTATTAACCTCTTGCTTTATCAAGCAAGTTAGCTTTTAAAAAGAAGTTCTTCTTATAATACTTGGATATCAGGGCCTTGGTTTTTTCAGCAATATTCTATTTTCTGCTTTGGGATTTTAAATTAAAACCCTTTGCACTGTAGTCTTTCCACTTAGCCAGTGGATTATTGCCACTTAAAACAATGAGGGGCAAGTATTTCCTTTGTGTTTCAGAAGGATTTGAAAAAACCGCAAAAGCAATGGAAATATGCCAACTTTTGTTAACACATTTGTGCATATCAATGGTTTACAGGTGCAGGCACACGAGAGAAGGGCTGGGAAGAAAGTGACAGCATGATTGATTGCATTTTCCTGTTCGTGATCATCTATGTGACATACATAGTACATATGGTTAGCACAGACCTCCTGACTCAATGTATTTCACATGTATCCACCTCAAAATCAAAACTATGACTCCTTGCGTTTGTTTGTTTTGCTGGAGTACTATAGAAGGAAAGGTGACCCAAGGAAAATAAAACTAATAACACCAGAGAATACCATTTTAACTCAAAACTCATCAAAAACCAGACAGTTTTCTGAGCCACAGAGAAGACGAGGGAGTTCTGTGGCTACCTGACCCTTTTCCCATGAATGCTGCCATCTCCATCATCAATTCTTTAACTTCTCTATCTATTTTTGCAACCTTCTCACACTAAATTTCCCAAAGTTGTTTCAGCTGGGATAGAATGAATGAAAACTGAATTAGGTCCAACATTTTGTCTTCTAAACTGGCAATATATTTGGAGAAAGGACTGCTTAAACCTTTTGTCTTGCTCAGAAAGAAGCACATTGACCCTGCTACACAACCTGCCCATGAATAACCACAGTCTTTCAATGCTACTTCCCCCTGCTACTGTCACCTCCCTTCAGCATTTTTCTCAGGTTTATATATCTTTTCTCAGCACTCTAGGAAGTATTGAAGTCACTTTGAAAGATGCTCTTTTGATAATATTTCTGCCCCAATGCAAGTGAAAAAAAAAAAAAAAAATCAAACCAAACTGAAAAAAAGACAAAACAGAAAAGAAAAGGAGAAAGATTGATCTGGGAATTTTGCCACTTAGCTTTTGGCTTTAGATGTAGAGTTCCTGTAATCTTCTGAAGTGTAACCATACAAAATCTGTCCTCTTTCAGGGCTTTTAGGTTTCTCGTGGCCTTGTTTTGATACAGGAGCACTCAGACACATGGATGGTTGTTGTGTTATACATTCTGACCGTTGATAATATAATTGCATCAGCTCATGGACATGTCTTTTAAAGAGAGACCCTTGGTCTCCCAGTGGATGTCCTTCTGACTCTGGGTAACAGCAATCCAGCAAAGTTAGATTATACCTGATATCAGAATCTGGTCACTGTCTTCAAAATTTACTTGTCTCTGTCTCCAGTTTTGCAGTTCTTTTATCAAAGAGGAGAGAACAGAAGATACTGTTCTCAAAGCCCCTGGGTCCACAAATACCTTTTTTTGCTGAAATACACATGAAAAAGCACTTTTTTCATATTTCCTTTTACATTTTATTTAATTTTAATTTAGTTTAAATTAAATTAATTTAGAATGAATGTAATTTTTTTTATTTATTACTTTTTTAAAATCTCACTCACAGCCTATCAAGAATTATGTTAGACCCAAAACATAGCTCTTGTTTCATATGCAGTATGGAGAATAATAACTATTTTAAGAATAAAAATGATACTTGAACAAAATTCTGTTACACAATACTCCCCTGTCGGGGAAAGAAAATAAGCCATAACCACGGTCTATCCACTTACTTTTTCCATTTCTATTCTCTTTCTGTCTAAGGATCATTGTCAACATTTCGAAGAGAGAATTAAGTGCCAGAGAAAGGAACAAGAGGAATTTGATGGCTATCTTTCCAGCCATTTGTTTTCTTGTCCGTTTATTCCCAGTCGTTTGCTTCAGCTCTGCCTGGGAGCGCAGTGCCTGCCACTCTGTAAAAATATTACTATTTTTGGTGCATGATACTAGGTGCAGCTCCCATTTCCCAGGACGCTCAGTATGATAACTGGGATCTGTCCTACCTCTTCCTCAATATGCTCAGACCAAAACATCACCAAACATGTTTTGCTGTGGTTTTTAGCTCATACATTTCTTAATTGCAGATGTCTCCCACTTAAATGCACTGGCAGCATTAATTCTCCCAAACTTTGCAGTCTCTTCTCTCATTTTCTCTGTATTTTTTTGAAATGCCAGATGAAAGCACTTTTTTTTCTTCACAATGCATTTCTGTGCTTGGTGTACCTTATACCAAGATACACAGCTGCAAAGGGTCTCCCTCCTCTGTGTGATCTGCAGAAGGGTCAGAGACCATTATGATCCTCCTAAAGCTGCATCTACTTCCTTGGTGAAGGCACAGTAGCCTCCCAGCCACGTGGCACAGGGGTTCCTGCACTCCTTCCCCTACACCAGCAGCACCAAGCCAGGGCGAGCTCTCTCCCTATGGATTTGTGGCAGGAGGATGCACGGTCCTTGCATGCTGAAAGAGTCCAGGTGTGGGTCTGCCCGGAGAGCAGCACTCAGGAAGGCCAGAAAACTCATTTGTCAGTCACCAGTTAATTTGGAAGAAGTCCTACCTGCTTGCAGGCAAGAAAGAAGAAAGTAAGAAAAGAAAGAAAATTGCTGAATTAAGTCTTCCGCTCAGATGTTTTTCCCAGTCCCTTCCTTTGTTTCTAGTTGCTGTAGCCAAAATTTCGCCGTCCAAGCTGTGGGTACAGTGCACATGGGAAGAGCAAGACGCATCCCTCAAAGAGGGGATGGGTGAGCACCCCACGGCCCTGCGGTGCAGACAGGGGCTGCTTCGAGGCCTCTGCCTTTCAAGACAGTCTGATGGGATAAAGGTCCTCATATCCCCATCAGAACTCATCTTACACCAACCAAGGAAAACACACATAATTAAATTAAGGCACTTTGTTTTCATATCATCAGTGCAATTTATAAAGATACCAGTGTGACAGCTTCTAGGCACAGATACAGGCTTCATATTTTTCCTGGATGCAGCACATTGTTTTCTCAGCCAGAAAGCTGTGCTAGGGAGACTCTTCAGCACAAAGCAATGCTCCAGGCCATCTTCCTTGGTAAGGAGAAGGGGTGTTATCTGCCCTTAAATTGTGGTTTTACCTAATTGAGTTCAGCAAGATGCCTTCTTTAACCAAAACCAGTCACATGGAAATATTTGGAGCAGGGAATGATGATATCTGATACAAAAGTTCACACGAGCTGTCATGCCTTTTAAAGATGATAAAATGTTCAGGCAAGCCATAAGCTGGACTCTTATATTTTGACAATATATTTCCTGCATCCAGAGTCTCCAGTTGTGACAGGGGGACATTTTCACCTCACTTTTGGTGTAGACAACTTTAGGAGTGCAATTACATACTGATATGAAGTAATGCTTAAGTTGAAAGTAGGAAGTATCTCTGCTGCCAGTTGCAGAAGACAGTGACCCTAGCAAGGCATTGCTGTGGTAGCAGAGTTTGCTGACAAGGGTCTCCATAACTGCATCCTTGATAGCAGAAGGGGTTCTTCCCTTCTCACACTTTGCCAGGAACACTGACACTGTCTTGTTCTGATCCCTGTGCTCCCCGGTGCCTTTTTTTCCCCTTTACCAGAGAAGATGTGAAATGAAGAACAAAAATCCAGCAATAACAGCACCCTGACCAGTTTTAGATCATATCTGCAGCTGTAGCAGTGGAATGTCCATCATGGGGGGGGTAGCAAGTGGAGGAAGAAGGTAGGTAGAGTCCCATGTGATGCAAGCATAGAATGTGTCTGAGGGAGGAGGCCCAGGCAGAAAAAACCATGCGAATCAATGATGGCCAAATCAGTTATCTTAAAGTTTCCTCTCCAGGGCTGTGGTCCCCTAAAAGGAAGGAGAGTTTGATGGTATCTCATGTTAACAGCTCAGGATGTACACCCAGTGTTTCCCTGAGCTTCCTACACTCTGTGGAACATCAGCTGCACCAAGTCAGGTTCAGAGCAGCCAAGTTTGAGGGCAAAAATGGTGAAGAACTAGAAGAGGGTATTCCAGCTTCCCAGTGACCTGGAAGAAGGTGGTTGCTGCTGGCTGTGTTGTCAGACCTGTACCACAAGGGGACTGCCAAGCACCTTCTCCAGCATCACACCACGTGGGAAGGCTGCTTTAGACATGCAAAAACAGCATCTCCAGGGCCAGCGAAGTATCTGTGAAGAAGGAGGAGTGGCACCACGCTGAGGCCACCACACAGGAAGGAATTTCTCCTTCAGAACAGCCTCATACTACAGGTCAAGTTAGCACCAGGCAGATGCCTCTGGAGTCTATCCTTCTCTGGGAGAAGGCAAAACTTCCTCCCAGGAATATGGGGAGTCAGCTGCCCCCTTGCCTTCAAAAAGAGAAATGTCCATTTTGCTGGAAGGCAGATGCTTGGGCATCATATGGTGCCTGCAGGCCACTGGCAGCTGGCATGCTGAGTCTGAGCCTGGACTGGCAGCAGAAATGGCCCTGAATGAAGTCAAAATTATTGCTGACGTAACTTATAAATTACTCTCTTTGATGTTTAATAAAACCGAACATATTGTAAATTAAATTAATATTTGTTCAGGGATTCATAAGATGCAATCATTGTCAGTTACAGATTACAGCAATGACCCACAGAGGGCACAGAACAAATGAGATCTGGCCATAGTTTTTATAGGGGCATACTGCCATGCCTTTGCTCACAATGAAATAGTGACTAACTTTAAAAGTATAATGTTCTTTTATTAGCACAAAGGGTCTTTGGAGTGGAGGTGTTACAGTCAGCCTGGTCTAGGTATTTACTGAAAGCAGAATTATTTCATGTACTTGAAATATTGGCAGCTAGGAAATCGTGTTTGATTTCTTTCGCTATAGAGAGTGAACTGACCCGGTTGTGATTTGGGCTAGTCAGGGTTACTGTTATTGGTTGCACTGGGACTGAGACTCTGCCAGATATCCTATCTATATGACCTTAAGAAAAGAAAAGGCAGTGAGGGTTATTTTGAGACAACCAGCTCTCTCATAAAGTTAAACTGGATTATCCCAATAACTGTATTTCACTTAATTCACAGCCTCCTACGCTCGCTCGTCAGAGGATACTGTGATACCCTTTTGCTGTGGGAGTGCATTGCAAAAAATCTAATAATTTCTGCTGAGTTGAGAAAACAGTAAAAATAATTCAGGGACACATTTTGTGTGTCATGTTTTCTTGCTCTTATGGAGTGATGTAGGCATATTGTTCATGCAACCAATAGCCACTGAAAAAGTAAAATCAGGGTGAAAAAACTTCAGGCTAGAGATGGGAGAGAGGACCATCACAGTATTCACCTTTGACTACTTTGTCTTTTTGTCACTGACCCACTGAAAGCCAGTGGCTTTCTTCAGGCAAAAAGAACCTCATAAAAGCAAAGTCCCAATGATGTCAGATCAAGTTTATATTGAACAAAAAGCAGAGCCTTCAACTTTCCTCTCACAGTTTGACATCACACGCATGCAATCACCCATCTGTTCCCTGAACTAGCTCTTAGCTAAGAAAACAAGAGTAGTGAAGACCACAGGAGGACTATGGGGCATTATGTATCAAACAGTAAATATCTGTGTCAGCATTACAGTACATATTTTGGCTTACAGGGGCAAAAGAGAGTATTTGAGTAGTGACCAAGGCCCATGGTCTTCATGGGAAATAAAATTTCACTTGCAAACTGGCTTGGCACTTTGGCCATAGGCCAGAGAAGGCAAAGAAACGATGCTAGAGGGTAAAATTTTCAATCCCCCTCTGAAAACAAAGCAACCTCTGATGCTTCAGATGAGTGTCTAGTACACCCACCTAAGTTAGGAGACACCCAGCAATTGTAACAGCTGTGACCCTGAGCCTCCCTGGGAAAGCATGCTGTCTGCTTCAGCCATGAGTCCAGAGATATTAACTTGGGGATAAAGTTCACGTTTTCCAGGCTGACTGGCTGGACTCCTATTCAGCTGACTCAGAACTGAGGAAAAGGAGATCAGATACTTGAACATCTGCTTGAACCTCTGCAGACCTCTTCATGGGCTTTCACTGAAATAGTTTTGGAAAACATAACCACTTTATGGCATTCTGTAAGAAAATAATACAAATGAGACTTTTGTTTTATTATAAAAACAGATTGCATTAGGAAAGGAAAGGTAGAAAAGCTGTTCATGCCTCTTGTGCTTTACATATAGGCACACAGGGTGGGACTTTAGCTTGAGACTATTTTCTCCTCCCTACATAGTCTCTCTAGTGCCTGTGTTGATCCAGGGTTAATGAAGAGTTATTGTCCATGTGAGGGGATTGGAACCTCTTGGATTAAGACCCATATCTGACAGCCTTATAAAAATGTCAATGGTGCATGCTCACCTAATATCTTGATCCTAAAAAGCTCCCATTTGTGGAATTAAAAATTCATTCGAAAATCAATACACCCTCATTTACCCTCAGTTTTTGAGAAAGAGTTTTGTGAGATATTCAGAGTTTTGGAATTTTTTATTCAGTTTATTGGGATCATGATGAAACATATCACTCACAAACCCCATCCATCATATCATCATCAAAATATTCATTTGTTCTTCTCTAACTGGGATCAAATTTTTAATAAGGAATTTATACCCATGTGAAGATAAACTCTTAAGCTCTGCATTTGATTTTTTCTGTGTTTCCAAGGAACTGAAAATATGTTTCATCTTTTTCTGCTTCTTGCAGATAATTTGATACAGTGTATTTTAGAACATTTCTTCTGTATTTACATTTTGGCACTAGTATATCGTATTGTTACATTGTTCACAGCCTTACTATTGTCACTGCCAACTTCTTTTGGGAAAAATCAAAGAAAAGCTGAGAGAAGATATATCTAGCCACAATCATTTGGCTGCCTAATACTTTATTGCTCCCTTCTTTCTTACTGGTTTCCAGTTGTCAATCTTGTCATTAGTAGTTCTAAATAAACTATTTTATTTCTTGTTTAGTAAATAATTTTACAAATCAACAGAACTCTTTGAGGACATGAATCATACTCTTCTTCACGTCACACAAATTAAAGCAAGTCCACAAAGCCATGTTGTGGTTGACTAATTTTTGGAACATTTTTTCTTTATGGTGGTATATTCTAAGCAGAAAAACAAGGTGACTTTCACTGAGCTTAAAAACAAAGGATACTCACCATGTAACCGCTTTGGGATTTTAAGACTTTAATTGTTGAAGCCTCCTGACTCTAGAGTCTCACAACAAATGAATGCAGTTGCCCTCACACATCTATTTTCTCCAAGTGATCTTACTTATAATTATGTCTGTGTGTATTTACGTAAAAACAATCATATCAGAGGGATAGAAATTGCTTTTTCACTCATCTATCTCAGACAGAGTCTTGCAGAAATCCTTCTCTTCTGAGGGTTTTCATGCATTCAGTAAAGTCTTCAGTGAACAGTTTGTGCCTACCTGAATTAATTCCCAAACATCAGCCAAAAAAATAGTCATTCATAAACCTTAAAGAGAATCTGCTATGGTTTGGTTTATATTGTTTTTCCATAACATCCAGCACAGCATAGATGGTTTCCTAAGAAATGGTCAGTTTCTGCCTGTACTCCCTGTAATGAAAAACCAAAGCCCACTTGAATTTATTCTCAAGATACAAGGTCTGGTAATGTAGAAAAACAGAAAAATCCCTTTAGTCAGTGGTATCTCTTCAGAAATTTAGGGTGAAGCAACCAAGATGTGGTGAGTCAACCAATGAGCTTGTGGTTGATTTTGCTCCCTATCCCCATCTCCCGAACTCTTCTGCACCACACTCCTGTGGAAAAAGGTTAGCTCAGATACTTCTCTGTGTCAGGAAGGATTTCTGTCTCTGACTCCCCAGAGGCTCACAAAAGGTCCATATGGGGTAATTTTGAGGCAGTGGCCAAGTGAAGAATCAAAAGGTCTTTGCCATCTGGAAAGTGTTACCATGGATCCACTGCATTGTGATTCCCAGAGAGGCAGGGGGCAACATCAGGCATCTCCAGGGCTTCTTGATGGCAGTTCAACAGAGGATGCAAGCTGGCTTCAGGTGTTAAGTAAGACTAAACTGGACATGATTCTGAACGTGGGCAAAGCACCCTTTTGAATCAAGCCACTCATGCAATCTACATTAATGGTCCCCATAGACCTCATTAGGCATTACTTTATTTTTTTAAAGTTATTCCAATACTATACTTTTTCAGTTATTCTCCCCTTGAGACTGGATGATACTCTTTCCTTAGGGAACTTTAAAAAATGTTTTTCTTGCTTATTTTTCATTATATTCGCTTATTTAACTACAGATCTAGCTCTAGTTAGACTCAATGGGTGTCTGCTGTTTTTCAAATCTTTATCGCACACTACTGACCACCATGATTTCTTCTCTTCTCTTAGGAGTCATTTCTCCTACATGTGGGGCAGTACTGCAGCACCTCTCCACACAGCAAAACAAGAGTCCATTGTTGCTAATGATCCCCAGGACTGATGAAGATTTCAGTATCCCTCAGATGGAAAAATGGTCCTGGATGGGAGGGTGATCTTGTGCTGCCTGATGGAGCGTCTGAACACTCATGACAGGCAACGTGATACCCACATCCACAGAGAATCCCTGGGGATTTTAATCTCTCTGACGGTTTACACCACGTTTCACCAAGATGCATTGTATGGGCCTAATCTGTCCACATTCAGCAGAGCACTTCAGCACATGCTTAACCTGAGGCATGTGCTCAGGGCCATTAAAGTTAATGGTGCTTAGGCAGATTTCAAAGCTAAAATGTGTGTTAAGGGCCTCTCTGCAGCAATGCCTTTCAACGGTTTGCCCAAAAAGAAACCCCTTAAAATACAGCTAGGTTGAACTGCATAGTATTTTCACTGGGGCAAATTTGTTCATCACAAAAACATAAATGGGGAAGTGTAAACCTCTGCGCTAGATACTTCTAGAAGAATGATTTATACACAGCACTAAGAAAATATTGTTGCAATAGAACAGATTAGTATAAGCTCTCTGGGGAGACACTATGCTTTCCTTGGGTTTTGCAGAGTGCCTGGCATACTAGAGATGCCAGAGTTAACAAGTAGTTATTAATAATAATAAAATACTTCTACTGAGAGAATAGACACCAGTTCTTTGTATCAACCACATGTCAGATAGACAAATATCAGATAGATAAATATAAATGTACTCAAATTTACTCTTTGTGAGTTAATAATTTTTTTAAGATGGGATTGGCTCTACTTTGTATATTTTTTTACCCTTTACTCGGTCTCTTTGCAGTTTAAAATGTCTTTTATCAGCCCAGAAGGGCTGTCTGCCTCAGTCACATCAACCAGCATAAGTACAATAGCATCAGCCACTCCTATTTTGCCATAGGAGTACTGTAAACCAAGCCCAAGTGTCAGCAGAGCACAAGCTACTGAGAATTAGTGGCTCTCCGGCTCACATCTGACTATTTTTCACAAAATAATTCCTACATACTAATTTGTAGGAGGTTGGAACATCTCTCTGTATGTTCACTGCCTTACTGCTCAGCCGTGAGACATGCCAAAAGCTCCGCTATTTCAGAAAGGTGTGACATCTGAGAGGGAGAACGCATTCTCAGATTAATGCTGCCAAATTCAGGTGAAAAAGGCAAATTTTACTGAGTTGCCAACTGCAGCAGAACTGTTGCACTGGGTCTTGCTGGCATGTGCCAAGAAGGCTGGAGGTTTCCAAACTTGCCACACTGAAAATGCACCATTACAATGTTTTGGGGAGGAAACGTAATGTGGAAGCAAGCTGACCTGCCATGGGATGCAAGCACTCCTTTTCCAGCTCTTTGGTTTTCTGTTGCCAGCTGTTCCCAACACAGCCATCACCCGCACCAGCCCAGCCCCTGGGAAATGCCCGTGTGAGGCAGCGAGGCAGCAGCACAGGGCGTGGCGAGGACACCTCGAGCTTGTTCTTCACTTCCTTTCCTGCCATGTCACCTCAGGCAAGCTGTGCCATGGCCTCACACCTCTGCTAAAAACCTCATAAAAGGATTGAAACTATTGCAAGCCAGAGAAAAAATCCGGAGTTTAAAAAAAGACATGTCCAGGCCCCGCAGTCCCAGCAGAGCTCTCTTTGTTTCCTTTCTGATTTTAGCAGATCCAAAGCATGTTTTCAAGCTCCTTTTACCACAGCCACAAGAGCTAGAAACTTGTTCTAAAAAAAAAAAAAAAGAAAGAAAGAAAAAAATCCCCATAAAGCTAGGATTCCAACCTAATCAAAGCACTCTGGAGGCTGGAACAATAAAAATAACACGGGTAGTTTTGAGAGCCGCCAGTGCAGCCAACGTTGCTGTTGTGCCCCCGCCACCTCTAGCTGCCTGAAGAGACAAGCACAGGCACTGAGCCTTCTCAAGAGCCCAGAGACACTCACATGTTTTGAGGAAAACAGGATTATATTTTGACAAGAGCTGCCAGAAAGTAAAAAGTTCATACATGCGAGGAAGACTGACTCTTCTATTTACAATAAACCAGCCCGGCGGCTCCCAGCCCAGCTCCTAAGGGCTCTCCAGGGCAAAGGTACAAAGAGGTTTTTTGGAAGCTTCAGTGTTCTCTGTCTGCCTCCAGGCAACTGTCCTATATTTTCTCAACAGGATCCTCCCAGCTGAAACAAAAGTCCCTGGCCGGAAATCAGGCACCCAATGACACATCGGGGACCTGCCAGAAATGGGGCACACCCACCCACACCTTCCCCCCCACAGCTCCCAGTCCATCACTTTTCCCCCTAAATAGTGTGGCACTGCCCTGCCTGTGCTGCTGGTATTGCAGGAGGGAGAGATGCAGGATCACAAGCCCTGCCTCCACAGCAGGGGTGTAAGCTGTGAGAAAGGGGCAGGACTCCCTCCAAGTGTGGATTTGGCCCATCACACTTTGCCTTCCACCATCTATGCCGTCTTTAAAAGCCATTTCACAAGTAAATACATTAATATGTGGAAAGTTATCCTTAATAGAGTGTGTAAAGGGTTTTGGCACAGAAAAGGTGTGTGATAAAGTGCATTCCAAACCACAGTCCTGATTAAGTATTTAAGAATGTCTTCCAGTGGGAAAAAGAGGTGAAGAAAAAAGTAAGAAACAAAATTAAAAGAACTGAAGCAGTTCATGAAGACATAGATGAATCATGAAACTCTACATGGAGCTGCCAAATTTTCAAAAACACTTTAGGTACAATATATGAAATCAACCAAGTAAGAGGTGCTTGAAATTACGGATGTATGCAGATGTTGGTGGACTCCAGAATTAACTCTAAGCCTATTAAAACTTTAAACACTCAGTGTGCTTGACTGTCAACAAAGGTTTTATATAGTGTTGCAGTTTGCAGATCACCAGGGATTCAACTTTCCCAACTGAACACCTTAAGGCTGAGGCTCAAGGGCTGCAGTCCACTATTCTTTAATGAGATGCAAACCACAAAAACATGGAACATGCCTAGAAAGAAATCACATCAGGGTAAGGTCCAGCAGAGCTGCTGAAACCATGACGTATCAGAAATTTAAGAATGAGATCCTTCTATGAACATTTAAGGTGCTGTTTTGAATACAGCACCTGCTAATGTGTTCATTCGGTGCATCATGAGGTACTTCAGCAGGGCACAGACTGGGCACTGCCACCCCACCTCACCCTCCTGTTCTGGGTGTGCAAAAGTTTAAACTTCCAGGAAACACAATGGAGTCTCCCCTGATGGTGTGCTCAGAGACCTGATCTTGTGCCACAGCACTTTTGCCCTAACAATAGACTCAGTTTCACCTGGGATATCTCCATTTACTGATGATCTCTGAAAGGGATGAAATTATTAGAGGACTAACTTACAAAATACACTTTTTTTACCATGTAAAAATGATGCCTAGAGCATCAAAGAAATGGATTATCATCTATTAAACGAAGCAAAATTCCAGCCCTATAATCCCGGAATCTTTCAGAAAAGAAGGTGGTGTGTAACAGATCACATCTGTAGTTTTTAGTGGGCACAAGCAGAGAGGTTCAGTCCTGATTTGCACCAGCTGAGACACAGTTTTTGAATGTCAGTGACTCTACCAAGGCTGGCTCTGTCCTAATGACAAAAAGAAGCAAAATTAATGCAGATACAGTGTTGCCTTTTTTTAACAAATCCACCCATGCCCTTGGGAAAGGGTGAAGCAGGAATCCCTCTCCCTTGTCGATCTTAGATTTCAAACACTTTTTGTTTTCTATCTGAACTTATTAAAACCCTTTATACACTTATAAATTCTTCTGTGGTACATGATATGTTTAAAGCCAAAATAATAAAAGAATGAGAATGTTTCTGTCCAGAGTTACTTAAATACTGAATGCAAATTTCCTGATAAAAATCCTGAAGAATCACAACATAGTCTAGTGTACTATAAATTATGCTAAATCAAATAAATCAGACTATATCATCCCTGGTGGCTCCTACACAGTCTTTAAATATATTACCCACTCCTCATCAGTCCATTCCACTCAATAACCAGCTCTGTCTTCAGTCCCCAGGCCCGCTTTAATTTGAACAATATATTAGCTTTTGCAGTATAAAGGAGAAAGAAACCTCAGGAAGAAGGCAGGCCGGCTTACAAATGACTCTCCCATGGCAGCTCACTCAGACGTGTAGGATGGATGGCTGTTCTGAGCGGTCCGTGTCCCAAACGCAGCCAGGGCAATAAATCTTTCCCTGGCCAGGAGCTGGGAGCATGAGCGGTCCCTGCCTCCGCCTCCCCAGTCCTCAGCCCCCCTCGTCCCTTCCAAATACAAAGGCTTGCAGCCTTTTCAGCTCCATTCAGAGGGCATAGCTCATGGCAGACCTGGGAAGAAGAAAACCAGAAGCTCAGCCTCCAGGGAGAGGGGTCTCCCTTGGTGGGTGTCCCAGCACTGGGTGGTCATAGCCATCCCTGCTTGGGAGATGACTCTGACTTGGTACAGCCAGAGCCTCCATCCACCAGCCTCAGAAATGACGGGATATGAAGAAGATGGACCTGAGCACCACGTCCTATAAGCTGTCCTCAGGAGGGTGGGAGAGGGCAACCAGAGGTAGTTGCTCCTCCCCAAGAGTCCTTAAAGCAGGGGGACCAAACCACCTGGTTCCTTACCAGGGAACAGGCTGGTGTCCAGTGTGCCTGAGACAGAGGGTCACAAGCTGAAACCTGATGGTGCTGAGCCAAGGCTTTGCTCAACCTTCCCCCAGGAGCAAAGAGCCCCGTGTCTAACATCGTAAAACATCTGGTAAGGCTATCAGGAGGGAGACTGCTCAGGATACAGTTTAACAGAGCTGCTGGGATTTTTTTTTATTGCATTTATTTTCACAAATCATAACAATAAAAAAAGGAAAAGTTGGAGTCCACTCAATTGAGTTAATGCTTTCGGAATTTTATTAATCAACGTCTCAGCATTCATAAAAAAATGACACCTTTTAAAACCAGTGGAGAGAAACATTTCCAAATACTTCCAATCAAAAGAAATTATTTTAAAACTCACATTACATGTATTTTTAAACCAAACCCTCAGGGAAATGGGTGTGAACTCTGAATTATCCCAATTAACTTCAGTGCCAGAGATCAAGGCCAAAAATTGCAAAGTCAGCTCTAAGCTTTCCGAGTAGGTTGCTGAGGGTGCTACAGTGCCAGTAAAGCAGCTGAGCTTTTTCATGCCCACTGCCTAGGTTTGTCCTGAAGCACCCCTAAGAAGAGCTCCAGCACAATAACATGGAGAACAGTGGTCTTGTGCAGAATAAAAGAGCACAGCCTATGACAGTTCTGGTATTGACTAAATAAAATCTGCCTGCTGAGGAGAAATTGGAAGCCAAATTATGTTAATGCCCTTATAAAGATGTTTACTGACCAAGCAAATGCATTCCTTTGTCTGGTCACATGGTTAGCGTTCACTTAAGGGCAGTAATTTCAGTTCTGAAATTCAGTATTTCGTGCCATGGCAGGGCTGAATACCAGTATTTTCACTGCGAGTCTGTGAGTAAGTGAGGGGGCAGCACATCAACAAGGAAAGCAGCCTATGATTCCCTGTGGGTCTTCTCCTCCCTAACTCCAAATGCCACATAATAGACCATGTCTTGTGTCCTATTTAAGCTGGAGATGAAAAAGTTAGTTTGAAAAATCTAAATTTGGTGCACCAGAACTGAATCCCCAAAAACAGGGTCATGAAGAAATTACTTCCAGGATGAACACAAAGGCAGTGAGAGATCAGGGAAGACACTACAGTCTTTGCTCTTGCTAGCTACACTTAAGACATTTTCCCCCTCTTTTTCCAACACTCAACTTTTCTTTTTTTCAGTCTCTTTTCCCCTGTTATCTGACTGCATTTCTCTTTTCTAAGAAGTTCACTCTCCTCATCATCCCATGCTACTTTCTCCTCTTGAAATATCTGCTTGGCACTCCTCTCCCAGCCAAGGGAACTCACAAGAGTTCAGCCTGTCCCTCTCTGGTAAGAAGCACCATCTCTGCCTTTCCTGCTGTCTGGATGGTGAAGGGTAGTGCAGACAGCAAGTTGATAATAATGAAGTGGATGTGAACAAATAGATCTGGTGGATCTGCCCAAGCTGTGAGGGTTGTACCATGCAGTTGAACTGACCAGGTGAAGGAGCAGCTCTGACCCGTTGGGTAGAAGGGGAGCACAAACCTGATCATGATCAAGGGGACTTGAGGTGCACAAGACATAGTTACTCTCACTGGAACTTTATCTCTCTAAGGAAACAAAATAGGATGCAGAGCCACATCTTGCAGCAGCCCCCAGCAAGGTCTTGTCTACCAGTGATGCTGTTCTCCCCTCCAGAGAATTGACTCAGCATAACCACAGTCCTCTGAGCCACTTTCAGCAGGTCCTACATGAACCAGATGGCCATTCAGTGCACTGACTTGATTCATCTTGTGAAATCAAATGGAAGAAGAGAGGAGTTGACAGAGGGGAGTGGTTGTCATCGTCCCCCTGAGATACAGAAACATTTTGCAACTATGAATGAAAGAATAACATTCAGAAATTACTAAGGCCTTTCATTCAAACACATTCAAACAGATACTGTGGAGCACTATTCGTACCACGAAGGCTTATTTAACCAGAACACAGAGAGGGTCCAGGAACCAACAAACACAGGGTTTGAAAGTTTTCAAGGGTGCTAAGCTAAATTCAGAATGATGCCTTATGAAGGCTAGCTGTTGTGTTGTTCACAGAAGTTCACTGTGAGCAGAAATGTTCATGTGAGCAAAAGTTACTGTGCATACTGAGCTTTAGTGTCATACAAAGACCAATCCACGAGTCACTTAGCTACCTAGAGCAAAAGGCAAGGTTTTATCACAAGTCCTCATTCTTTAAAACAAGTTTTACTGCAACAGGTAAGACTTGGTGAGGTACTGCCTGCAACAGCAGACATGTAGCCCATAATCCTTGAAGGACTAGGTTTCTGTCAACCATGTTTGAGCCGGTTCTCAAACCCACTTTGCAAAGGCAATTTCCAGTTGGAGCAAGTGCAAACCTACTCATTTAGCAGCTGGTGCTGTTCAAATAAGTGTCTGGGAGTAAGGAATTCAGTAATTCAAAAAGCTGTTGAATTTTAAATCCCATTGACTCATCCCTCAAATAATTCAGCAGACTGCAATATTTGCAGTCCATTGTTTTAAGAAAATGATGCAAACTATATGTCTTTGTCAGATAAATTATTCACACGAGTAATGTGCCCCTGCTGTTGTTCACAAATATAACTCCTGACCCAGTTACTTCTCCAGCTGTCTAACTAGTGCTTCAGTTAGCTCAGGCTTTTGAGAAGCTATAGGCTTCAGCAAAAATAACTCACCCATTTCAGTCAACTTAGCTCTGCAGTGCCACAGCTCCTTTGCCGGTTAGGGCACTGTTCAAATCAGATGAAGATTGTTACCTTCATTTTACGGATAAGGCAGCAGAGTCATGGTAAAGGTGGTGTCATATCCAAAAATTAACACTGATGGACCCAGAAGCACAATCCTAGTTGAAGATGCTCAGTCCTGTACTGAAATCCACACTTTTTCAGATAAGACTGGCAGCTTGCCCACTTGAAAAATGTCCATTTATATTCTCAGGTGTCTGAGATGATATTAAGTTGTCAGCTTGGGGATGGAGGGAACTTGGGGATCCCAGCACTCTCCAAGACTGAATCTCATGATGCTCTGGCCACCCCAGAGAGCTACAGATCCCATTTGAAGACATTCGGGTCAGAGAGGTATGCACAGCCTGAATTCAGGAGGAACTGTACCTGGAGATCCACTGGCTGTGGCACTAAGCAGACAGCTGGCATTTGGATAAAGAGGCCAGATCCATCCTAAGATTTCCTTGGTGCATTCAAGTTCTGGACTAGACTAGTGCCAGGAAGAGTAACATTAGTATAACAAGGAAAACCACAGGGAACAGGGTGTTAATCGTGAAAGCACGGGTCTTACCAAAGGGAGAAGGGAGAGGCAAGGAGGCAGAGAGAGAGCAGAAGCAGTGAGTGCACAGACTTTGCAGAGGGGCAGAAACACAGCCAAACCTTTAAAAGCCTCATTTACGTAGATTATTGGAAGAATGTAACACAGAAAAATGGAATTTTCCCCTCTCAGGGGAGAAGTCTTTGGGGAGCTGGTTGATGCCAAATGTTCTCCCTGTGCTTGATGCAAGGTTTTGGCAGGTACCAGTGCACAAATGGAGCACAGATCTGTGCTCATGTAGCAAAGGAGAAGACCTCTTCCCTACAGGGATTCAAAGTTCAACAGCTTTGATTATTTGAATGAACACATTACATTTCTGATGGTGAAAAGTGTGCAAAGGTTTACATAAACAAAGTTTTGATCAGAGGGAAAATACCAGAGATAGAGACTCTGCACAGGACTGAAAAGAAACAGAGTGCTGGCCTAAAGCTGAAAAATTAAAAATACCCTTTATGTGTAATATAAATACATTCCTAGGAGAAAAATGAACAGAGCAAAAGGGCCAGAGAGGTACCAGGACTAAAATCATCACACTCTAGGTACGCCAGCAGACGGGTAAAAAAGGACAGGCATCCCTCAAAATAATGAATGAAAAAAGGAAATTTGTGCTTAATCCAGCTGCTTGACCTGAGAGCCTGAAAATGGATCTGTGCAGATAGGACCATAAAATGCTGGTTGCATTAGAAGGTCTGAGGCAGTTAATCAGAGGACTTTATTGGAGAAGTTCAGCCCTGAGCTGCTAAGCCAATAAGTGAAAAACAGAGAAGCCCTTGGACTCTTCCATGAGTGGTACTGGTGAGGTCCTCCCAAAAGCATTAGTGTAAGTCTGACAGATTCTAATAAAAGTGTCAGTGCGTTGTAAAAGAGAACAAGGTTTGACTGTAGCATTTGGGTGTCAAAGGTTTCATGTCTCCAAGTGCTGGTAGCTCATAATAGCTGGAAAGGACACTGTGTCACCCACTGCTGTTGCTGAAAGGAGCATGACAAACTTGCCCTGGGAACAGTGGAGATTTCATTGTTACTAGGAGAGAATATTAGTGTATCAAATAAAAAACCTAGAAGAGACATCTTAGTCAGAAATACAGTCTCTAGAGTAACACTCCGAAATGCAAGTGAAAAGACCAGAGGTGGGTGATGCTGCAGTGGCCTCTAGTGAGCGGAACAGCTGAGTCTTCCTCCTCCAAGGGTTACAGTATAGGCCAAAGGGAGCAAGAGAGACATCTTCACGTCACAAGGAAAATTGTCATTTCCTTCCCAGTAAGGCAGGGAGGGCAGATCAACCAGCCATTCTGGGGATGCTCTCTTGGTACAGACTTTCACAAGGACACAGGACTTGCCCTGCTTTTACACCTTAAGCCCCAGCCTTGGGAAATGACCCACTCAGAGCTCTGCACTTGCCAAGCCCACCTTGTGGTACAGAGTATGCAGTGGCTGAGTGCCTCCTCATACAGCTCAAAACCCCTCATTCCTGGAGAGAGGATTAGCAGAAGACAGCATCCCTAAACAAGGAATTGTTGTACTAAGCATGGCACTCTCCACATAACGGTACATGACCACAGGCTGCACCCACCAGTGATCTAGTTTTAAATAAATTGCTGTGAAGTCCCAGGCACATGGCTGCAGGTCCCCTTTATACCAGCATGATGGGCCACTGAGCAAAGCCATCAATGTAATAAAGCACCTATTGGCAAAGGAGGGAGAGAGGTAATCAGATCTATATGTAGTACTCTCAAATCATTAAATAACAAAAGGGGTATATGGGCTGTCATCTGCAGACATTTTTTTGAAAAGAAATGAGAAATCAAGATTGCCTATGCCATTAGAAAGGGAGCTCAGGAACTTGCTGGTGCATGAAGACATATTTAAAGAGAAGCCAATAATAGAACACAACGGGCCATCCTGAAAGCTGCTGCTGTGCACTGGAAATGATGCTGTGCATCCGTACAGAAAACCAGAGGTGGTTTCGCACGTCTGTGAAATAACCATCTCAAGCACTTTACCCAGCTCTTAGGCAGGAGGAACATGAGGAATGTGTCTACAGAAATTTTGACCGGAAAGGATAATTGCAGCAGCCTGAGCTCCCCACAGCACTAAATGGTTTACTTCTGCCCGGTGTTCATGGGGCCCCGCTCTGAAGCCAGGAGTAGCCAGAACATAGATTGGATGATCATGGTTACTTTGATTAACAAGCACATGAGAAGCTTTTCATGAGAACCCTTTCGAGTCTCAATGCTGCTTGCTAAATGCTATTAGAACAATGAAGCTTAGCTGGCAAAGGACAAGGTAGGCAACTCTGCGTTTACAACTCTGCAGCACAACCTGCTTGGACTGACCACTGTGTTACACGATACTGGGCATTTAAATGTCAGCTACTAAAAGAAATCATTTCTCTCAAACTTCATGGCCTCAGGGGCTTTTTGACCAAACACAGAAATGCCAACTCAGTTATAGGAAACTCTTGTTACTGTGCAGTCTGTGCACATGCTTCTGGGGTCTTTGAGAAAAGATGATGTTCAGAGACAGCACAGCAGCTTCTTCATGCAGATATCCCACCAAATACACAGATTCCTAAACCTGAAAGGAACATTAAATATCTCCAGCTATGGCCTGGTTCAGTCAGAGGACATCTCTAGCTTCTTTATGTCAGGAAATCAACTGAGTTTATTTTGTTACTTGCTGCTACAAAAAATATTCCCTGTAACTTGTCTTTCTTGACAGGACAGTTGATGTTTCTACCACTGAAGTATCAGTTGAGGTTTCAACACAGATGAGGTTTCCATCACTAAAAGATGTGCCTCTGAATTCACAGTTTCCTACAGACATCTGGAGAGCCAAGAGTTCCCCGTCTCTGTAACACACAAGTGGCATGCATGAGAGTCTGTTTCCCACAGATGCCACCACTCTTGCAGCAAACACACACACACATGGAAATCAAGCAGCTCCTTCCGTCACCATTCTCTGGTTTCCTTTACACAAACAGCAAAGTGTGAGACAAAGAGGAGTCCTGGAAGGTACTCATTTCACACTGGTTTCACACTGGTGATCTGAAACCATAGATGAGCTTTCTTGGCCAAAACAGTAAAAGTGCTTATTTCCTCTTTGCAATTGCTTGGAAGCAACTGCACCCAAGGCTGTGGCAGACAGGAGTGTTATGCTGAGAAAGGGGTCATGTATTCCCATCCCTGTGGATTCACGAGTAGGCACAGATGTTAAGCCTTCCCTTTCCCTTCCAATCCGTATCCCTTATCCCACTGTCAGCCCCTCCTTGACAGAGCAAGAAGATAATTTGCAGAAAGAAAGATGCATTTCTCCCCTTTGTTTGGATATAATAGCATATTTCTCTTTTATCCTTTGAAGCACAAATTTGTTCCATAGAGTCCATGTAGATTCAGAACTAGGAAATACCAACCCCTGATGATGGCTGATAGTTTGTGACTTGTGCATGCCTGTCTCTGCCAGGCTGTAGCCTACACTGATGTTTCATTTGCAGGCAAAGACAGCAAGACTGCTCCCTGAAAGTGCATAGCAGCTTTATTGCTCTAAGAGATGCCATTTAAAGCAATGTTAAAGACAACTTTCTGGTAGCTACCTTTTGTGTATATAAAAAAATATTTTAAAAATCAAATAAAATTATTGCTGTCCAGCACAAAGTTAGTGGATCTCTGACTTGCTGGCATTTGCTTTTGGACTGAAGAGGGAAGTATCTCTGTAAAGTTTCCATTGATCTATAAAGCAGAAACATCTGCTGAAAGTGCTGTCCCAGGCCATCTCTGACTGCAGTCAGCAGGAGGCGAGCCTGTGGTTAATAAGCTTTCTCCCTCCCTTCCACAGTAGATGTCATTGCAATGAATATGAAGCACAATAAGTAAGTTTACAGGATACGGTCTAACTCAGCCAGAAAATACAAAACACAAACATGGAAAAAAGGCATCACTAGAAGACTCTCAACAGCTTTCAGATTAGTGATGTACTCCTGCCAATGCAAAAAGAGAAACACTGGACCAGCTGCCTTGAACCAGCCCTGGGACTTGCTTCCATTAAAAATGCCATAAGGACCATTTTAAAGCTCTCCTCTGCAATCCTATGTAAGAGTGCTTACAAGGCTGGGATTTAATAAAATACTGTCCTCTCTGGCAGGATTTTTTGAGAATTTAATTCAATTTGCAGTGTAGTTTAAGCCACATACCCACACTGAGAATTTTAATTTCCTCAGTGATGCTAATCAGTACACACTTCCAATGTAGCTAATAGCATCCCACAGGTATCAGAGTAGTGGAAACTTCCCAGCACAGAGATGAGCGTGGAATTTACTGCTGGCAGCAATATTAAAAAAATCAAGCAACATTGGTGCTGTCCTGGGCAAAGTTTGTGTTCCCCCAGGTTGCTTTTCATGACACTGTTCCACCTATAGGACGTGTCAGAGAGCAGCCTACAGTATTTCACCCGGACATCTTCCCTGTGAAACCAACATCACTTCCCCACCACAGCCATCAGTGACATGGGGCACTGGTCGGTCCTCCACCACTGCCACCACAGTGCTTGCCACAGCTTCGTGCACCCTGCAGTTCAGAACACCTGCTGCTTCACTCCCCCTCCTATGGGAAAACAGAAGGGACGAAGAGAAGGACAGTCTTCTGCACCCAAAGCAGCCAACAAGCCCCAGACTGGCTTGTGAAAAGGGCTTTTTGCTGCACTGGGGGGATCTGCTGGTCCGAGGCTGAGGTGGCTCTCCGTGCTCTCGGCTGGGACAAACAACCCGAGGCAAACACCCCAGCAAGGTCCACCTGTGGCACAGCCACTGCTGCTGCTCCCAGGGTATGCCAGGACCTCCTGAGGCTTTGCCACCCCCAGGGCCCCCGAAGCCTCTAGGTCCTTAACAGCCTCCGGGTAAGTGTCCAGAAAACGGCACCGCTACAGACACAGCCAGTGCTTCTGTGAGGCTTAGCACCACTTCCCTCCTACTGGGGAACCAAAAGTTAGCTGGTACAGAGAACAGCCTCTTTAATAGCAGGATCAACAAGACTCTTCTTATTATGCCACGCTGCTTATAGCATGTCACTCTGTCATCACCCTATCATTGCTCTGCTGCGCACACCACTTATTGTAACTTTAATGGTGTTACACTTACCAAGGTTATAATTACACA
The DNA here is from genome assembly GCA_013399875.1 of Gymnorhina tibicen. Taxonomy (NCBI): domain Eukaryota; kingdom Metazoa; phylum Chordata; class Aves; order Passeriformes; family Artamidae; genus Gymnorhina; species Gymnorhina tibicen. The sequence continues at coordinate 190,665 of VXAZ01009925.1, forward strand.
TTATAGTGCGGCTTTCCTATGCCAAAAAAGGACTAAACGTACAATTACACAGCTCATAAATAGGAGGACGCCATACTACTGCACAAGCGCACATGCCCACATAAAACCTTTAATTACAGTTGCAAACAGATTACAGAGATTTGACAAATATGTTATTCCGACTGTGGCAATTGTTAGCACCACCTCTTGGAGAGAACCTCCATCTGCACAGGGCTTCTGCCGGCAATCCCGCCTCTCTCTGCAGTGCTGAGGGCTATTGTACCTGCAAAGCCAGTCACTAACAAGAAAAGCATTGTTAAAAAGCAGCTTGATGGGTTTTATTGTTATTATTCTTGTTTCAAATATTTAAAGGTAAATACCTGAACCTATGTGTACCTCTTTAAATTATTTTAGTATTTAGGAACACTGACTCCTGATAATCAAAGGTGTAGTCAAATGAAGAAGCATGTGTGCCAAATTCAGTGACCCCTCAAAAGTTTAACACTAGAGCTAAAGAGAAAAACATACGGCAAACACAAATGACTAGACAATTATAGATACTAAGATTAACCGCCACTGTGACAAGATGAGAACTGAGTGCTTTCTTCCAAAACCACCCCTCATCTAAGCCATAAATACCCATGAAAGGGGATCAGAGGGAAAAAATAATCTCATCTCTAATCCCAAGAGGGTTTCTGGGAAAAACCTACTGCATGTTATTGATATGAAAAATCATGATGCAATCAGACTCTACCGAGAGGATCTCCCAAAAGAAAGAGACATTTATTCTATTAATTCCTTTCTGCTCATTTAATTTTCAAATTTAATTGCGTAGAACAGGCAAATGTAAATAAATGATTGATGTTTTTTGAAATGTACAAAACCTGAAAAGTAGGCACTTCTCTTAATGTATGTTTTACATTACTTACAGCACTTTGCACTCAGAGTTGCTCACTGTGGTGCAGAGTCCTGTGATTTATGAGGGGTAAGAGTTTCCCAAATGGGAATGGGCCACTTTTCCTTCCCTTCCTTCTTTTTCTCACATTAGAATAACAACAACAAACAAACAAAACACATAAAATATGAGAAAAGTTTCTCAGTGTCCCTTAGATTTCCTAGCTTTGCCTCTGTTTTCTAGTATCATATTCTTAAGTGTATTACTTCAGGAGGGAAAGTTTTCTACTTGGCTGCAGTAATTTCATCTTCCTCTTATTTTCAGCAACAAAAACATCTCAGTTTGTAGGCTCATAAAAGCAGAATTAACAAGAGTATCTACATATATACTGAGCCACATAAATCCTGATCACAGATACAGATAGGAGCACACACAGGCATAGATACAGTCAACTTTTACCTCCTTTATTCACTGGGAAATCCAACTGGAAGTACTTAGCAGAGGGATATGAAGAAAGTGTGCAGGATATGGATCTGGAACTTGGAGAAAGAAGAAAATTTCAGTTCTGACAGTCAAATGAGTTTATGATGCTTTTCGTATAATAGCAGGAGCTTAAGTCAGCATTTTCAGGATTCATGTTCAATTTTAAGTGTTTTAAAATGAGACTGAGCCCTGATCTTTTTAAAGGGGCATGATGATTTCTCAAAACCAGACCCCTTGCTCCAGCCACATAAAATGCAGGGCAATCAACATCAGCTCTCGTTTTTTAAAATCCCACATTTTAACTGTGATGGTGCTTGGCTTTTGGCAATGCTATTGGCTGTGAAGTCTCAGCACAAAGTGTGCACACTCACAACTTAGCCACCTTCCTGTCGATAGGATAAATTGACAGGAAGAAATGGAAGAAATTTTACAGTAATTTTTTGCAACATGAATTAATTCTTTGCCAGGGAAAACAATGGGAAAACACACATGTATTTGATGGCCTCATTCCCTGACTAATGAGTTTTTGATGCTTTTTGTATAATAGCAGGAGCTTAAGTCAGCATTTTCAGGATTTATTTTCAATTTTCAGTGGTTTAGAATTAGTCCGATTTTAAGATGACCATGACGAAAAATGCCATGAGCCCTCACACCTTCATATTCTGCTACATTAGGACAGATTTCTAGTGAAAGAAGGACATCTCTGTGGAGATTCAGAGAGCTTAATTGAACAGAGGCCTTGAGACAACACTAGCAGTGTCCACTCCAGGAGGAATGGAGGGAAACAAGTTGGGCGAGGAAAGCTGAGTAAGGTTATCTCAGACTTTTAGAGACTGGAGCAGGAAAATAAACAGGTATAAAGCAGTCTCCTGGGTCTGAAGGCAAAGGAGAAACAAGAACAAAGTACCTGAGAGGAGGCATAGGGCAGCATTCAGAAATAAGAAGTGGGAAAGAACCAGTTAAAAACAAATAATGAGTGACTGGGTCATCTCCATCACTTGCACTCATGGATGAACATATATGCCACCAAGGTCCATAGTAATTCGCAATATTACAGGACACTGTGGGAGCTGTATTTATTATATAGAGGTAAAAAAACTAACTCTTCAGTACAACCCTCTTATGGCATTGCTATATCACTCTAAAGAAAACAACAACAAAGCACTGGAGGAAAGACTAAGCTCATCCCCCCCACTACACAATGGAATGCAGCTCCCTACGGTGTACAGAGTCACAACATGTTCAGTTCAGTGCTTCCCAATCAAAAAGCAGGAGCAGACAGCCCAGGCCCTGCCAGTGTTGCAGGGGAAATAGCCAAACCCACGGAACGGCATTTACCAGCGGTTACACGGCCTGAGCAAAAACGGCCGAGTCAGCACATCCTTTGACCTAAATCAACAAAACAAAGTGCCTGGGAGAAGCACTGTCGTATTCGCAGTGGACAGCATCTTTCCAAGATGAATGCCCAAGTTTTTTTTCCCCTTTTAGATGCCGCAAATGGTTTTTGGCAGATGCTTCTACACCCAGATGGCGCCAAGTTAACTACTTTTATTATGCCTTTTGGATGGTAATCCTTCCACAGACTTCCTTTTGGCATTGCTACTGCACCCAATATATTCCAAAGGAAATGACAAAGCTACTGCAGCACCTGGAAAGGGATAGTTGCTTGTACAGACAAAGTCCTGGGATATTGCCATTGAGAAGAGAAACATGATAAAAGCCGGTCTAGATTTCCAGAGACGCTTGGTATTTGGGTCTGAAAGGCAATAAACACAGGGCTACATCAAAACTAGCTGAACTACTGAGATAACACATATGAAAACTAGGCATTAAGGCAGGCTGAGGAAAGGTAAATTGACCTAAGAAAGTAATAAATTAATGCAAACACCTGAATCTATGTCAAAGTGAAATGAAGGCTGGGTTATGAATGGTAGCAATATATCCTTGTAATGAACTCCTGGAAAATGAAATCACCTGATATTTGAATATAATACAAGAATATGTTTTCACCTGAGTGAAGCCCTACCTGAAGCACATAATTCTCCCTTCCCGTAACCACTCAGAGCCACCTGCAACATCGCAATGTGGTCAGACTGGTGGGGCTGCTACATACTGCTCCTAGACATTTGCTGATGATACAAGTCACTCTCTGCGGACTGGGAACTGTCCCATTGTAAAAGAAACATGTGAAAAATGTATTAAAGAAAAACTCTTCCAGAGAGTTAATTCAACTTTTGACTGACCACAAACCACTTGTACCCCTGATAAATAAGAAAGACTTGGACCATGTGCTAGTGACTTGTCAAGCCCTGCTTAGGGCTTAACTAGGTACAATCCGCAGACATAACACAGTATTGTGCCTGGCACAGCCTTGCCCATCCGCACTACCCTGCCCAGATACCGTGCGAATGTGACAGATGTATGAATATTGCAAACGGCTGAGGAAATTAAAGCTTTATGACAGAGGTCTGCAAGCCTTAAAACCAGTGTCTGATTCATACTTATAACACATCTGATTGGCTAATATCAAAAATGTGGAGCTGCAATATTAGAGTGTGGGAAAAGTGACTGCCTTAAGTGCATTAGAATCATACTCTTATTCCAGAAAGAAGTAGCATTTCAGAGCCAACATGGTTATCCCAGCAAAAATATCCCTGTGGTACCTCATTACTGAGAATTACGAATAAGCCAAGATGTCCGTTTAGTGGTGTGCCACAGGCAGGAGACGTCCTGCTCTTTGTAGCTGTGCCTGTGTGTAGCTGCCTGTGAAACACAGAGGCTGCTGCAGTCTCCCTCTGATGGCTGAGATACCTGCCTGGATCCTCTGAGTTAGGCACATTCCTCATAGATGACCTCCCGACCCAGTCCTTTCCCACGGGGACTCTGCTGTGTTACGGCAGTAGTGCTGGAGCGTGAGTGGAGAAACACAATTACTTCCCATTTATTCGTGAGTCTCTTGGCTAGGTTATCATCCTTTAACACAGTGACTTCTCAGCTGGAATGCCTTTACTCAAATGTTTTAAGGTTTAAGCTTTCCAGCAATGCATTGTACATCTCTATCTGACATTTTCTCTCTCTCTTCCCTCTCCTGGAATTCTTGCTTTCAACGACCACATCCCTGGTTTTCGATTCCTGGAAGAAATTGTCCTTTCTCATGGTGTCTTGCTCGATCATTGAAGTTGACATGCCAAAAACTTCCCACCAAGATCTTGTTGGCTTTTTTGGCATCCCACTTCTCCACATCTGTTATTTTATATAGCTATCCATAATATTACAATTATTGTGCCAGTAGCTTGTCCTCTTCATATGCAGACCATATCTCTCACAGATTTCTCCCCAAATGGGTGCCTTCTCTGCTACATTAGCTTCTCCATTCCCTAAAAATCCAGCTGTCTGAAAGCTCTGTTTTTCCAAAAATATAAATCACCAAGCTCCAAAATATCTGACAGACTTATACAGCATAAAATTAATCACCAGAAAGTAATGCTCTCATAACTTGTGATTGAAGGCCAATGAAAGTGACACAAGAAACTTTCCTTTCCCCCGTGCTGTTGCAGCTTAAGTAGCATCCAGAAACTTGTTAATGAATGATGCCCACAAAAACAGAAATTATTGCTGTTTGTCAAAGAATTATTGGGATTACTTTCTATTTATATTAAAGTGAATTTTGATTCATAGACCTAAAGTGATAATGCACACCATTCCCTTAGAAATCAAGAAAACACAACAATTTCTGTGTCTCAGATGATATGCCATGCTTTGCCCACATTCTAAAAATTTGCCTTGAAATACTGATGAAAACTACAAGACAGGGACAAAAGAAGAGGGATCGCAGAACAGAGGATCATCATCAAGGAGCCATATCCATTTTTACCATATTCAGCAACACAAAATAGCTAAATCTATAGAAGGCAGTTGGATATGATCATAATCATGTGCTCTTATTCACTGTAAGACAAAAACTAACATTTGTTGCCTGCTTAACATTCACACTCATTCCACTAAAATTTTGCTCACAGTCTCTTTTCATCTGTGCAACTTGCTGGGCCCTGGCTACTGCCTACTGGACATTGCTCATCACTGCACAGCATTTTCAGGGAGAGGGGAAGGAAAACAGATGAACAGTCACCATGGCTTCTGAAACCATGTCTGAAACAGAGGGATAACCCAAGCCAATGGGTTTTAAACCACCATAACAGTACTTTTCCTCTTATCCTACCCTTTCTGTAATGGTTTTCTACACTGTCTCCTATATTATCTCACACTGCATGTCATCCTACTTGAAAAACTTACTCACAGGTCTACAGCTGTGTATTGTGTTTGCAGTTGTTTACTGGGTGGGCACCTTCACCAGCCAAGGCCAAACCACTACAACCTACACTACAGTGTAGGTCTATGATTTGTGAGACCTTACAGGAAAAGTCTTTTGGTTTTTTTCTTTTTCCCCAATGTCAGTGTTAAAAGCAAGATCAGGTACATATTCTGGCCAAATCTCACAATCAAAAAAAGCCACCATCCCAAACAAAAACAACCATCAGAGCACCAAACCTCAAAGCAAGCAGTTAATGAGTCTTAATGACTGGATTATCATTAAAAAGTCACAAACAGAAAGAAAAATTCACCAAATATTTGAGAAAATCAATACAGAAAGTACCCCCAGTCCTCGTCAGGAACTGTTCAACACTAGAACAGGTCAAAGCTCTGAAAAGCAAATGTCTTTGCCTCCAGGCATATGCACAGCTATGCCTAAAGAGTGAAGTGTCCAACTTACACCTGGTCTTTTCTGGAAAACATGAAATAGGTGTTTTCTTACCTGTCTCTTGAAAGAAGGAAGAAAATTCTTCTCACAGGGTGCAGTTGAGCACAGGAACGCAGAAAGAGACTGCAGCATCCCTGCTCCCAGAGAGACACACAGCTTCACCAAACAAGGCCTTGGACAACATCATCTAATTGTGAAGTCAGATCTGCTTTCAGCATGGGGTTGGACCAGATGACCTCCAAGCATCCTTTCCAATCTATAGTTTGATGATTCTAATCAGTAACTTAACAAAAAAAGTTAAATATTCTTCCAGCAAGAGGGTTTTGATATGTTCTTCTTATAGCTATAACAGCTGATTTAAAGTATTCAATGTCCAAAATATATTGTCATGCAAATTCCTCCTTATGCACTGCTCAGTTCATGCTTTTATAGCACACTTTAAAACAGGACACAACTGCATGGATTTACTTTGGTTGATTCTTTACAAAGACACCTCTGTGAAGGAAGAAGGTTGCGCTAAGGGGCTTAGCAACAGCACATCTGCAGGGAAGACATGAGCTGCTGTGCCAAGCATCTTACATCTTTCCTGCCTCTCCCTATGTGGGTCCTCATGGCACGCATCCTGCAGTGCCAAATTACTTCCACTTACCTGCAGTATTTACAGAACTTTCTGGGTTTTGTGGCCAGCCATTAATTTTGTACCAACCTTGCAGTAATTGCTAGTAACCTCAGCATTACGTTTCCAATCTGTCATACAAGTTGTGTGCTTGAAAATGTTATCCATTTTAATAGGAAAGATACCCCAAGGACACAGATGCTGAGCAAGTATCTAACTGCTTAGCTTTCTACCAGACAACCAAGGTTTTTTGCTTAACTGCCAAAAGCAGAACAACAAAACTGTCTGCCAGATCCTACTCACTGTCTGTGCAAGTCCCTTCTCATCTGTCAGAGACCGTTCAGCTCCAGACAGGACAGGGCAGAAGAAACTGGCCCTTCTCTTCAACTTTATTGCCCACTGCAGGCACAGACGTGCCCCACCCCTGAGTATGCCATGCCACTGGCCATTGACATAATAATTCCTGTGAAATGCCAGTGCTCAAAACCAGTAGAGTCCCCAGCTGCCCTTGCAGTAGTGAAAGCCAAGTTTCCAAAGACTGCAAGGCAAAGAGGGGTGTTTCCAATGGCAAGAACAGCAGTCATGTTCCTGACTGGTTGCTGTCCTTGAAAAAAAAAATCTGTCTTGCATGTGTGAGTGGCTGTGGCAGGACATGATCTTCCTGCAGGGACATCCTCTCTTTGCATTGTTTTCCCTTTTTAAGAGTACAAGTGTTGGGCAGCCGCCTGCAACTGTTTCACTGTAGGATGAAATGAAATATAGTGTTCTTAATAAAAGAAAAAAGTAAGTCACACAATAGGAAGATTTAGTTAGGTTTCTGAAAAAGGAAGAGCAAATAAGCAGTTCTCCCCCCATGTCTAAGGCACTCTGGAGTGAATATTAGACTCATATAGCTGCAAGGAGCTTGACAACATATGCCAAATTTCCAGTGGGACAGGCAGAAGGGCCAATGAGAAGGGATGCTGGCAGGCTGGGAATGGAGTAGCAATGTGGTATTTTAACAAAGATGAAAAGTGTAGCTCTACATCTGAGAGCAGCTTTGTTAATGCAGTTGCGTTTCTCAGGCCACATAGCTGAACTGTCCGTGGGTTTGGCTGTGTCACCTCAATATAAGCAAAGCTTGATGAAATGTGAGTAATTTCTAAAAGAAAGCATTTCTGTGGGTTTGATTCTCTGTTTTGTGGTCACTGCCTTGGAAGGAACATTAGTAATTTTGGGCTTTTGCACTTGTATTAAAAAAAAAAAGAAAAGATGGGAGACACAGAAAGTTTTAGCAATGGTTAAAAGCTTGCTGAGGGCCTGCAGCCAGAGCCTTGCTGGACCCACAGGGTCACCTGGACTGCTGGCAGCCAGCTGTGTGGGGCAAGAGGACTGCCTGCCCAGAGGCTTGGCACTGGCTGCCCTCCCTTTCCACCTCCTCCTTGCTGGGAGCTGGGACGAGAGTGAGGCAAGTACAGCCCCACTCACTGCCATGCCTGAAGAGCCTGGGAGGGCACACAAGTGCTGCCCCTGCTCTGTATCCAACACAGGCACTCTCGCTCCCATGCAAACCTGAGGGTCAGGAACTGGCAGGATGAGCAGAAGACAGTGGAAATCAGCCAGTGCACAGCAGTGACATGAGTGCTTAGGGTCTAATCAACATCTAGACTCAGTTGAAGGAAGACACCTACCTCCATCTGGCTTCCCTGTCCCTCCATTGTCCCCTTAGAGCTGGTCCATACACCGGTTCTCTACAATCCACTTTTTTCCAGAACAGTTAAACACTGCAGAATGATAAGACTCATGATTCCTCAGCCCAAATTAAAACATCTCCTTGCCTCCTTATAGATGCATCTTCTGTTAAGAACACTTTCCTCTCTGACCATTCAGGAGCACTCTGGCAGACACAGTCCCACCGCCAGAGACTTTAAATGCTGGGACCAAAGCCCCTTTGCAGCGGGCAGCTCCAGTGACCCAAATGGTGACTCCCTACTTATCCCACATTCACACAGACAAGATTTCCTCAGCAGCTCAATCCCAGGTTTCCCAAGGCAGAGTCTAAGACCTCTGATTCCTTTAAGTAATTTTATCATGGCGCAGCAACAGAATAACAACTCAAGCTTGTTCCTTGTGGAAGGGACCCTGAACAAAGGAAACACTGGGCTTTTATACCCTGAGTCTGGGGTCTTCCCCCCGAGTCCCCAGCTCCCGCTGTGTCTCTGAGTGTCCAGTCCCTCGGCTGGGCCACAGGTGCCCGTGCTCTTTGTTCAAAGGGTCAGTGCCAGGTCACAGCCTCTTGCCTTGAGCTGTCCTCACCCAGGGCTCAATCTGCAGCTGCACCCTGAGCTGCCTGCACTCCATGGATTCCTCAACAACTGCCTCAGGGTTAAGGGCCTGGCAGCTCCTACCTCTGGCCAAACCTGGCAGGAACTCACCTTTGAGCTCACAGAAGTCTGTCAAATCCAAGGCATTTCAAAAACCCAAGTATCTTGCATTGTGAAAGCTGTGTAGATGTTTCCAACAAAATTTTGATTTGCTGAAAAGTTTCCAAGGAAACCTAAGAGCTGACTGTGCAGCTGTGAGCTGAGAAAAAGAAAAAAAATAGCATGGTCTTAGTTGGTTTGTAATTGTAGCTCAGTTACAGTTATCTGCTCTAAAAAATCTTTCCCTTTATTAAAATTCTTGAACAATAAAAGAATTGTTCTTTTATTAAAAAATTGTTCTTTTATTAAAAAAAAACTACTGCCTCTATCCCCCCTGTAAATACAGTATAAGCTTTGTAGCTAACTAGGAAAGGGATCTGTAACATGTATTATGCCATTTGAGGCATTCCAGAAATAATTTTCCAATAGCGTTGAAACAGAATGAGTGCAGTGCATGTAAACAAACAGAAAGTGCTTTGGGGCTTGATCTTTAAGAGTTTACCTCCCAATTCTTCCTGCAAAAGTGGTGTCTCTGGCTCTGATGCTCCTGCAGTGGATGTGCAAAAATTCATACATTTAGCTTTGTAACTGCCCCAAGACATGGTTTTGATTCCCACATAAGCTGTGCCTTGCTGATTTCTTGAGTTTACAAAGCTTGCAGGGCTACATTTTTCTGACAGGTTTAAGGCTTACTACAGAAATTTTTTAAAGGGCGTGATGGCTGCATGCACTTAGGCTTATTTAAGATAACACAACACCTTTCCAGAAGCAGGGAAGAAACAACAGCTTCTGTCCTACATACCCTGTATGTCCTGAGCATGGCAGGTCTGCCAAGTGAGAGATGCCTGAAGTATCTATGGAGTGTAATACCCTGAAGCAAAGACTGCACTTGCCCACAGCTCAGGTGAAGATGTCGGCGTTGTTGATAGCTCTTTTTCTGTACTGTTGCATCAAACTCAGCTGTCAATGGTGGATGCTGTAGGCAAAGCCAGTTCTGTGCTAAGGGAGGAACAATGACTCTCTGTCTGGAGCCAGAGAAAGGGCTACCCCAGACTGAAGATCTCAGTCCAGGAGTCAGGTGTCCCTATATGCTAAAAGAGAGGTTTCCATCCCGCCATGATGATTGTTTACAAGTTCCATCCATAGGGCTTGGGAAGCTTTCCCAGCCAAGCACCTTCACTCAGAGCAGCAGCAGAGGGAACACAGCTGTCACAAGTCACTCACAATTATTCACAATTTCTGTCCCTCCTTAAGATGGAAAGAGACCAAGGAAATCAGTGAAATGCATTAATAGGACTACTTCAGTTACTTTTCCCCAGCTTTTACTGCATCTGTGTCTCACTTACTGGATTGCAGATACTTTGATAGCAAGCCACAGAAACCACTGCAGCAAGTACTTCACCAGTACTGTGGAAACTCTCAGGGGAGAGGAGAAGAAATAAGTACAAAATTGTTACTCTTTTTGCTCTCTGCGTTTATTTATTTTGGACCCATTGGGCTAGACCGCAACTAAAACTTTATGAACCTAATAAAATTCCCAACATTCTCAGACATGGGTCGTGATGTTTATATATTAGGCAGAATACAAAGGTGTATTTATGAGGAGATTGGAAGTACTTAGAGATGCTTGAGCTCAGGCAAAGCATAAAACACACATAAGAAATGTTTTCAAACTTAACACAGGTAAAGTCAAGCTAACCAGATGACACATCAAAACCAGAAGTGTTTCAGAAATGCTGTGCTCCTCATCACAGAGCCATCTGACATAGTCACAGGGGTGGAATACAGGACAAATTCATTATTTTTCAATAGATGTTTTTTATTTATTTGCATTGTTCTGCTATGTCTAAAATACAGCTCTCTCATTATGGTAGTGGTAGTAACTACACACACTCATAAACAGGAGGTTGCAAGAGTAAACTTATCTTTTCCTTTCTGTCTTCATAAAACACACACTATTCCCTGATTCAATAAGCAAGATGTACTGTCTGATTCAAGTTGAAGTATAATGGGTCTTGGCGACAGATTAGGCTTTCCATCTCTGTAAATAAGAAAAAGCTAGAGGGAATATATGCTGGGATTTATTTCTGCCAGGAGCAAATAAACAGTTCTGTCAATATACAGATAATCCCACCTCCCCGCTTCCCCCATCTCTGTCTTGTCTTTGTCCATCTCCATTCCACCTCATCAAAAAAAAAAAAAAAAAAAAAAGAAAGGTTATGTGCTCATTTTCCTCCTGTCATGCATGGTTGTTTTACTGATTTCAGCATTAACTTTTTTTGATACTTCCTGTCACTGGAAGACCTCTCACTCTCCCCACAAGAACAACATACGTTTTCAATTTAGGTTATGTTCCCAGCAGATGTTGCAGGACATGAAGGTCTTGCTTTCTCTTTCATTAAAAAGGCACTTGCAATACATTTTATTGTCTTGGATGGAAAACAGCATGTATTACAATATTCAGGAATCAGTCAATGTGATTTCATAAACTCTATCTTAAAAAAATTTAATGAGTTAACAAGAAAGAATAAAAACCAAGGTCCATGTAACATCTCCCTGAAGAGCATTTGTAAGCATCCCTCCAAAGGGTGCTATGGAAGGTAAGGTTTAGTGTCTCAGAGGAACTCCCCAACTCTAATACCCACACTCATCCCAAGAATCACTTCTTGTTTTCTTCATAGTACTTTGTATGAAAATTCCGAGTGCACACCAGTGCCTTTGGTTCTCCAGGTGGAGCTCCCGGCTATGCCACGTGCACAGCTTCATCTGAAGCCAGACCTGTTAACGCAAACCCTCCTGTTCTCAAGGCATGACACCAACAGCTCACGTGGAGCCTGAGGTATTGGTTAAAGTGTCATGTCAAGATATGCTATCCGTGGCTGCTTGCTGCTGGCCGGTGGCCTGGCCAGGGCCACATCATCCATGTCTTCCTTGCAGCAGGAGGACTGGTTTAAAACGGGTCAGAGCACCAAAAACCCCAGTGCTTTGAACTTACCTAAGAAAGATGGACCAGAACAAGTGAGCTCCAGCTTCATTAATTGTCACCTGAGAGCAAGGCTTGAAAGGAAAGGAATAAGGCAGGCTGCATTAAAAAATAACAGACAATGAAATCTAATCAGAAACTCAATATACCAGAAAATGGTATGCTACAGTCCCAAAGATTTTTTTCAAAAACCTTTAAGCTTATGCACACTAGGAAATTGCTGCTGGTAGTCTGTAGGATGTTCACAGTGTCACAGAACCATCTGTTACCTGATTTCACAAATACCTACTGCTAAACACACATATATATATATATTTGTGTGTGTATGTGTATGCATCTTTGTGTGTATACTTTACATACGCTCATATTTATATATTCCATCCTTTGTGTCGAAACTAGGAACAAAATGAGGTTATACCCTACAGCAAAACATACACAAACGTAATGTGGAATCACCAGAGCTGCCAAAAAATCCCTGCTGTAGAGAGAAGATTAAGTCTTACAAAATGGACAGCAAACCACAAGTTTCAGACAGAACTCTTGTTTCCAATACACTTAGATTTTATCATTCCATTGTTTCTTCCTGTATTATGGAAGCAATTGTTTTTTACTAAAGCATAGGTACGCCAGAGCCAGAAGCAATGGTCCATCTAAACCTGCATTTATGACAGTAAGAAATACACACATCATACAATACATTGATATCTCAGCATCTATTCCCAACCACATAAATCCAGACAGTGGCTGTGTCTCAGGCTTCCTCATTTTCCATAAATTTGTCTACCTTCTCTTCAGCTGATAAGCAGCACTTTTTATTGCTGACTTTGGAAATTGCTCCATAATTTAAAAACTCTTTGCGTAACAGAAATCCAGCTTGGATTATAACTGAAGTTGGTGGTTTCCATCTGGTTTATTGGGTTTCCTGATTACACACACTAGCTTTCTATTTGCACCTTTCTCTAAGCACTTGCAGAAGGCACTTACTGCTTTAGGTGGCTGCTGGCACCCTGGGACCAACAAGGAGAGATCAGAGACAATTTTGCACAGAGCTTGCCTCGTCCTGGCCATGGGCTGCTGGATCTGGGTGCCAGCCCCACAGTGGCTCAGTGCAGTGTGGTTCCTTCCTTCCTGGCTGTGGCTCCCAGCAAGCAGCAGCAGGGCTCAGCAGCATCCTGCTCATCCCTGAAGCACCTCAGATCACTCCCCAACCATCTGCCTCCCTCCACATGGATTTATTTCTGACCCAGGACCTTTCTAAGGAAGTGACCCCCAACAGGAGTCACACTGAACTCTGCTCAGTCAATGAAATGATCTCGTTTTGACTGGGCACTTGACACCTTGGCCGGGGGGCTGCTTGCCCAGCGTCTGTGCCCCATGGGGCACATTGTGGCCCTGCTCTGCAAGCCAGTGGGGATGTAATGTCCAGATGATTACAACTGAAGGGCTATCCCAGTTATTTTCCATTTCAGCAAGAAGCAGACATTTTCTCAAATCCCAGGGAAGTCCTGGTGCTCAGTACCATAAACTTCTGAGCTATGCAGGCACCAGGGGCCAGTGGTATCCCCATGGAGTCAGGAATGTCTAGGAATTCAGCCACTGGGACTCTAGGCCCAGCAACCCTCAGCTTGGACTTGCTTTCCTTCCTGCAAATACCCTATTTAGTTTTGTTTTATTTTCATAACTGATCACAGCAAAACCAAGCCTGAAAATCCTCCTAGCAGCATGACAAGCTCTCTCCACACCGCTCCCGGTACCTGGCTGTGACAATCCCCATCCTGCTGGCATGGGAGCGGGGCTGCCCAGTGCCAGCCCCAGTGAGCACATGGCCAGCAGTGGGACATGGACCCTGCCGACAGGGCCTGCCAGCACACTGAGGGACACCACCCAGCAGCAGGGGGAGGGCTTCTCCTTCGTGGCATTGAGGGCATTGAGACCAAAACCAAACCCGGTGCAGCAGGAGCAGCCCAAGCGCCTCAGCACTGCAGACCCATGAACACCTCAGGCAGAAAAGGAGCTGAGGAGCACAGCTAGGATGTGCAACGGGAGATGAGATTTCAACAATCTGTCAGAAAATACTGCTTACAAATGTCAGCTTGTGAAAATTGATCAATGTGCAGACTGGAATTTCCTACTCCCGGGATACTTTTTTTTTCTTTTAAGATTGAAATTTTTCCTTCTTCTGTATATATTTGTAGCCTAGGAATTATCATTCTGACATTTCTCTATGCCTTTTCAGGCTGCATGTTGCTGTGCACAGTGATCCCTCTAACTTTTTCTTTATGCTCTTGACACTTCTTGGCCCTGACACTCAGGCTTGCCTCTGTACATTTAATCAGTAGCACAAAGCTGGGCTGCAGGAGCCCAAACGAGGCAGACAGCCCTGAGGAGCACAGTGGGATGGCAGGGAAAGCAGCTGAGAGACTCTGGAGTGCACTCTCCAAGTGGGAGCAGCCATATGAGGCTGCAGGGATGGCCATCCTTGCTTCCCTGTGCCTGGAAAAGAACCTCCAGGAGGGCAGACCACTGCAGGGATGGGGAAGGGGAAAGGCAAAAGGTTATCCCGAGGATATGGCGGCTCCTTGCAGGCAGAAAATCTGAATTGAGCGTATAAACATCCCACGCTTCTCAGCATGGTTTTCAATTAAAATAAACCCATTCTGTAACACCGCCAGAGAATGGTTCACTGAGAAATTTATAGTCTGAAGTATCAAGGAACTCAATCACTATTACTCTGTGAACATTTATTAAGAATATAAAAATGAAATTAAAATTGCCAGATTAGGGACATTTGATGCCCTTTGTGGACATATACTTTTATTTTCAGGACAAAATTGCTTTACTTCCAAGAAGCCTGATGAATTCGTAGATGGGAACTCACTAAAATCATCCACCGTGGTATTGTATAGAACTCATTTTGCGTGCTGTTAAATGATATTTTGTAGTTCCTCTGTTACCTCAAGAGACTGAGTTGATTGGCCTGGGTTAAGCCAAAAAACCAAAAATAGAAAACCACGAAATATTGTAACATATATCCAAAAATCATAAATCTGTAATCAGCAAAGCAGAGAACCTCTGTTAACATCTTCTTCACGTAAAATAAGTATTTTTTGAGGCAAGCAAATAAAGAGAGTTAATGAAACCAATTTTAAAAAGTAGCTTTTGCAAGCCCAAGAGTTTTGGATTACTTAGGACGCAGACTGCTGAAAGCTGGGCTGCTCTCAGGAATCCCTTGACTTTTTGATGGCTCAGTGCTGCACATTTACATCCCTGTGAGCTGTGTTAGTCCTGCCTGGGAGAGACAGCCTTCCCGAGGGACTCGTTACGCTTTTTCCACGAGCTGGTCCCTACAGCTTCTTAGCACAGTTTGGCACCACACTTACAACTGGATCAATAAAATAAATTTGGCACACCAATGCCAAAATCCCCATGTACTTCTTTCTCCTGAGAAGTTCAGCTGCTCAATAAAAATGGACAACAGGAAAAAAGCTTTGTTGCTTGCATTATCTTATGTGAAAAAACACCAATGTTTGGTCTTGATTCAGGTTGTTCCTTAATACTGCCACAAGATGTTAGCACATTGACATTTTGTTATTATTACTGCTGCTTTCATTTCCAAGCTGGTGCATCTTCCACCTACCTCTAGGCATGTCCTGTG
This sequence comes from Gymnorhina tibicen, assembly GCA_013399875.1. Taxonomy (NCBI): domain Eukaryota; kingdom Metazoa; phylum Chordata; class Aves; order Passeriformes; family Artamidae; genus Gymnorhina; species Gymnorhina tibicen. Next base: position 206,437 of record VXAZ01009925.1, read on the forward strand.
CTCTTGCCCTAGGGAACAAGACATCACCTCTTTCCTGGTCTTTTAGGGATTATCAATGAACATATAGTAACTATGAAATAATTAACCTGTAGATCAATCTCTTCTCACAAGTACATGACCAAGTCAACTGGCGAACTCAGTAATATGTGCATGATTTTCAAGAGATAAATATGTCTCTCTCTGTGACATACACTTGACAAATATCCAGTGTGTCTGAAAAAAGTTACTTTCTAGATACTTCCATACGAATTCAAATTTTACCTTTAGATCCCAGTTTTTCAGTTTGCTGCAACACATACTTCCACGCTGAGAGTTACACAGCATCTAACACCACCACAGTATTGGCAGAAAAGTCCTTGTTGATACTTCTATCACCGTAAAATCCACTCATGCTGAGTGAATTAATTACTTACTAAGCTGACAGTTTTTAAGACAGTGCAAGATAAAACCAACCAAAAAGAAAGCCAAATATGAAATTCCAAATAGAACCACAGTGTCTGTTGAAATGTTAAAATAAGAATGGGATAATGTTTGCAGTGTTGAACGTTGGTCCTTGGATGAGTTTTAGTATCACATTTCAAAACACTTTGCTCATACAGCTTTCTTGCAATGCTTTTCAACATGCATATCAGCCAGTCCCAATAGTCTAAAACCTCTCAGGCCAGCTCTGGAAACTATTTAGCACCTGAATCCCATTTATTTCTACATAAATATCTCAGTTCCTTAATCATAACTGGGAAAACTGTACTCCTCTACCTCTCAGGATTTATTTAATAAATTTTACATAATACTTCTAAAGTCCTTTAAGTACCACTCTCTGGGCAAGAGGAGAGCCCAAAGATATCCTAAACAGATCAAAGTGAAATAAAAAATTAAGTGAGATCAGCAGTGACAAGATGAGCTTTGCTTTGGCTCCTGGAGATGAATAGATAGATAGACAGACAGACAGCATGTAAACACACTACTAAAAGCCTAAAATTACAATCCATAGTTTGCAAATTCCAGATAACAGCATTTTCAGTATGCACACTGGAAGAAACTCAAAACTATTGCTAATTCATGGCATTGATTTTTTTTCCTCTACTATCACTTATATAAAATTATTTCCATTATTCACTAGAACAGATAAATAGCAAAATGCAGAAATTCATACCAGAAGTTATATTTATGGAAATACTGCCTAATTTTTGAAGAAATAATTTTGTGCCATGTCGTTGGTTCAAGACAGATGGCCTCATAAACCTCTCAGCAATGTGTAAAACCCAGGGCTATGTTTGACAGGCTCCAGGACCTGCTTTTCACACAGATGACTGAGTGCTGCAGCAGAGAACCAGAAGCCATTTCTGCCCAGTGGTGGGATGTGAATGGGTCCATCACCTGCACACACTGTGCAGGGTGAAGCCAAAATGGGGAGTGACCAAGAGCTGCTGTCCCCACCAATGCGCTGCACCACACTGCGCTGCCAACGACAAGCTGCATATCCATGAGCTCCTAGATTTCTTAAATCAATTTTTGGCCATATGCTCACTCCCAAGACTGAGTGGTGATGCTGAAACAAAAGCCCAGGGAAGCAGCATGCTACACAGCAGAGCCTGAATTTATACACCCTGCCCTTTCTGGCTCCACAAGCATGCACAAGCAGCCCTTCTCTCTCATCAGTACACACAGTAAGAGCATCAGAGTTCACACGACATATTCTCATTTACTGGCATTTTACAAGAGACACCTCTTTACTTAAGTCAATATATCTACAGCTGAAATACTTACTCCCATTTATCCTACATATGCCTACTCCTATCTTCTCCCACGTTACAAATCTGCCTGAGGTTTAATTACTGGAAATCTTCTGAAATAATATAAGGGATGCCCTGTCCCAAGTCCACCTTGTGCTTGCTCAGGGATGCTGCCCATGCTGGGCACAGCTGACGTACAAGACCATGCACCTGCCTTGTCATCTCCTCTGCCCTGCTGGTGCTTCTTGCTGGACTCAGGTGCTGAGCAGGAAGAATCCATCAGGCACCAAAGAGGAGTGGCACAGCTGGAAGGAGGAAGTCTGGGAGGGAGTATTTCCACACAAGTAGCCTGCAGAAAGAAGGTGGCACAGAAGTAAAGCCAGGAAATTTTGCACAGAAATCTCTGTTCAAAACACAGTATTAAGGTTTCTCCCAAAACACTGCTGAAGAAACCCAGAATTAAAATCATCCATGCTGTTTAATTTTAGCCCCTGCAAGTACATCTTCCAGGGACAGATGGGCCCTGAATGACATTACCACACAGTACATTTTTCTGTGTCTCAACACACAGGGTGAATGGCACTACCTAATGAGTAGTGGCAGCAAAATATCTTGATCTTCACTCTTTACAGCATCACCAGGCTTCTGAGTCTGAGCAAGGAGAAGCAAAGAGTGGTCTGAGTAGGCTGTCAGAGCTCTCCAGGGATGTGGACATGTTGATTGCCAGTGATCTCTCCAGGCATCTGCTAGCAGCAGAAAAATCGTGAACCCAGAAATCTCACTGTTTTGCAGACCCTTAAGGCAGTTGAAGGTCTCTCTCACAGCCTTGGCTCAACATGCTCATCTTGTTTTCGTGCAGGTCTGTCTCTTCCACCTCCTCGGCCAGGTCCCCTCTGGCCTCCCCAAGCCAGCAGTGCTGGGTGTAGATCTAAGAGTCCTGAGGAACATCAGCATGGCTCCCAAACCAGCCTGCACTGGAAACCCAATCCAGCCTACCCACATCTCCTCCCTGCCATGGCACTTCTGACCTCACCCACCTCCTATTTAGTCTTTGTTCTCCTGGGTCACCTCCTTGCCCCAGAGTTTCCAGTTCCCTCATTGACTGATGGTGGGTGCACATGTGGCTGGCTGTGTGCTGCCATGCCTGAAGGCTTCTTGAAGAACAGAGAAAGGACAAGAAACACCAGGACACATGTTTCCATTGAAGCCATGAGCATATGAACTATGCAGAGATCATGTTTCACTATTACTTTGGTGGCCACAGGATTACACATACCAAGTTTTGCTCTTCCAACTGGTCTCCATGTACTTTTTTTAAATTCATCTGGAAAATGCTCTCACGCTGTTGGCCATGTAAGAGATGGCAAATAACTAGACAACTGGGTGGAGGTTCAGTGTGGAATCCCAGGGATGCTCCAGAGGGCTTTGTGAGTTCAGAGTTGTGAAAGGCATAAATGCTATCACAAGTGACAATGCTATCCACTGACACAAATCCCAAGTAGTCAAAAAACAATTTCCCCACAGAGACTTGTGACTCATTTTGTAGCCATAGCCATACTAGGCAGAGGAGTACTCTTGGAAGGCTGTACCAGCCTTGGTAGGAGTGACTATTTTTTGGATGAACTTTTCAGGAGTCCCTAGCTTAGAGAAAGTACCAGCATTCTTCACCTTTTTTCACCCATGATTTTCCCTATTGCCTGTTTCTTTGTACACTGGAGACTGTCTGATGAACACACTTCCATCTGCTGATTTTTAAGCACTCTTGGTTTTGAGACATCTTTCTTCTGTTCCGATCAGTAGATACTTTACTTCAAACCCCAAGCTGGCCGCTAACATAGCTTGAAAAGGAAATTGAGTATCTGCAGTGTGGAAGGTTTTGGGTTACTTTCCTCTCAGTGATTATCAGGCCATTTCACATTTGCCCACAATACCATTAAAATGCTTATAAATGCCCCTCCTCCTCCCTGAATTGCTTTGCCTTGCCCAGTTTTAACTCATCATGACTTTTAACTCTCATTTTTTCCTGCTAGCAGTAACTTAGAGAATGTTCTTGTGTAGCTGCCACCTCTGTTTTCCATTTCCAGAGTTCATTTGTTAACCTCAGACTTTTTGAGTAGTCCCTTGTGAAGTCACATTCATTTTTCACTTGTTCTCTGCATATCTTTTTTCAGAGGAATTTTAATCTGTTGCATCCTAAATTCAGATTTCTTAATATAATTCTCTAGCTTGTGTGCACATCCCTGGATCTGCGGTACTTCTTCTCACCGTATCCAGGCCACTAAGACCGTGATCTAACCAGGCAGTTAAGGATGTACTTAATTTAAAGAACGTGTATAATCCAATCCCTGTTCAACAGAACACATATACCAGTGGCTGTTCCAATGGGACAAAAGCACATGCTGAAAGTTTCTGTAAATTTGTAAAACCTCTCTTCTTGAAATCTAAGCCTTCAGTACTACTGCAGCACCTTCTGGCTCCTAAACATTTTTTCTCAGCTAAACAAAAGGAGATTTTTAATACTCTGTTGCTTTCATCATTTCATTTTCATAGGACTTGTCACCTTCTGGGCTTTTAGGTCACTGCAGTTTTTCACATCCCTTAGAGAAAAGCAACAGCATGTTTTACCATACTGGGATGACAAGTCACTATGCTCTTGAAAGGCAAGAGATCCCTTATTCAGGTGAGCAAAATGAAGCAGACTTTTTAGACCTCCAGTTTCTGACCAGTTGGATTTGCATTTGTGGAAGAACCCAAAGAAATCAGCTGAGAAGGCTCAAGGTTGCACATCTCCCTCCAGGGCTTGGGCTGAGAGGCTGCACAAAGCCCATATGCTCTCAGGCCAGGCTTCAGCTCAGCTCTCTGTTCAAGTGACTTCTTTCCTTCTTGCAGGAAGTGACACCTACCATGCATACAGAAGTGTGTTTCCATGAGATGAAGGAATGGGGAAAGGCTTCCCACTGCCATCTCCTTGGAGTAATACGTCCATTTCTTGCCATGAACCCTCCTGGAAGAGCAAAATTATGATTCAGTAGTATAGTACTGTCCTGGTGATTATTTTGTTTGTTTGTTTTCACTCAAATGTCTAAAAATATTAATTTTTGCTCTGATAATCAAATGCAAATTGAAAATAAATGGAAAGGAAGTGACATGACCGAGCAGCAAATCTTCTTTTTACCAGTAAGCTTTGCATTTAAAATTAAAGATAATATAAAGATAACGCTTAAAAATTTTGCACCTTGAGACAATCAAGCAACATTCCCGCAGTCAACCAGTCGCAGTACTTACAGCTTCACTCACTGTTTCTTAAGAAAAAAGTTGTTTTGCTTCCTGGCTAAACTGTTGACTTGGGGTAGAACATGATTTCCAGGCAAAAGGCAGAACAGAGCACAGACCTGTTTGATTCCTGGCTTGGTGTCCTGTTATTGGCTTACACAACATTTCAGTTTAAATTATTTTGAGTTGTCTTTCCTTTCTCTCTTTTCTTTTCCTTTTTTTTTTTCTTTTTGGTAGGTTTGCCTCATGTTTCAGTATTATCTGTTAAAAATGCTGTGCAGCTTGATACTATCACCAACACCCCAACAGCACTTTAGCACTTTATCACTTACTCCCTTTCAAGCAGAAAAGGAATTTTTCTTGGTGTTAATGGAAGTGCAGTCAAGGGCTGTGTGGGACCCCTCCGAGAAGAGAAGAACACACTATACATTTAGTTTAATTCAGGTTTAGGGCTTTTTAAATACAAAAATAAAAGCCTTTATTAACACAGTAAATTATTCAGAAGAATCTGCAAGCTACAAAGCAGGGTAATATCCCTCAGATGGTACAATTACCCAGACAACTGGAAAAGCTTCCAATTATATGAATAAGGCATAGCACTGCAAAGCTGATAGCAATGTGGAAAGTTACAGAAAGGTATTCTGCAAATTCTTCTAGGGAATAAAGGGCGAGCATGTTGCAATCAGCAGCCAAACTTGGATAACATGATATTTAACGTATTAAAGATGTTTAACATTTCTTCATAACAAAATAGAGGAGTCATAAATCACAAAGTACTGATTCCTTTGGGTATCACAATTCTGCAAGTTGGAAGACAAAGACTATATCAAGTTTCCTTCTCATTATAATCTCTATGTAGTAATCTTGAGGTTGGAGAGAGAGGTGAGAGTTTGTGGAAATATGCCTTCAGTGAGGGAGAAGCAATTATATTTTGGATTGCCTGAATTTCTTAAGGGAAGAGTCTGCTGCCTGAATAACTGCAAGCATTTTCCCTCATAGGGATGAAATAACAGAAAAATTGGTATTATATTAAGTAATCTGAATATTATTTTGTAACTGAAACTGACCTTTAAATTTATCCACTTTCCCTATCAAATGCTCTCTTCCAAAACCTAATTACTGAGTCATTCTTTTCCTGTCTCATATAAGCACTGTTTCTTTCCATCTTCAGGGGTTTTTGTGTTTGCACGAACTATTCCTGTTTCTCCACACTACGGCAAATTAGCTACTAAAAAAACCCAAAACAAACACAGAAGGGACACTTCAAAGTAGCCAGACATCATGCGTCAGAGGAGAATTAGAGAATTTTAATAACTGTCTGGGTATTTATTTGCAATCATTTACCTGATAATTTTAAAGTACTTTTGAGCCATTAAAGCTTTGCAACATCCCACAAAGCTGGTGGTTTTAACCTTCTTTCACAGACAGTAAAAATGATAAAGAAATAGCTTAGCCCCCGTGCTGTAGGTCATATGGATAGTAACAGAGAGGTGCTGTAAACAAGGTGACAAGGCTACAACGTTCCAGCCATCAGCCAACACCATCTCCTTCTGCAATGAGCAGTCAGTAACGTGGCTGTCTGAGGGAAATGGGGAAATCACTGCAACTCGAAAACTATCATACAAGGCAGCCTTCCCTAAAAACTGGAGAGCCAATGGTGAATTCTGAATCACACTGTGTATATTTCTACATTAAAATAAAATCAGTCAGGTGCTTAGATGGTGCTCTAAACAATAGAGGGGGATACATGAAAGAAGAGCCTGCTGCTTGGCATCTGCATCTCCCCGGAGCTGTGGGGGTACAAAAAGCCCATGTGTGCAGCAGGATCAACAGAAGCACCAGGACACTGGGTGGGAAGGAAGGCTGCACTCCGTGAAGGCACGTGAGCAAGCTTTTGTGGGCTGCTGCACCTGGGGTCCACAGCCTGCAGTGCTGTTTGCTGGGCGAGGCTGCCAGCAGTGCCCAGGCGGGGCAGCTCAGGGGTGGGAAAACTGCTGTACGTGTGCTGCATGCAGAGCCACTCCATTTATCTGCTCCAATGCCACACGGGAAGGTTCCTGCGAATACAACTCACACACCGGACCTGAGGGCATGGCATGAAGCTGTGTCAGGGGAGGTTTGCGTTGGATATTAGGAAGAGGTTTCACAGCCACAGGGTGTTTGGGCACTGGAACAGGCTCTTCAGGGGAGTGGTCACAGCTCCAAGGCTGTCAGAGTTCACAAAGTGTTTGGACAACACTCTCAGGCACATGGTGTGACTCTTGGGGATGGTTCTGTGCAGGGCCAGGAGCTGGACTCAATGATCCTTATGGGTCCCTTCCAGCTCAGGGGTTTCTATGACTCTATGACTGCTTCTGAAGTTTCAGCCCTGTGCAGAGAAGCCTCTCCAAGCAGATTGCATCCAGCACTTGGGATGTATGGAGCTGAGATCATTACAGTGCCGTGACGACCACAGCAAACGTTGAAAGGAGTCCAGGCCATTATTGCATAAGACTTGAGCACTTTCCTGGCAGTGACTGCAAAGAATATGAAAATGTTGAAACTGAATTTATCCTCAGTTTCAACATCATCTCTCAGAAAGAGTCAAACAGCAATGGAATTTCAAGGGGGAAAAGCTCCTATAAAACTAATGGCTTTTCACTCTCTCTCTGTCAGCAGATGATTAATTCCTGGTGCTGGAGATGCATCTGAGTGACTTAGAATGGAGTTCTAAAAGTCACAAAGAAGTAAGAGAGGTTCTGACCGAGGCTTAATCATTCTATTCTCAGCCCTTTCTCTGTCCAAAGCTCTGCTGAAGAGAAGTCAGCAAGAATTTTTCCTTGAAAAAGGCAAAGGAAAACGGCAAGATAATCCTAGTTTGCAACTTGGGATCTCACATTAAAGAAGAAACTAAAGCAAGACTGATTAAAAGTACTATTATTTTTTCTCAAAGTCAGATGCCTGATGTTCAGCACCTAAATCTGCCTTTTTTTTAAAATTTGTGTGTCTACTCCCAAAGCCAGTATAAACTGGCTGATTGGGCCCTCTGAAACATATGCCACACAGGCTGACACATTAATTTGGAATTGTAAGTTAATTAGAGTGACCCAAGTTAGAAAACTTTCTCTAAGTGATTCACCAGTGATTACAGAAAAAAAGCAAGTCCTACATTTCCTTTCTCCCTGTTTCTAAGTCTAAACACAGGAGAACGCAAATATGTATTTCTCTCAACAGCATTTTGCACCATTTCTGGAAATACATTCCCCAGGCAATACTAACTTGTCGTAGTCTCTGTGAAGTGGGTCTCAACAATCTACCTCTAAAAACGTCCTGTGCCAGAGCTGAGAATAGAGACATGAAAATATTTAATGCTTTTTTATCATTCTATTTAACTTTAAAAAGTACTAACTAGACAATATAAATCCAGCATATATGCATACAGATAAGATTGTTGTATTTTTTAATATTGAAATATTTTTACCAGTGTTTATTAAGCTACCCTCCAAACATGTAGAAATTTAAATTTTTAAAAAATCAGATGTTTTAGCAAGTGGTAGAACAGACAAAACTTTTTTGCGAATCAAAATGTTCCCAAACACAGATTTCACTTTTTCCAAAATTTCATAAATATTTTTTAAACTTCCTTGTTCTTCTTTTTCCCAAGATGGAAATTTTGGCTTAAGCAGTGCTGCCATTAGAGACAAAGTCCTGTTCCTGATGTAGATATTCAAGAGTGTTTATATGCATTAATCATTATCTTTCTGCATTGTCCTTCATACAGTCCATACCTTTAACTTCTGCAGAAGAAAACGCAAGTGTCCCCCGGAACAAATTGCCTGATCCACTGCTAACTGTTGGAGTAACTCTAGCCAACTTACAGTCTTTACATGAAACTTGGTTGACAAGCTATGAGAAACAACAGCTTGGGATCACCTAATTAAAGACTGTCTAATAAAGCAAGCAACTTTTACTCGGCATAGGAGGCTACATTAGGATGTCTCATCAAAGGAATGTGTACTGAGGTGTTAACTTCCTTCACCTTGCCCTTTGCCTTGCTATATTTTGTCCAACTGCTTGCACGCCATCCGGAAGGTCCATCTGGTTTTGCCAGGATACTATTTCAAACCTCCTTGCAGCAGACAACAATGCCCAGCTGGTTTCCTCAGCCTGCTGTGACTTCTGGTGACAAAGTTATCAATGGCACAGTTAAACAGGAACACTTCCCAGATGCTGCAGGAGGAATGCCATGGCTCCTCCAGCTCAACCCTTGCCCTTTCAGGTGGTGGCTCTGTGGCCTCTTCTTTAACCTGCTCCCTACTGCTTGAGAGTCTGCCTACAAATTCCCATCTCCCTCAGGTTATTTCAGACTCCTGCACAGCTCAGTGGCACTGAAGCCCTGCTAGATTGAATCTCTACACTTCACTTCCTTTGCAGAGGAATCACCTTATAAAAGAGAAATATCATCTAACCTAGTACAATTCACCTTTGAAAAACTCTTGTTGCTTTTAATTTTTACATTCTTCACTTGCCTATCTTTGTTCTCTATTGTTTCAGATCTCTGCATACTACTGAGACGACACTAACGAGCTGCCCAGATTATTTTTCCCGTCCTGCAACAGAGCGTATTACAGGCATTATCCCTCAACCATAAAGTGCTGCCTTGGAGTTCATAGGTTATTAAAAATCCTTTCTACCAGACTTGCAATTTCCTCTGCCTTATCTTGGACTATTATGAGATGGACACCATCCAGCTACTCTTCAATTGCAAACACACTCATTTGCACTTCACAGTTCCTCCTGTCTACCTTTGTTCCCATAGTCTGCCTTACAAAATACAGTCTCATTATCAAACAAAAGCAAAGTATTCTTTAGTCTGAGACAATGCTTGGACTACCTTTATCTTCATCCCCTCCTTATCTGACTGTGGAGAAGAGGGGACTTTTTTGGACCCTGCTTCTAATTGGGTGAAATATATTAAGTTTGGAAATGCTCTTGTATCCAGTTACAGACCTCAACAAAAGATTCAGATAAGCCATTGATGGCACCGAGTTATGTGACAGAAAGGTCCTAATACTTAGAAATAATCAAATTTGAAGGTTCTTTGCCCTGGAATTGCACTGGCTGATATGCCAGTTATCATCTAAAAAACCCACTTGGTCTAAAACAGATAAGAAAACCATTTCAACACAGATTTCAGCTTTCAACATATTTGTCATTTTGAGTATCTATGTCAGCAAACACTGCCCAGAAACTGTTTCAATGACAACCTTACCTTATGTACCACAGTATCCCCAGAAGAGCTCCATCCAAGTAGAACAGCCCAGTCTGGGTCTGACGTGCCTGGGCCAAACCCTTTGTTTCTGCAGAGCACTTGCTCATCTTCCAGATCACCCAGAGCACACCCTACATTTCATGCCCACCCATCATCCAGAAGACAAAACTAGTGCTCACAGCAAACGTAATAAAAATAGGGGGCGTTTGTATTCATTAAATCCCCAAAAGCCCTGTTCCAAGCCCTCTGGCTTCAGTGTACGCAGAAGATCTTCCCTTCTCTGTCTCAAGCTCCTTCCATCTTCACCATGCCAAAACCCCAGATCAAGCCTCATTTAAGCTATATACAAGGAGCAATTTCAGTCCACTTAATATGTGTAATCAAATAGCTCACTGCTCAATATATTCCAGAGTAGTTTGGGAATGTTTATGAAGCTGCCACAAAACTTTCAGTGCACTGTAGAGCTCTGCTTTGAACTGCCAAAGAAATTGGAGGTTCTTGCCATAAAATTGAGGTCCAGTGTGTCACAGAGCACACATTGTTTTGTCTAATTTGAACCTGGAAACAATTTCTATGTTTTTTTCAGAACTGGTGAGTAACCATTGCGCAACTAAATTCATGCTTCCATGTTAGCACTGAAACAGATTTTCACAGTGGGTTTGGCCTTCTAAGAACTTTCTACCCCACAATGCCATCTCCTCTTGTAATATCCACATTAAAGAACAGCTGAAATGCAAGATGCTTTTTTCCCTCACATCACACCTCCAAGAGAACTTTTACTTTTAGCTTCTATAGGGATTTTATGAAAGACGGAGGGAGCAAGACATCCCAATACAACCTCTGTATCATATTTGTCAAAATGGTGCATTTTTAGCCAGTGTCCACGTTGGTTTGTATTTCAGTTAAACAGCATGCTTGTGAACTATATTCCCATGAGAGATGCCTCACCTGAGAGTGGCATGCTGGTGCTCCCAGGGGCTACATGCTGAAGTAGAGCTGGCAGCACATCTTTGCTTAGGGAGAAACACTAAATGAACATATAAACCCCATGGGTTAAATTGGCCTATTAAAATGTATTCATCCTGGTTAGAATATTTTATTGAGCAGAGCCAGAAAATGGCTCTAAGTGGGCATGGAGTGAGTCTCCCATATTGTTAGTCATCTTCGAAAGAGTGGAAAACCCACTAGAATAAATTGTATGGAAAGGAAGAGGGAGGTCCCTACAAACCTCTGAAAAACAGCTCTCTCTCAGCCCCAAATATATTAATATCATTCCCCAAGTTCAGCTACAATAGGAATGAAAGTCAGTGGAAGTTGCAAGTACCAGATCATGTTTGTCCAGAGATAAGAGATGACAATTTGTTGCCAAGTTGATTTAGTCAGCATTTTTCAGAGACTCACAATCAGTTTCCTTAGAGGTAGGTGTTTGGCTGAAAAGTAAGTCCTTTTTCAAAAAGCAGGGATAGTGAGGAATACTTGACCAGACCTTCTTCCAGTTTCCTGGAAGAAAAGCCTGTACTGGCCTGTGGTCTCTCTCCTCTCGCCCCTGGACTCACACATAGTGTCAGTAACCCGTGACTTGGAGGGTGCTGCCTTTCACACTGCTTTCTAGCTTTGGTTTTGTCAGCAGAGAGGAAAAGAGAGATGGAAAGGGACAGACCACTCAAGGAAGGCAGAATCCTTAGAAACAGCCAATAGTGAATTCAGACAGACAAGTTAGAAGTGAAATACTATAAAACGGTATCGTCAGATGTTCTCAGAAATGGCCTGCAGTGGAGAACTGGCCAGTCGCACAGTGCTGGCTCTCCCCAGCCCCAGCTGTTAAATTGTTATGAAGATAAAGTTGCATTAAATACTTTCCTAACTTCACTTTTCCACGGATGTAATAATTATCCACACCACAAGGGTGTTTCACAACTGCAGGATGGGAAGAGGAGAGATACATAAGACACTCTGTATTAAAATGTGATCCATGCTATGAAAAACAAATGAGAATCCTGGATCTGGCCTAACTCTGAAGCAATTTCAAGTGATAACAAGACACCAATGATGAATTTGTTAAATCTGGAGTACATGTGGAACTCATCTGAAGCATACAGCCGAAAAAGAAATGCACTTATTTTAAAGGGATGCAGCAGGACATTTTGTCCATAACAACTAGCTGAGGACAGTCTAGCCTGCAATTATACCTTTGTATAAGTTTGGTAAATATTTTTATGTATATTAATATTTATTGTTTACATAATAGTTCATCAAGACAGCATTCTCCTCCCCAGTTTAGAGATACCAAAAGTCACAAGGCACAGTACAGCAAGGGGCCTACCAGTAATTCATAGTGTAGTAGTCTTTTAGCTCAGAAGAAAACAAAATCAATATTTGGTTTCAAAAGCATCACAATTATTTTGAATTGCTCATGGATTTCTAATATCAGCATGTTCACAAAATAGCTAGAGCCAATCCTTACTGCAACCATGTTGTCAGTATGTCCATAGCAGGACCAAATAAGTTAATCTTTTGAAATCTTTTCCAGAATGACATCTTTGTGATTTCATCCCATGAAATATGTGCTGTTTTTTTTTTTTATCAAGCTCCAATGTGCCCATACTGTCCCTCCTAGATTCTCTCCAATCTCTTCTTGAAAGACCTCAGTGACAGCAATTCAGCTACTTCCCAACAAACTTTGTTCCAAAATCTAAGCCTTCTGGGTATGTCGATAGAGTATCTGTGTTTTCCATCTACTACGTGGTTTGTATTTACGTTATTTCTTTGTAGTTCTTAGCAATTCTCATTACTGACATCTATGGACAACATTTTGCAATAGCCTATCCCATTCTCATATGCTGATTTCTGCTTATTCACTGAATATGGAACTTAGGTCTCTAAGCTGGATTTCTTTTTTCTGTTTCCAGGGCTAGGAGCTTACAAGTCAGGTGTAGAGATGCTGAGCACTGAAGGACTGATGGATCTGGGTGTAAGTACCCCCAGCCAATGAAGTTCACCTACATATAAATCTGTTTCAGAAGACAATGCAACTTGAAAGGAAAATAAGAATAATTCTATGACAAGCCGTGCTCAGAGAAGATTTTAGTGGCTAAAATAACACATCACTTTGCAGTTAGCTCTTAGAGAAGGAAAACTAGATGCAGCCTCCTCATCATCAGTAGTATAACTTAATGTCAGGCTGCTTGCTGCCATTCATTTTTCTAACGGGTTTTGATCTTACGTAACTCAGGAACATTTGCCCACTTAGCAGAGACTTCACTTCCACTTACAGCAAAATCTTGAAATAGGTGAATATTGCCATTTAACATTGATAATAACAAAAGCCAAAGCATTTTCTATTCCTTATTTTTTTGCTCCACCTCCAAAGCATCACTCCTTTTTTTCCATAGCCTAATACTGAAATCAAAAACAGTTAAGATGTACATTTACGTCAAACAGTGGTAATTTATCAGTAAGGGGGGAGAGACAGAGACTTTTATCAAGGAGACAGTGACTCCAAAGTACTGTGACAATTAAAAAGGAGCATTCTAAATTTTCAAGGACTTTTTGGATTACTCCGTGGAGAAATCAAGAAGTAGGACGCACACGTTACGCTACAGCTTTTCACAACACAACAGCCTAAAGGCAATGAGAAGATTTTCATACTGCCGAGGGTAAGTGGTCTGTGAATCCTACAGTAAAATATTCAGTGTCAGGAAAACTACCTCGATCTTTGCCCTCTGCATGATTCATATTCTTTCAAGTTAACACTGAAAACAAAACATATGAAAATGCAAGTATGATGAGTGTCTAGCTGTAAACACAGGACTGTCTGGTCAAAAATAGATGTAATTTTTACTCCCTTCATTTACTTTTGTCTTCCTGCATGCAATGTTACCACTGAGAATTAAATCCCCATCACTCTTCTGGATAGGTTTTCAGGCTAAATTCAGTTTATTGAGTATTCAAATGAATATGCAATGAACATGGGACCCACCCTAAAACTCTCACGAAAAACTATTTTTTTAATCTTCAGAGAATCACAGAATCAACTAGGTTGGAAAAGACCTTTGAGATTATCGAGTCCAACCTACGACGTAACACGACCTTGTCTTCATTATTTAACTTTCAGAACTGAAAATTTAACCAGAGGAAAGATTTTTATTGATTTCACAAACTAGGATTTTTTTTTTTTTAACATAACATGTTTAAAGACTTCCTGTGCCTGTAGCACAACCATGTAGGCAAAAATTTCCCAATCAAGATATATTTGCTAAGCACAGATACCGTAAATACCTGGTTGCACATTTATAAAGAACAGCATAGAAGACAAGCGCTATGTTGCTTCAACACCCTGAGAAAGTCACTCTTTTGGAAACATTAACACTTCCTTCCAAAAAAAAGAACAGTCCAAAGCAAATTATAACTCCAGTCCATATGCTGATAAACTTCCAGTACAAGCTGGTTTGTGTTGATGAGAAAAGGCCAAGGAAAGGCAAACAGTAAGTCTGGCCCTCTCTACACTAAGTCTCTTTTATACTAGTTTGGCACTGTAAAAAAAAAGCCTTTTCTGATGTGCAATTTATATTTTCAACCATATAAAGACTTTTACCTTGCCAAAAGAGTACAAAGAAGGCCTGGTAAATGAAAACCAGCCAGCACTGGTATATGAAGTATTGGTGTCTCCTCTCTTCTCACTCCATAGGGTAAGTTTACAATAATGTGTATTTTCACATCGAGAAGCCCACATACACCCTTGTCTTTACAGAACTGCTTATGTTTCTATATATTTTTGTCATATATCGGGGTAGGACTCAACATGCCACATGCAAACACCAACTTTTTCATCTTCAGTTACTGCAAATCCATGTTACAAAACAGGCCTAGGCTTGGTATTACCCCTGAATCTCTGTGATCCATACATTAGAACTGCAGTCCCGGTCTTGAGTGTCATCACTCTAAAATACTTCACAGCATAAAGTCCCTGCAGCTACCAAGAGCAATTTGCATGCACCAAAGTCCCCACCAAGAGCGTGTGAGGAAGCTCAGTTTTGTTTAAATTTCACAAGCATTTTCTCAATCTTCCCAGGTCTGCAAGATGTGTAAACTCCTTACTGGAGTTCAAAAAATACAGAGTGCCTTGGGTCAGGACATCTACACAGCAAAATGCACTGTCTTCCCCAGTGGCAGGAGGGTCACTGCACATAGACCTGGACTGCTCCATCCACAGCGGGGCTGCTCACAGCGCTGCCTTCTGCTCCACGGGCACAGCCACAGTGAGGTGGACAGGCTTTGCACATGTCTGGTAAGTCAACATTACGATGGGAAAAATTCACCCAATGCCAAGTGCTCCAGCGTAACCACATAACACTTCATTTGTGTGCTAAAAACTCAACAGGGATTTAAATGAATTAGATCCTTGTGCACAAGAGAAAGTTAACCCTTGCTGAATAAACCTTTTTTATTAGTGTAGCAGAATTAGAAAGAACATATTACTTTAAAAATAGCTTAATTTGAATGCAGATTAAATGATTAACATACCGTACCTTCAAATATTCCTGTTTCATAATTGTTTCTTCTTTTTTGTTGTTGTTTTATGAGTGCAATGCTCCACCAGGGTCTTCTTTTTCCTATGTACGACAAAACCAAAGATATCTTCTAAAAACAGATGAAATAAATCAGAACTCTCAAAGTCAAGGCTCTCACTCTGGTTTGACTTAAAACAGAAAAAACACATTACAAAGTACACCAAAAGTGTGCCAAGTCTCTTCAGTGACCCAGAAGCTGATTATGATGTACTGATGTACTGAATTTTGCAAGTTCTGCCCACATATACAACACCAAAACAAAATGTTGGCACCAACGTGATTTTCTGTTCAAAATTAGACAGATGCAGTAGCATAGTGACCCCCAAGGAAATCCCTTGCTGGTTAACTGGATGAAACCAACAGGCACAGATTTTTCTGAAGATATCACCAGATGCACCTTCAGTGGAATATTTCTATCAGCCGTGCTGCAGAGTCATCCATGGTAACCCCTGGCCTTCAAATAGCCTCAGCTGAGACTGGAGGGCTAAAGTCAAATCTTCATCCCAATGTCTGTGCCTGCCTCCTCTTGCCTGTGCACTCCTGTCAGTGTGTGAAAATAACAGCACTGTTCCCAGCTCCCTTAGGGAGCAGCGCAGGACAAAGACAAACCTTTGCATTCAGAAGTATCATTCCTTTTGTCATTAGCACCAGGACCTGACCCAAAGCCATCTCAAGCCGGCTGTTCTCTGCCCATTTGCTCCCCTGGGCTTTTGACCAGCACAGCTTGCAGCGTGGTGTAAAGCTGGGCACAACTATTTTCACACACAAATACAATGACAAGACGGCACCACGGCTGTGCCTGTCAAAGCCGAGGGGTCCTAAATGTAAGAAGTGACTGAATTAGTGTACGGAAGGACAAGGCTGGAAAATTGAATTATATGTGCTACAGAAAATCTGTCTTCGTTTTCCAAGCTGTTCTTGCTTTCATACTCAAGTGTATTGTGTTTCCCTCACCAGTGAGCACCACCACTTGGGAACAGCTGCAGCCTTGGGTGGACACATGACTCATGGTGTTGTTGCTGCAACTTCTATGTGTCTTCCTGGAAAATTTCTGCCTTAATGGTACTTTCTTTCTTAAAGAAATGTACTTTTAAGTCAAACCAGGTTTTCAAATATCTCACCAAGTCAAGTCCAAGTGGGTGAAAGGCAGTTTTATTTTCTTGCTACAAATTTTCCAATCACACCTATTTTTACGTTACCAAGGGAAACCTCTGTGATTTACTAACTACAAGCCCTTTAACAAACATGAATTCAAACAAGCACTTGTAGAGAACAAAAACAAATGCTTCACTCTGAAAGGTATGTTTTCCTTTTAAACACTTCTTCCGTTAGAATAGAAACATAAATTCAACTGATTTTCACTTTCTTTTTTTTAACAAAATGTTACTCCCCCCACCTCCCATCCCAGATGTCTAGATGTTGACTCAGTGCAAAGAACTTGGGAGGCTAAGCAAACATGAGCCTAGTTTGACAATCCATTTTAACTTGGCTAATGCTCCTCTGTCACCAATAATCAAGGCTCTGCTAACACTTTCATTTCTTTCTTTTTTTTTGCTGAGTACACTACACTCTGCTCAGCTGAATCACCAGGATTTCTTTTCTGTCAAGAGGGCCCTTTCTTTCAAAGCTTCTTAAGGGAAAAATATTTCTTTCTTCAGTGAAGCCCTTGAAGTGGTTTGCTTCTTGCAGGTGAATTAGCAGAAATGTTGGTCTGCAGAACAGTTTCAGGCACAGCTTTCTCTCTGCCCCCCACCCCTTTTCCAGTGCAGCACTGTGCAGGGCAACAGTACCCAGCTGCAGCACTTAACCCTGTATTGTCTGCCCTGCCCCAGCACTATTTGATCAAAAATCCAAATCTGAGGCTTGATTTAACAGAAGTCCTGAGTCTGCCCCTTACAAAGTTCCTCAACCCTATTAGAAAACCTCCAAACAAAACAATCCCACTAATTCGGACTTCTTTATCAACTTCTTCACGGGGGCCTGAAATATCAGTTTTAAAGTGGTATTGGGGCACAGTGCTAGCTTTTGGGCTAGTTTCCCCAAACACCCAAATTCAGGTTCTCCTAGGGGAAGTCTGGATGCACTGTGGCACAGTGAACCAACAGTCCAGCCATGTGCGCACAAGCCTGTGTGGATCCTGACCCCTGTGGAGAAAATATAACTGCATCTTGGCCTGTTGGTACAGGTGTCTGCAAAGAGGCTTTGGCATGGCCACAGGCTCTGCTCTTGCCCTGCTCCTGTGAAGGAAGGAGCAGTGGCTGTATGAAGAACACCAGCACCTGTCTCAGCAAAGGAGCCTGAGGGGGCCCTGGCCTGGCACACAAATCACAAGCAGTGCAGGAGGGATGTGTGTCCTGCTTCTGCCAGGCAATACAACTCTCCTGGCCCATCTCCAAAGGGTGTCAGACTCGTGCATCTCTCAGTGAGCTGAACCACATGCTGGGCTGAGGTAAGCAAAGCTTGGCAAGTTTGCATTTCCCTGCGGAGCATCACTGCTGCAGGCAGGGACACCTCTGGGCTGGGAAAACATAACAAACTGGGATCTCCAAGTTCTCCCAGCTGGGGTCTCTTGGATGAAGCAAAGCAGGACCAAAAAAATAAACTCATTTTACCCAGTCTCTGCGGGAATACAAACATTTATGAAGATTTTGCCATCCAAAGTTTAATATAGAAACAAGGGTAATATATTGAAAAGATCCTAAGGTGGTAAAACTTTTTTAGAAGAACAGTGACTTAGGAGCACTGAAAATTACCCCTGCCAAAGCCCTCAGACCTGGGGTCTTAAATCACTTAGGTGTTCTCAAAGATTGGAAATTTCAGCATTTAAAAGTGATGTCTAAGGCCTTCATCCAGACAGCAAGCTTTAAAACTGTCATATTTGCAAAGGCTTTGAAATCTCATTCCTGCCCCCATCATGGGAAAGACAACCCCCCAACATGCAATAAGGTTAAGGCAGAAATGTCTCTAAAGCACAACCACTTAACTGAAGCCTTTTCTCATACCTTTCCTCACTGCCACCAAAAAAAGGCATACCCCTGTAGGGGACCCTCTGCAACACGAGTTTGTTCTGAGCAGGGGGTGACAGCACTGGAGTGGAGTCCATGGGATGGGTGGTCACCTCCTGGAGAGCAGTGTCACTGGCAGGCACGTGGCAGGCAGAAGGCTGGGGACCACGATCCCTGGGGCTGTCGGCAGGACAGGACGATGCACTGAGGCCCCACGTGCCACAGCATGCTCCTACCTGCTAGGATGAGCCTGGGGCCAGCCAGCTCATCTCCCACCACAAATTAACAGAGAAAAGACCTACCTGCCAAGGCAAGGCTAGCATGCCTGCCCCACTTCTAATGCTGCAGAGAAAAGGAGGCCCAGCTTTCAACTGCAGGAGCATCCTAAAGCACTTGCAGAGCCAGTCAGTGAGCCAGAAGACGTGAAGGGAGCCAGCAAACAGCGCAGCATCCAAATCAGCAAATCCCTTAAGCATGCATTTCGGAGCTTTACTAAATCAGGACCACGGGCTGTCTTCACAAATGGCCCTCACCGACCCTGGGATACCTGCTAGAATTCCGTGAAGGGACAAGGCGGCAGCTCAAACCCCTGCAAAAGCATCCCATGGCAAGCAAAGAGAGCATGGGAACAGGGATAGAGCCTGCAGCCCTCTGTAGCAGAGACGATCTGCATCCAGAGGACTGCTCCTTGGAGCAGTTCACTTCTCTGGGCAGCCACATTGAGTTATTACCATACAACATCTTTCCTCTCTTTTTTTTTTTGCCATGTTATTATTTTTTTTTTCTCTAATGTTGTTTATTTCAAGTTCTCATCTCCAGTGGAAAACTTATCCTACATATGTTTTGTGGATTATTAGATCCACCTCCCCCTCCAAGTGTTTCAACAACAATCACTTGTTTTCTGTGCAGTGAGAGGGATTACAGCCCTGTGGCATCTTTCTGCATTCTTTAAAATCTTCTCTCCTCTCTAGGGAAGAATCTGTTTCTGATGTTAATGTGGTGCTACGTGTTTTTAAAGTGTTCTGATCCTGCCTGCTGTCACCACAACATGGTGATAAATTAAGAGTTTAATTTCAGTTTAATTTGCTCATGCAGATTAAGAAACACGGGACAGGGCATGGAAGGACAAGAACAACTCTAATATCTCCGCCTCACTCATGAGCATTTCTGGTGACTGTAAACTGCTTCATCCTAGTGTTCATCAAGACGTAGGAAACTTGAAGGTTTAATAGATTCAATATTATTTTTACTCAGATATTATGGAAGGTGAGAATTTAAGAAAAACTCCTTGGCAACAGAGTTAACACAAATCCTTCTCACTTGCCTTAAGCTTCTCTTCTTCTTTCTTCGTACTGCAAGAAGACAGCAACGCGCTGCATTTGAAGTATGCCCTTAACCCCTCAACTGAGCTGAAGAGCGTTGGATAAACCATAATTCCAGCACCAGAATTACTCATTCCAGCAAGACGGATGGAAACAGAGGTGCAGGCTCTCCAGTGAAAGCACAAACACTCCAAAGGCACCCAGAAGGAGACAATCTCATCCCTACTGAAGGCATGATGGTCTTCAGCCCAACCAGCCACGGGGGAGCCATTCAGGATGCAGGACATCCAGCCAGGTCACACTCGCCCTATGGACAGCTGGCCTTACCGACACTTGCAAAGGCACTGAGTCACTGTGGGGACTCTGCACCTCTTGGGCACCCCATTTCTCAGACCCTTAGAGGAAAGAGACAAGGTCAGAAAATGTTATAAGGAAAAAGTTGGAGCAGAGACGACTTGCATCTTGGCAAGACTGTTTAAATTGATTGAAGTGATAAAAATGGAATGCCCATATTTTGTCTGTAATATATAGAAATTGTGCTAGGCATCAGGAACTTTTCAAAGAGTGCTAATTTATAGATGCTTTTCTAAGGAGGACAAGTGAGTATATTACTTTTCCTTTAAAGTGCAGCTGCAACAGCAAACCACACACACTGTAGATTTTATAACCTTGCTAATTTTCCCTAAGCCTTGGGAGATATTGGTGGTAAGTATAAAGGTATTTTGTTTCAACCTAAGAAGAAAAAGAAAACTGAAAACAAAATAATTGGTTTTCAGAGTACAGTTAACAGCTAAACTGAAGACATATCGACTCTGATTCCCACAGAACAGCCAGTGATGCCAGGGAGACTGGTATGTACCACTTACTCTCAATTCAGCTAAAGAAATTAGGGAGTTATTTTTATTCCTGTTGATGTTAGTGAGAAAACTGGGCATCCTAAGCATGCAGGAACAAAATGACAACCTAAAGGAAATGCTGTATGAATCAGTAACCCAATTGGCTGTGGGCAGAAAACTTGGAGCTATGAGAAGAGAGACGCTGGGAGCATTGCACTGGATGAGGTATGTGCATGAAGAGGAATCAGATACTGAAGTAAGGAGGAGCATTTAAGCACTGAGACTGGAAGCCTCATCCTCTGTTAGCATCACCATCTGAAGCACTGACCAGCCATTTTATTTTATGCCAGCTCTTAAAGCTTTGATTGTTGCTTTTGTCTCATCATCTGACGTGATGCCATGTTTTTCGTGGCATCACATCAGAATAGCTCAGTAATGGGGTACCAGCCTACACTGAGTTCACCTTTCCATTTCAACAATTATAGAGGAAAGCTTTTGATCTGAGTCAGAAAGAAGAGAGCTTAGACTTCAGGTTTGCCTGGCTGCCTATGCTGAAGGGGTGGAAGTAACATTTTCTGTGACTAAAACATTTTCTGAGGACATAAAATGAAGATCTTCTGTCCAAACTCTAACCACAGGCCAAATTTGTAAATAAAACATTTCAGTCATGCTTTAATATGAGGAGAGCAGGCTGCACAGAAAGGTTATTTGCCTACAACAGCCCAAAAATGGAACTGAAGGACTTTCTCTCTCCCCATTCTATGGACTTCTGTCCTTGCTTGTAGACCTATGGGAAAAATTCACTGTCAAACCCTCAGAGACGTCCACAATGCTTCTCACATTCCAAAATCACTGGGACAGCTCACATAATAAAATATTTGCTGGAAAGGGACCAAGGCATATTAAGTATAGACAGGCAGCCTTAACTCACTTTCCACAATTTCATGAGCCTGAGTCAGAACTGTAATGTTTTTTGAACTATATATGGACTTAACTTATGGCATTTCTTCACCCATCCAACACCTTTTTATTTATTCCCATATGTTATCTCATATTATCTCATTAGTTAGATTATTTTAGCTCTACTTAGCATGCAGGTAATATTGCCAATTTGCTACCTAGTCATAAAACTGCGTATCCTTTTATTGTCATTGGGGTTTTCCAAAATATGCACTAATTCTACCTTCTCAAGATATATTACACCAGCTGAAGAGTACATTATTAAGCATTTCATTACTGTAATAAAAATGAAAATGTACGAACAGAAAAATCACAGATTTTTTTGTATTCCATTCTCATTATTCTAATTCTCATTTGCTTCTGATTCTACATATATCCTGATTAACAAATGCCACATGAGAGGCTTAAAACTAAATGGTTTGGAAATAGGAATAGAAGTTAAATAAGTTCATAATGGCACCCAGAGATCAGCCAAAATAATTTTTAAACTGTTCTCCACCAAGCTATTAAAGTACAAGGCTAGCTACACTCACCAGCACAAAAGCAATGATATCATCAGCTTACTAATATAACTTCCATTTTAAGACCACCATCAGTCAAGCAGAAGACTAGCCTGTTGGGTTCATTCCAGAAATAGTTATTAGCCACAGCACCGAGCAGAGCAATGAGATAATGTTAATGTCCAGCAACGAGTTTGTGTTGCAACAAAGGAGCAGCAACAGAAATTAAATCTGCTTTATCTTTAAACTGAGAGATCATTCTCTGGCTCACAGGGAAATCCCAACCGAGTCTCTGTAGAGTTCTCGAGATTCTCCTACTTTCCATTTTGCCTTACTGGTCTGAGGCTAAGACTTTTCAGGTGACTTTGGCATAAAAATTCAGCATACTACATTTATATACTCATTTACTAAATTCACAGAAAAACAGTTTATCCCTTAAACCTTCACATATGAAAACTTTATATTTTGAAGCTAGTCAGCACTGCCCACAACTCATGGTGGCTACTTCCTTTCTTAGACATCAAACATGAAAGGCTTCCTGAACTATATATTTCCTCCTTCTGAAACGAATTGCTGCTGTAGTACATGTGAAATAAGTTTCCTAACCTACAGCATTCATGTTATAGCCAAAAAAGACTAGTTGACAAAATGTCATTGGGTGAGATGGCAAGTAATGAATTTTCTCAATTATTTCAGAGAGAACAAGAATTTCTGGGTGTCTCTGCTGAATTTTCAGTCACTATTAACTTATTTAATTGAACAGGTGAAATAATAGGCAAAAGTGAACCACATCAGTTCTTTTGATTCATTATAGGCTGTACAAAAAAATGACATTTTGCCACAGAACTGTGAAAAGTGACTGTGAGACTAAGATGTAGTGACTGAACTCACCAAAGTAAAAATAAGAAGCAAATAGCTTGCAGTGTTAGAGTTTAAAGTGTGGGTTTTTTCAAAATAATCTGCAAAGACAGGTTAAATGTTACTGGTCTTAAAAAAACCTGCGTATCCAATCTGGAAACTCAGTTCTGCTGACCAACAGATAGGACAGGATCGTCAAGCTCACATCAGTCACCTTGAGGAGCTTATTTCAGCTCTAATGGACCTCTCCAAGTATGTGCTATGCACTGGAGCATGTATCAGCAAAATCACCCACAGCTCCACACAGCACTCCCACTTCCAAACAAGGAAATAAAAAGGACAAACAGCAGGGCTTATCTTCTCCTCTAACCAGAGATACATACCTTACAATTAGCATGCCCATGGTTCACAGAGGGGAAGAAGTAACAAAACACAACAAACATAATTCTTCTCCTAAAAGAGTGCTGCTCCAGCAGCACTGTGATCTCCAGGCCCCAGTAGGTCCACTGCCAGAAGCAGATCAAAATCTCATTCCTGTCACTGAGGCACAGTTTTGTGAAACCGTGCATGCCAAAGCCTAAGAAATATTGTGCAAAAGTCAAACTGCATCTTCTCTGAGGAAGAGTTACTGGCACACTGTGTATTAACACATAGCAGTAACACAGAAACCTGTGCATGCCCCCTTTATACGGAAACAAAACCAGTACAGATGTTTGCTGTCAGTCCAAACCTGCACCCTTTTATGTACATCATCTTCAGCCATGCACAGAAACTTCAACAACTGTCTTTGAGAGAGGGAAAACATACGGTTCATGTGTATCCCTCAAACCAACAAGAAACAGTGCTCTGCAGGGGTTAATGCACTAAGGACTCAGCTGAATCAAAATCTGTATTTGACTTTCCTACAGAGATCGTGGGATCTTGACTACCCAGCTCCTCCCTAATTTCTCAAAACAGAGGCTATGCATGCCAATTATACATAGAAATGTTTAAAGAGCTTAGTGTTCCAGCTATTTGTGTGGAAAGCAAATCTTAAATACTATTAATTCCATAATTCTAACCACACAAATCCATTAACACAGACTTTCATTAACACAGCATGGAATTATATTCAGTGTGAGGGTGTCATAGTCTCACAAGAACCCTAAATTACTGTAACTTGTAAGTCAAGCCAAAAGAGAAAAATGCGTTGGTGATGCCTTCTAAATGATAATTCTTCAATACTTCTTACTAGGACTAGTATTTGGCATCACTTGTCAGTTGTTTCAGAGTGCTACATTTCTCAAAATGAAACCTAGACCACAAGTCTGGTCAGGTGAAAGCTGTTGGTGTGAAGTAAATTGTATTGCCTGTCATAGAATTATCTATTGCATCTTGCAATTTTTCAATTATGTGTTTAACTCTCTACTCTCTGTTCTCTTATTCAGTGAATAAGCAAAAATTAGGATATTGCATAGTATTTTAATGTCAGCTGCCACATTAATTCTGATTGCTCTCCTTCACAGACACAATGCAGATCTGAATGTTTCTTCAAGACAAGATCAGCTGAAGAAATAACTCCTTTAGGAGGAAAGTGGATAATGCTCTCTTTCATCTGCTTCTGAAACCCCAGCCACCTTCTAGTTTGCATAGAATGAAAAAATACATCTGAGAAAGCTTGCTGCAATATAAGAAATGAATGCCGGGAGTCTTTGAATTGTTTAATAGTGAAATAAAAATGTAGATCTCAATTCCTCAATGCCACAGGCTTCTGCCTAGGGTTGGTCAAAATCCCACTAAAATTAATATTAATTTAGTGATTTGCTTTAATGTCTCCCTTTCATAACCATTGTTCCTGTAACACAAGCACAACCACATTTTGAATTCAGTGGGACATACCCCATTTCTCTTACCATTTCCAGGAAAGGATCAGAGATATTACATGATGAATATGATGCACTTAGCTGTGATTTTATTGTCCCTCCATTTCTGCTGCCCTGTGGAATGTGCAGAGAAGCTGGTTCCGGTGATGAGGAGAACAATCCAAAATGAGTAGGGAATAGAAGGTAAACAACTATTATTAAATTCAGTGTATATTCATAGGGCTATGGTTTCTATCTGGTTCAGCAGACACCCTGTCATCAGTCTGCTTTTTCAGCAATCCAAACAGAGGACATCACCACTGATGTAACTGGGTACATGTCATATAATTGCTCTGGCACAGCACAGTCTATAGATTTAGTACATGACTCTGTACATGTTGCTGAGTTATTAACAAAAAGGACATTAATCACTGTGACAGACACAAAACAGCACTATTCTCACTCTCTAAACTGAGACATCAAATAGACCCACTGCTAATTAGGATGATGACAGCCAGAAATTAAATTTTAAAGACTCTGTTTATTCCTCACTTCTAAAAATTATTCCTTGCTGTCCTACCCTATTCCTTCTCACAAATCTGGCAGCAAAACATTAGGCAGCCTCTACTGTGATTCTGCTGAACAGTTTCTTGTTAACAGACACATAATAATGATGACAAACGAGAGAAGAAAGTGGTTGTTAAGCCATTAGATGCTGAATGCACACTGTTTGAGCACATCCAGCATTTAGCTAGCTTAACTTGCTTCTCTAAACCAGGAATGGAAAATGATATAGGGCAGAAAATGTAAATCATCAATGATGTAATAGTGACCGGTGTGATACCTCGGAAGGGCTTAAGCATACCTTCAGATTTTCTTAACAAAAAACCCCATTGTCCTACCCTGACACATGAATGCCTGCTTACTTTCCTCACAGCTTTGCAGCACACATTATCCCTCTCTGTTATGTAACAAAACATAGGCACTCATGTCTCTGTCTGAAAGGATGCAGCAATATTTACCTGCATGTGGCTGTGCAGCCAGCAGGAGGATGGGACTGAATATTAAGTCCTGTTTTCTTAAACAACTTGTAGAAATACTCGGCTATACTACCACTGAATTCTTCCTGGTGTTTGTAGAGGGGAAAATGTAAAAAAGGCAAAAGGCACCTAGCAGTGGATTAAATTACTCTGGGTGGTTTCTCTTTGGCTTGCCAAAAGAGGAATGAGTATGAGGAACCTGACACATAAGTACCTGGAAGGAGCAGACACAGAGACAGAGCAGGATGGAAGAGCTTGCTGGGAGATCCGCAAATCTGAAGAGAGCAGATGTGAGCAAAGCTGCCCTCAAAACCAGATGGTACTGAGAAACAACAAGTGAATCTGGAGAAACAGCTGAGGTGAACCTCTTTCCAGAGATAACCCTTTGCTTGTCTCATTGAGTAGATTAATGAGCTGAGAGGTGGCAGTATAAAAAAAATCTTTATGGGGGAAATCTGGAATGTTAACTTTTTTGCTGTTTTCTGAAGTTTGAGGTTTGTGTGTTTGTCGAGTCATGCTTGGAAACAATCTTTTTCAAAAGTAGTTATGGTTGGAGGATTTTAGACAAAATATTTTGATAATGTGCTTTAAATATGTTCCAATACCATTTCAAAACAAATTATTACTGACATTTTCCGGAGGTGAAGTGTTGGAAAAGCACAGCTTTTCCCACAAGTCTCGTTTTGCTCTGAAAGAAACCCATGCTAGAATGAAAATATATTTCTTATCAAACTTCAAAAAGGCTCATCTGATAATTTGGGGAGTTCACTATTATTGGAGATGGTGATTCATTCATTAAAAAAAAAAAACCTCAGAAAGGGTATCCCACAGAGGGAAATACTGCGTGAGTGTCAGAGGTAATTTGCAGCAGTGACTTTCTCACCTTGGTTAAATGTTCACAGGACGAAGTCTGAGCAGGAAAGTGACCTCTTCAGTCTTTTTGACCAAAGACATCACCTGTTTAGAAATAAATGACTTGTTAGCATACATAGTGTATATTTTTCTGATGATAGGTATCTTTTCTTCATTTTTCTCATGCTGAAATTGGCCTTTTCAACCTGCCTACATTTTGCAACTCGGTTTTACTTTCATTCTGTGACTGTGTAAAAAAAGAGTTACAACGTAGTTGAAACTATAATTTGATTGATGTTGTTTTTATAAGTCAATGTTGAATTAACTGCAGGCTGACAAAAAAGACATAATAGAAGAAAAATTTCTGCCTTCAGCTAACTTAATAATTACAACTGTATAATGAGAAAGAAACACTATAATGGAAGTGTTCAAACAGTCAAAACAACAATGCACAGATTTCAGCATGAAGATACCAAAACCCTTGACAGGTTATCTTGGACTCAAGCTACAAGTACAGGGCAGATAAGTGAAAATATCCTCCACCAAGACATTAATAACAAGGTACATTCAGTTTTAAAAGACCCACAAAAAGAAAAATACGAGAAAACTCTTAATGCTTCTCATAGCAATGAAACAGCTACTTAAAAGGAAAAATGAAAACTTAAAAAGCAAATGGAGTGTAACTTTGATTAAGGATTTGTTTTTCAAAGGCATTCATCTGTGTTATATGACTGGTGGACTTCAGCCCCTGTAGTGCAGCATGTTCAGATTCAAGCTCAGATTTTAGGGAATACATGAAGTTTTGATTGGAAACTGGATACAAGGAGACTCCTTCAAACAATAACCAAAATAAAGACATTCACATGAGGAATTTGGTTGTGGTTTCACAGGCAGCCCAGACAGTCTAGAGGCTCACTGACTAAGCCAGGGCTGCTGCTCTTCTCCCCACCAAATTCTCCTGCTGCTGCCCCAGCCTCAGCCTTGCTCCCATCCCAGGCTTCCCCATGGCTCCCTCCCTCCATTGCCCCTTCCTTCCACTGCCATGACTCACCAGAAGGCAGAAACCAACAAAAGAGTTGGTTTCCTTTTTTATTTTTTTACTTTTTCCTACTCTGGGGCCACTTCAGTGAGCTAAATCAGCTAACAGAGTGAGCCAGCAAGTGCCAGAGGCAGCACAAGGAGAGCACTGGGAGCACATGGCATGGAGGAGCAGCTGTGGAAGGTGCTCCTGCTCCCTAGGCTGACCCTGAGCTCCATCCACTGGAGTTAACAGTGAGGGTCCCACTGACTCCAACAGGTTCTTGATTGGTCCACATTTGGTGGAACTCATATGTGAAACCCACATTCACTCCACATGTGCCAGTGCACACTTATGTAGACAAATGTAGCAGCCAGACTCCTCTTTGATGGTACACGGGATGCCTTCCTCAGGGATCAGTGGAGCTTGTACCAAATTTGTCATAAGAACTAACCTATGGAAAGTCACACGTGTCTTATCCTCCTCTTGCCTGCAATGTCATTTACCCAGAAGACTGACCTTATGAGTCTTTTGGCTCATTCCCTGGCTGCCCACACAGCCAGGTAAGGACTTTGAGATGCAGTAGGAGTTTGGACTCTTCATTTTAGGCCAGAGCAGTCTCTCTGAAACAGAGACCATCCTTCATTTCATGGAGAATTTCAAGCTGCAGAAAGTTAATTACAGAGAAGGTAAGAATGAGCAGTGGTGGCACCAGTCAAAGCCTGAGCTGCAGTCAGGATTTATAAACAGGTCCTGCACTCAATTAATGCTCTTGCCTTTACCACGCAGAAGTTTGCTCAAGTGAAGAAAGAGACTGGGTAATACAATGCTGCACACTGCAGCACTTTATTAGTTTTTTCCACACTGAACTGAGGACCTCATTAGTTATGTTAATTTAGAACTAATAGCACATTTGTCACAATGGCTGTTTCTTTCCTGAATGTTTTACATAAAATTCACAAGTTTGATATTGCAGTATGCCCAAGTGAGAAATGCTTTCCCTGCTCTTGACAAATCTTTTTCTAATTAGGCTGGCCATTTTTCTGCCTAGATGCTGAACTGGAAACATTTTTTCTTGGTTAGAATAAAAGATACCAGACATACCCGTTCTTCTGGGTTTGAAAGTGCTTATTAGCAAATGTGTTCTAACCACTGATAAGATGTCCCATAGCTATTCATAACACTGAGGATAATAAACAATATACAAATGTGCCCATTGGTTTAAATAGTCAAGAGGCTGGTGAAGGGGAAACTACCAAAACAGTGATGTATATTACATTAGTAATTACATAATGTAAACCCCAAAGTTAAGGCCTCTCTCCCTCATTTTGCTTTGTGCGGTATTTACACCACCAAGACAGTAACTTATCAAACCCAGCTTCCATTCCTGCTTGCTCTTTTAAAGATTTACCAAGGATTTTCTGCTTCTAAGAAAATGCCGCCTGTGGCAGCCCTTTCACCCAAGGCTTCATACCTCCCTGCATTCAGAGAGGGCAAAGATATGATGACAAACACATAGCACATGCCCAGCCCAAAGCTTCTATGCAGTCTCATGTGCTAATCACAGTAGTCAACTCTAATAACAGATTAGTCCAAAGACTTCCAGTAAAGTGCTGGTGTTATCACAGGAAGAGGACACACTGCTGTTGATCACACAACACTTCACGAATATTAACATAAACTGCATATACACACCCCACGAGTCCCTCTTTGCATATGATTATGAAAAGTCTAGAGGGGATGAAGTGCCTCAGGTACAGAAAGAGCCTGGCTGAGCCAAGAAGAGAGTCCACACGCTAGCTGCCATTTGATTGCTCAACGTCCCAAGCCTCTTTTCTAAAATCCCACTAGCCAGTGTTACCTGAGTAAATGTAGGGTGAAAGCACCAGGCATGGCTCCCACACCTAATACAAATTGATAGCTGAATAGGTAAAAAAACCCAAAAAAATAGAAAATTACACTGGCAAACTTTTAAAAAGCGAGTTAAAGGCTCTTTGAGAAAGAGAAAGGAGGCACAAACACCCACCATGATGGCTGCGGTCAGCAAAAAGAAAGAAGTCTGGAGACAAGTCTCTGTGTTCTGCCTAGGTGTCCTAGCAAAAGGCTGGCTTAACATAAAGTGCATAAACCCTTCTTCATGCATGGGCTGCGACCCAGAACTGTCTCCCCACGTGTATCCATATTTTCCCGGCTGAATGCCCTAGACACTCAGTACTGAGTCACACACACTTGTAAGTCCATCCACCTGCAATGGGATTGACTTTACGTGACATGACACAGCTTCAGGAGAAGGGTGCTGCAAGTCATAATCCCCACGGCGTGCCCCAGCACACCCTTTTCCCCTGTGGCTACATCTTAGCTCAGTTTTGAGGCACACTGGTATCCTTTCTGAAAGCAAAATGCTCCTGTGAACACACAATATGATGGGCATGCTAAAAAACACCTCCTAGAGTGAGAGTCCTGGAGGAAAACCACATGTCTGAGTATCATACGGGATGAGGCATGAGAGATGCTAAACTGCTCCCTTGGCAGTGCACGGCAGAAGAGCTTCATGGCCTGATCTGCAGTCCAGCTCCCAGAGCCATGGAGGTGCAGAAACCTGAGCA
Organism: Gymnorhina tibicen; assembly: GCA_013399875.1. Taxonomy (NCBI): domain Eukaryota; kingdom Metazoa; phylum Chordata; class Aves; order Passeriformes; family Artamidae; genus Gymnorhina; species Gymnorhina tibicen. The sequence goes on from VXAZ01009925.1 coordinate 237,102, forward strand.
GGCATCTCGAGTCCCCAGCTCTGGCCTCAAGCAATGACATTAGGTTGTGGACCTTTAAAAGAAGTGTTTTGGAACATAAATATACAGATAGTGGGTTTTTATCAAGATATAAATTTTTCTTAGAATGGTTACTTTGTTCTTTTATTATCTGTACATGAACTATGCAGGGCATTTGTTTAGGATCTGTAAAAATCTGTTTCCCATAAGCAGCTTGGCATTCTGTCTTTATTAACTACAACATTCATTGAGAATGAAAACATTGTACTATCAAACTTTGAGAGAAAACATTGCACTATCAAAAAGAATCATTATTACTTTAACTTTATCACACTGGGTGATTACAGCTGAGATAATTAGAGGCTAATTCAAGAGGAACTGAAGGGGAAGTGTAAGCAGAGCTAAAGGTTAATCAGAATGTGCGTGCATTTAAATCAGCAGTGCACAGAGTTTGATTTCTAGCAGATTTTTGCAACTCAAACAGGCATAAGAAGGAAAAACAACACAGAAAAATAAGGGGGAGAGAGGAGTGGTGAATGTAGCTTGGAGAGGAGCATGTTTGACCTGCTGGGCAGGAGAGACCTTCTGCAAACATGAGCCTCCTGATTCAGGCAGTGTGCTGCCCTCTCCCTCCAAAAAAACTAGCGTGAGCTCAGCCCCAGGACAAGCAGTCCCTGAGCAACTCCACACAGAGCATGTTGAAATAGGCTTTGCTCACCAGTGCTTCAAGGCGGGAGCAAGCAGCAGAGGTCTTTAGGAGGAGCAGGAGGAGAGACCCTGCCCTTGGTTGTGAGGATGAATTGGAGTGAGGCAGTAGGGCAGGCAGATCATAATCTTGCTAGTGGGAAAGTTTAAAAAATAATAATTAAAAAAAGTTTTTAAAATTTAAAAAATAAATTAAGAAGAAAAAAGAAAAATACAGCTCTTACCTTGGTAATATCAAGGGGGAGATGATACCTCTAGGGCACAGATGGGGTCATCCAAATGAGAGCAATGGCTGTTGGAGGGCAGGTTAGATACCCAAGCTCTTTCCAGAGGACATCACAGGAAGAAGTGGGAGCAACCTTTTCCAAGCTCCCTCACCAAGCATGTCCAGAGAGCATGCTTGCCTTGTCCAGATTCTGAAGCAAACCCTCACCACCACCTCTCCAGGGAAAAGGGGGAGACATCAGCCCATACGAGTCAAGCTGTGCTGCTTCCAACATCCTTGGCAGCTCAAGCATCTCCTCATAGCCCTGTATTAAGGCACACAGGTGTCTCTCTCGGCGTAACCCACCACAAATACCCCACTATGGCAGCTCCTGTGCCACCACTCATAACTGTCTGCCCCGTCATGAGATACAGTAGTGACTAACCCCTGGAATTCTTGCTTGCTATTGAACAGACCCCTTAGAAACTCTTATTGCTGACCTTTGCAGAGGAGTCCCTCTGCTTCTGCGGGGACTCTCTGAACCTGTGGAGGAGAGGAGGGCTCTGAAGGCACAGACAGCACAGCAGAAAGCACCACAAGTTGAGCTAGTTTCACAGGAAACAGGGTACGCAGGATCAATTTTTCTGCCTCACTGTGCTTTAGGAAATATTTGGCAGTATATTTTCTTCTACCACGGCCCTCTCCGAAAATTTTAATGGATTGTTTGCTTTGCCAGAATACCATAAAACAGGTCAGTGTGTGAAATAAGCCATCACCAATAAAAACACTCTTAGGAGAGGATAATGGAAATTTATGGTAGGGCTTTGGCTCATATGGCAGTGCAGCTAAGAGGAGAATTAAAATGGAAAAAACAGTGCTTGGTATTCCTGACAAGTGATTAAGGCACTTCTTGACTCCTGTCACTTCCTCAGATAGTATTTCAGAAGGGGTTGATGCTGTAGGAGCAGTGGTGCCTCAGTTAAGGGAGGGTGGACCTTGCCTGCTGTCTATCATCCCAGACTCCGCCCCAGGAACAGCACTCCCGTCTTGTATTGGCGTCTTGTATACATCAGGTATTCTCCCAGTTAATGACCAAAGCTAATTGAAAGACAGAACATCCTTGTTTCCATTGCAAGGAGATTCAGAAAATAGACTTGAACAGGGAGGGAATCAGGGACTCATAGACCCAAGCCCCAGTAGTCTCCTTTCTCCATAAAAAAGGCCTTCCCATGCATATCTGCTGTGACAGACCTGTGACATGAGATTTTGCCAACTGCTTGACATTGCCTAAAAGACAAAAAGAGCAAGGGCATGAACTGATACACGAGCACTACACACACTAATGTCTGGCAACTACCCATCTCCATTTTCCTGCTTCCTGTGTAATGGGCCCTTTAGGGAAGTTTATTGCTGATCTGTGCTGGAAAATTACTCATATAATTGAAACATCAGTGTAATATTTTTTCCCCAGTATAACTTTTTCTTTGGGAATTTCTGGATGCAATTATCCCTTGTGACTAATAAAAACAACGGCTTAATCACAAATATATGGTTAGAAATGTCATTTTATGATTAAACATAAAATGCCTGTTGTGTCAGCATTTCACATCAAATGGATTGTCCTTCCTGGGAGCATCCAAAGGAATTTGAGGAGCAGAAACAGGGTAGGAATGACAGGAGCTAATTATCCTTTCCTCAGGAATTTTGCTGAACAAGCATTTCAGATCTGACCTTCATGACAGTCCTCAGATGCTTCTAAGAGTTTCAGAATCATCTGAACTCCAAGGCACTTCAAACCCACCAGAAATTCAGGACATGAGCCTCTGCCTCATACAGGGCTAGTGACACCTCAGCCCCACTTCCATCCCTGTTCCCCACCCCCTCTCCTCATAAGCAGAAGCTGGGCTACAACATGACCAAGGGAGCTGCTTGGGATTTGTCCCCTGGTTTCCAGTGGGGAATGGCAGTTCACAGAAAAACTACTCTGTAAAGGTTTGATTGGGCCATTTTAATTTCGCAATTTTTTTATGAAATCCACTTGATTTTACATATCGCTCTGTACATACACCAAAAATTCTACATACACAGAAATGTAAAGGCAATGAGGAAGAGGAGAGTGAATACTGAGTTTTGAATCCCTATAAAATCCCCAAATTTCTCATTTTTAAACCCTTGTATTATGCTAAAATGAATAAAACTGCTTTACAGTCCCACTAGCTGAGAAGTAAGAATTACTGGCAAAACATGACGAGGCTCAATACTTTTCAAACCTCTGCACAAGTTCACAAAAAAACAGCCGTAAGGTACTAAGGATTTATTTTCAAGCTAATGTTAAACAACTAGCGCTCAAACAATCTCAGGAAGTGGCCTAAAAATTGAAAGGTCTAGTACTCAGCTGTTAGCACCAAGCATCAGAGTCCTGAGCTCATAAAGTGTACAAATCCTGCTGTTCCCGTCTACATGAAAGAGGATTCAATACGAATAACATAATATTGTCCACATTCACTGAAATGGAAGAGAATTCCCACATTACATCATCAAAGTGTTTATTTTTAATAATTTAGAGACTTTTAATATAAATCACTAATAGTAAGATATAAAAATAAATAAATAAATAAAAAACCGCTGCACCCTAAATAAAAATAGCTGTTCTGAATCCTCTGTGAAATCACCAGGACCTACACATCTGAAGTGATGTTCTTTCCTTGCAACAAGCCACGGCAGAACTAGACTACATGGGAACCACCGGAAAACTTGGATCCCAGTTCTCATGTCCACTCAAAAATGGCTCCTGCACTTGCAAGAGGGCAAAGCTGTCTCCTAGCTCTGAACACCACAGAGGAAGCCCTGACACACCCTGAAACTTTTCAGCAGATGCTTTCCTTTAAAGTGCCGTGCAGCACATTCACTTTGGGTTTTGAATTATTTGCTACCAATACAGCTTAATGGTACTAAAGTTGAAATCAACATACTACAAGTATTGAAGCAATTTTGGTCTTTTGTTAGTCTTCAGACAACATCACTGTAAGCATTGGCACCAGCTTCAGTATAAGCAGAATGCACATTTCTATATGTACTCTAAATTAAATATGTATGAAAGCCTGAGAACCACAATGACAATTACTGCACCTTGGAACGAGACTTGGAATATTTCGTCTGGCAGAGTTCAAAAGACTTTTCAGCTGGGAGCAGCTGTAGCTTGGTTAGAGCAAGAATGGATTGATTGCAATTCATAACTTGGAATATGGATTAATGCAATATTCATGGAAAACTGTGTGTGCAGAGCTCCATATGGCCGGTGAAGCTCTGAAAGCATTTTGCTTCAGGGAAAAATCATGTCACCAGAATGCATTTGCCTTTACTGTGTCCAAGTTAGGAAGGAAGGAAGCTATTTTCCTTGCTTAGCTGGTATGCAGATTGTAGACTCTAAAACTCCCTTCACCCCTACCCAAGGAGGCTGGAAGAGACCTCTGTTCCTAAACCAGGAGGCTGGGGTTTGACTACCTCTTTATTTGTGCCCTGCGCACCACAAGATGCATTATATCTATCTAGAACACCCTAAAAAATCATCTAAGGTGACTCTCAAGATCAGACTCTGTCAATATAGACAACAATCACAGTCCAGGTGGACTCTTGACAGTAAAAAAGCCACCACAGACCAAGCAAGCCTGTCTGCTTTGTACAGTATGAATAAACACTTTGGCTACTGAATAAGACATCAGGCAAGCTCAGACTCAGGCATATGAGATGAACGCAAAGAGAACAGGCAGAGTGCAGTACTCACCATTTTCTATCAAAGACTGAAGAGAGCATTACAGCCTTCTTTATGCTGAGGAGAAAGCCAGCCAAACTCCCACAATTACTTGTTTGGCATCTGCTTTCTTGTTCTGGTGCTACTGAAGATCATAAAGTGAAGACTGAACAGCATATCTGGCAGATCTCAGCTGGGGAGTCAAAAAAAGATGTGATGTCAAATTGCTCTCCTACCTGGGTCCCCTTTCTTCACATGGGTTTTTTTCAAAGCACTTCAGGAAAATATTTTTTTTTAAAGTACGAATTGTCCTAGATCACAAAATGGTTGCTGTTGGAAGAGACCTCTGGAGGTCACCTTGTCCAACCCCGCTGCTCAAATAGGGCCACCTAGAGCTGGTTGCCCATGGCCATGTCCAGTATGTTTTGAATACCTCCAAGGATGGAGACTTCACAGCCTCTCTGGGCAAACTCTGCCCAGTGCTCATTCATTCTCACAATAGAAGAGTTCCTTTTTATGTTCATACAGCAGCTCCTGTGTTTCAGTTTGTGACCATTGTGTCTAGTCCTGTCACTCAGCACCACTGGAAGAAGCCTGTCTCTGTGTTCTATGGACTTTCCCTTCAAGATTGATGAGATCCTCTCCAAAACTTATTTTCTCCAGGCTGAACAGTGGCAGCTCTTTCAGCCATTTCCCAAAGGAGGAGAGTTCCAGTCCTTTCATCATCTTCATGATCCTTTGCTGGAGTCTCTTCCGTGTGTCCATGTCTCTTTTGTACAAGGGAGCCCAGAGCTGGACACAGCACTCATGGTGAGGCCTAACCAGTGTTGAGCAGAGAAGGATCACCCCCTTGACCTGCTGGCAATACCTCTCCTGATGCAGCCCGGGGTACATTTCCTTGTCTTTGCCACAAGCACACATTGATGACTCCCCAGGTCTTTCTCTGCCAAGCTGCTTTCCACAGCAGCCCACAACATGTACCAGTCCCCTGGGGGTTTCCTCCCCAGAGGCAGGTATTTGCACTTGCCCTGGCTGAACATTGTGAGGTTCCTGGATAAAAGTTTCTGTGCAAAGATGCTGCTGTTGGAAGGAGTAACCCTCACTTACTTCTCAGATTCGGGTCACTCTGGTTGGCTTAGTGCACAGAAATTGTTCTTCTTCCAATAGGCTGAAATACTGCAGCTGCACTAACACACGAGGCATGCATTTTACATTTGAAGTAAATAATCTTCTACTGAAAAGCAATATACTTCTGCAGGATGACCTTGCAAAAAAGTCACTTAAACTTGAATTGAGCCAGGATACTGAAGCATGATGCAGGTTATTCCCCTCATCCTGTAGAGATCACAAATAGAAATGTCTTAGGGAGGTAAGGCTTGAGCAGACAGACCACCTCCTGCTGCTCAGCAGGGGGATGCTGCTCTGCAGCACCTGCAGCTCACTCCATGCTGGCATGTGCACAAACCAGGAATCTCAGCCTTTCCAAGAGACATCGACCTGCAAAGTACTGTGATAAGAGGAAAGGCAGGGAGACACCTAATGTACTTTCCAGGCATGTAATTGTTGGGAGATAGTTAAGAAAACTACAGCCTATTTGAAAATATGGCCTAGTTCCCATGTATTCATTTCTGTGAGAAGCATTGTGCTAAACAGACTTTCAAAGACTTATTATAGACATTATACTTCCCAACGGGCAATCCCTTTTAATGAATTGACTTCCCTTTGCACTACTGCGACTTGTTTTTTCCCTAGACTGGTTTCACAGGACGCATGGTGCTCTTTTACCTCTTTCCCTGGTGTAATTTAATCTCTTCCTACTTTTCTGTACTATCTGATGAAGTGGTAGCACACTAGGAGCACCCACTGGTTCAGCAGGGGCTGTGATCTAACTTACAAATTTCCGGCAAAACCGCAATGTAGCTCAGGGAAACAGGGGTGTGCTTAAAGCAACTTGTGCAACTTGCTAGAAATCACACTAGCTATTACAAGGAGGAAGGTGCAATTACTGCATGCTGTTACCAGACTTCTGACAATTAGGAGGAGCATTGCCCATAGTGAAACAAAATCAGTGAAAAAGTCCCCCAGTCTGTGCCTTCAGAGGGTCAGAAATACACTTCTAGGTGTTCAGTGCTCAAGGCTGATGCTTCCTTGAAGTTCTTTTCCAGAGTCTAAAAGTGGTTTGGGGGAAAATAAATCTCAAATTCCAGGACTCTTGTTTCATGTCAGTGTTTACAAGCTGTACATTTGCAGCCTTCTCAGAACAGCAAACCTTCAGCCTTTCACATGATGCTCCTGAAAACGCACTTCTTGACAATTTGTTTTTCAGCAACATCCCTGGCTGGTAGGGGCTGTGCAACATTACATTATTATGCTCTTCAAGCTGATTATTTTCCCTGCCCCATGGCTTCTGAGGCATACTGCAATGATCTAGGATCTGGCAGATAGGATTTGGGGAGACAAAATGATCAGAATTGCTGCTAAATTTTGTTTCAGTTTGTGTGCCTTTTCATTCAATGTATGGCATTGTTTCAAAGCATTTTTAAAAACTGGAGTCTCTCTGGAATCCATGGATTAACAAAATGTGTCTTATCTTCTCAGGACAAGTCTACAATTACAAGCACTGCTTCATGTGATTATATTTCACAAATAAATAATCAATCTTTCCAGAAGGCAAAGTCAAAGCTTTCCTCCCCACCACCACTTTTTAAACAACACGTTAGAGACTCTGTGTGTTGTCTTCTTACAGTGATTTTCCCTGCACTCAGGTAATTCTTCCTCATGGAGTTCTTGTGGCCTTCTGTGCATCACACCTTCTGATGAATTCCCTTTCCTAACAGCTTGAGAGCTCTTCAGGTGGGCCAGGGCCATGTGAGGTTGTGGCAGAAGACCCAGGGGTGGTAGAAAAAGAGCTAGAAGCTGCTCCCTACAGAGTGAGAGCATCCATCTGATCTCCACCTGCAGGTAAGAAACGAGAGAAACCTTCCGTCGTGTACCTTAACCCCTATTTCATTGTCATTCTATTGCACATGAAGAGCCTGCCTCTGTGGTGCTTGTATCTGATTCAGAAAGCAAAAGGTCACTGAAAAGCATCACTATTACCCTCACATAAGACACAGATCGATACAGCCTGAAGCACACACACTCTTTCTTTCTCGCTCTCTCTCCCTCTTTCTCTACCACCCAGAAATTCAGCCAAATGAAAAGCAAAGCCTTCCCTCCAGGAAAACCAAACAAAAGCCATGTGTCTTGAACCCTCTTTGTGTCCAGACAGGCACAGGGAGTTTGCCAGAGCAAACAAGTTCCAGAGTCAAAGGATTTCCGCTGAGAGCTCTCTGCAACCAGTCCTCCTCAGACCGGCCCCGCACTTCCCAGCCAGCTCTTGCTGCTCAAACCGCGGCAAAGAGGCCTCCCATTACAATGACACATTTGACAGCTTTGCCAAGAGCACTTGGGGAGGTGCCAAAGAAAGAAGCAGTGCGCTTTCCTGAAAAAGGCAGACACTCTGGGGAGGAATACTTGAAATACTCCTTCTAGTAAACCTGAATGGTTGAGCGCCCACGCAGAGAAGCACTTGGGCTGCTGTCCCAAGGGAGAGCAGAGAACAGGCTCCACCAGGTTTCTCCCACTCCAGAACATGCCTCCCTCCCCCCACCCCATTCTCAGTTGCATTCAAAGCATCTGCATTGAAGAGTGGCCATCTCTTTCTATGCTTGGGCTCACTTTGAAGACATCCTTGGCTGCTGAATTTCAACCTGATACCCTGCATTTTCCTTGCCCCAATCAGCTGTGATTCAGAGCCCTGCTGCTCAGCACTGGACTTTCACTAGGCTTCCTCATTACCTAAATGCAAGTCCTAAGCCTGGCTCCAGCTGCTCCTGTGGTGAGAAGTTCCACAGCCACCAAGATCTCGCAGTCCACATGAATAAACCGACACGAGAAAAATGGAGACGTTCTTGAGAGGATACATAGAATTTGGGCAGCATCATCAGGGAGATTTACGCTGTGCTGAATGACACAAAGATAGCCATTTGACTCCAAAGCAAATATCACGCTGAATCACCAACCTGGAGTAAGGGGACAAAGATTCAAAATTATTATACTTTTATGTCTGTAGACAGTGGCAGAAGCCATAGACTTGTTCAGGTTTTCCTGCTGTAAGGAAAACCCCGAGGAAGAGTGAATGCCATTGCAAGCACTAGAGCACTTCTTCCCACTGCCCCCAGTGAAAGGATGCTTCCCAGAGGCAGAGCTCTAAGGGACTTATGGAGCAAAGCAGAACACCCACACACATGGGTGTGTGGAATGAGGGTATGAAATGTGTGCATCATAAGGTCTCCCGTATATTTATCTGAGGCATCACTCAACTTCTAAACTTGTATCTTGCAGAAAGGTTTTAATAGCATGACATAATCTAAGTCATGTACCAACTCTGTTTTTAAGACAGTTGACTTCTGTCTGGTTTACACAACTCCCTCTGATTTTACACAAAGGCAAGCATAATGGAAGGCTCTTCTTCCATTGCTTTTATGTGCCATGTCCTTTCTTTCTGTTTCTTCTTTAAAACACATTGGGTTTTTTATTTAATGCAGGATTGCGCATCCAGTGCCTTGCAGATGGAATGCATAATTGAACATTATACTCCACTCTTGAGAGACACACCATAAAATTAATATTTGGACCATATTCTTGCTCATCCAGGGCAGAGCGCAAAATAACACAAAGGAAATATTCTAAAGCAATTTGTGGCCTATCTGCAGAATACTTTCCAGACATTAGCATAGTAAGAGAAATACTTAACATTAATAAAAGTTGAGGCTTCATTCACAGGCATCGTTTTACTCTGCTGGGTTGCTTTGGGTAATTTTACAATTAAGAAGCTGGAGTGGGGTGATGAGGAGAAAACTAGGAGTGAGAGAAGACAAGATTCAAGCAATGGTCCCTGTTCCCTCTCTCACCTCCCAACACACACACACAGCTGTGCAGTGGGGAAACACAGAGCAAGAAACTGTTAGAGATGAAACCACATCGCAAATGGAATCACAGTGGGGTCAGTGTTTCACAGCATGGAGGCCCTGGCTTCATGAAAGGCATTTGAAATGCTTAGGACAAAAGATCACGGGTAACATTTGATACAGTACTACTGTAAAGCCAAGGGCAAACAAAAAAGAAAAAAAGTTATAAACTCTATTCAAGAGAGAAACAAGGCCAGGGGAAACAGAAAGGGGATGGCCATTACTAATCAACTACTTCTGTCATTACTGCAGCCATGAAACTAAAATATGAATTTGGAGTAAGAAGTGCCTCATATGGGGGTGTTTTGCCCTGGGATACTGGTGTGAACAAAGAGATGTCAAGTCATTAAAATCTGCACTGATGCCAGACAGTCTCAGATTTCAGAGTTAGGATCCAGGGTTTCTAATTATGTTCAAAACTCTTTCTAGACATAGGAAAAATGAGTTTTAACTTTATCATAAGAGCACTGATGCCTGATCTTGATACCTACTGGCATCCAAACCCACCTGAGTTCTGTATAAGCTGTGTTTTTGTGCATTACTGGGACTCCATTTTTAATTTTTACCAGATGGTAAGGTTTTCCTTAGTTAAGATGTTGAATTCTGGTAATGTTGGCTGTGCAAACACACCTTTAAAAGCATACAGTATGCAAATAGCACTGTTTTGCAGTTGTAAACACAGCTTAAAATTTTGGCTGAAATGGAAATTTGCTTTTTTAACTGGGCTGACATCTCTGCAAATGGACAAGGAACAAGGAGAATATGCATTATTTCGTCCTCAGAAATAGCTAAGATGCATAACCATGACCTGCAATCACCAGAGTAATTAATGCTTTAATGCTAGAAAAGTTTGAGGCAACAGGTACACCTACAGTACCACATCTGCAGCTCAGATGTTTATTAGTCACAACTTGACATTAAAAGACCTTCTAATTGGCAAGGATTTATTCTCTCTGATCTCAGGAAGTTTGTAATTGCGAGGGCCATAGACACAATACGAATAACGTCTAAGTCTTCCACTCTTCCTAATGTGTTACAGAAAGCACGCTCTTTGGTGCAGAGACCAGGGTGGCAGTGAATAAAAAGCAGGTGATCTCCCCTCTCTGGTCTACAGGAAAAAAAGAAGGAACCCCCCACAGTGCCCAGAGTAGGCATAAAACCTAATTTTCACCTACAGCCTTGATTAATTCTCTAGTTTTTTGATTCTCTCCAGTGCCCAGCAGTCAAGTCTGCCTGACACGCTCCCGGTCCCTTCACTCCCTGCGGGAGCCAGCCAGCACCCCAGAGGTGCTGCTGCTGGGGTGCGGGGCCTGCCCCGCAGCCAGCGGGACTGGGCTGCAGCGGCTCAGGGCACAGGTGTCCCAGTAACGTGGCACCGGGCCACACCGCACACACGTGCGGCCCCTGAGCACACACACGGTGCTGGCCACACACAGAGCCGTGACGGGGACGCAGCGGCACCAGTTTGTCACCAGCACCCCGTCATTCCCCTCGCTTGTCCCAGCTCGGCCACCACTGCTCAGGGAGGAAGTACCGTCTCTGTTGCGATGCCAGGGATGTTCTGGCAAGAAGTATTTCCAGAAAGCTGCACATTTGAGAAGGCACTTAAAAAGCCCAGACCTCTTTGTTTGAGCTCCGATTGAAGACAGACCCATAAGCTCTCTATGTTATTTATTAGTTATTGTCTTATTTAATCCCCTTTGGAAAGGCAACAATAGAGGAGTTACAGTTCTCCACTTTTTTTTCCAAGCTAGTGATGTTATTCCTTAACTTAGAAGCTGAAAGCACTTAACTACCAGCACAGATGGGTTACTGTGATCCACCCCATTTGCCCCATTCCTGACTCACTACCAGTCACCGTTAGTGATCACCATTAGTGATCACTGGGGAACACAGGTCTTCGCCCAGCTACCTGTCTCAGCGGATGCATCCCTGCCCTCATGCAGAAGTGCACCTTTCCTGATCGCTCTTGAAGAACACAAGCGGTCAGGAGCTGGGAAAAAGCCCCTGGCAGACTGCAGGAATCTCACCCCACGCGCAACTCCACGCAAGTTTCAAATTCTCACCTCCAGGCCAGCCTACGAAGGAAAACGAGGAGTAGAAAGGGGCGCTTGCAAAAGGGAAGGAGAAGATTGTTGCCAACCTAAGAGTGGTCCGCTCGCGACTGAGGAGCACCAACACTCCCAACCACTTCAGAAAGACCGGTGACAAACAGGAGCAAGCTTTTGTTTTTCACATCAGGTTTCTCAGTAAAAACAAACACATCAGAAAAACCACAACACCACTACTCTCTCCTGCTAGGTAAAATCGCATTAAACAAGTAGAAAAATCAACAGACTTCACTCTCCCTTCCACACTGAAGCAAACTGCCCTCAGACACAAGGTTCTTTTAGGTACCTCTGCTGAGGTTTTTGTTTTGAAGAGACATTTGTTTTCAGGGAAGACATACCTAAGAGTCAGACTGCACCCTGAAATCTGATTTTACTCCTTTAATGGTGGGCTTGGGCATCTGGAGTGTATATGAGCAACAGCTAGCCTCCAGTTCAGCTTGTAAAAACTTTTTGTGGGGGTTAGTGACTTTCCCAGTATTTTTCATATTAGAATAAATTAACTTAAGTGTGCATGGAAGGTAGAAATACATATGACTGAAATGAAAAGTTGGGCTAAAAATAGCACTAAACCAATTGCATTGTTCATAGTGAGGGAAAGGAAACCTGGGGGGAAAAAAAGAAATATATTTAACAGCTGTCTCAACATAATGTCAGATTTATTCAAGATTTCTAAAATGGTCTTTGACAAGCCTTGACTCATTGGGTAGGACTGGAAAGGATATTGAGGGTGGACTATTTCTTGTGATTTATAAGAGACCACTGTGACTAGTTTGAAAAAGCTGCATACAAGTGCAGTAAATTAAAACAGAAGCCTACATAAGACATGTACCTTACAGACAAAAGGCTTAAAGCATTCTTCAGTCTGAATCACCAGAGTGTGGTTTGCAAAGGGAAATTGGTTTCAAGAATTTCTGCTAGCCGAAGACCTGTTCTCCAGTATTGAGAAGAAATAATTTCTTCTATTAGCACACTTTGAAAATTAAAGCCTAAACTCATGCAGCTATATCACGCTTCCAAAGGCACGGCACTTAGTCTCTGTACCAAAAATTGCAGAATTTATCAGTGGTTCACGGCTCACACTGGATCATGTAGTAGTCTCATGTATCAAAAAGCTTGCATGGTGTGTACAGCAACCTCTACGCAAGTGCAGCCTAAAAAGCATTCAATTTTGCATGTGCAGAAGAGTGGAAAATGAAACCATGTGTATTTGATCAAAGACGGGCATGTTGGCCTTCCCCTTACCTCTGAGAGATAATTGCACAAATTTTCACATAAAATTTGAACATTAATTCAGCAACAGAACCTTGCACAGCCGTACCACAAAGAAAACACTCCAGACGTCTTCACAGGGAGTGAAAACCCCACAGCTAGAGGTGCTCTGCATAAGAAGTGTATTGGTTTCACAGATCGAAGAGAAGTCAGATTGTGATCTTCCTTAAAACCCTGGTTTTCCCTCTCCCTTCAGGCAGATACTCACATTCCCCTACAGAGTCCAAGAAATTACTGAGCAAAGGTTCACTCTGACTCCCACAGCTCTCTCCAAACCCCACGAGTAAATCAATACAGGCAGCTTCTTTGGCTTCTACCAAAATGTTTGCAGAGGTACGTGATCTACACCGAATAGTTTTGGAAAGGCATAATGCCTTTACTGTGAAGCTCTGGCACCAGTTTGGATGTCCAGCACAACTGGACATGCAGAAGGGCCACTTCTCCTTGGAATGAGACGCAGAATTTGAGATTAGGTCTAAAATCTTTTACTTTAGATCCCCTAGGACACGGTAGAGTAATAGCTAGTGGCATCCTACTAGAGAACAGATTGAGGGAAATGGCATCTTATGGATATGCTTTGCTTGCCGTTACCTCTTTGTGATGCCAGCTGGTGATTTGTAGAACACCGAGCTCAAATGACATGGGAATTCAGGAGCCAAAACTCTCCCATGACAGTTACTGCCCAGACTATATGATGGCCCTGTAGCCTTTGTGTCACCCTGCAAATTTAAGGGATCAAAATCAAACCTCCCAGAGACTTCTATACAGCACTGTAACACCCCTTTCCAGTGATGGGGCTTTGTGAGCTGTTGTTTGTGGAGGAATGACCAGGAATAGAGCAGCTGATATTCTTAATGAAGGCTTGACAGCTCTTCTTTGTATAAAAGAGTAATTAATACACTTTTCATATTATAGTCAAGAAGGCAAAGGGCTGGAGAAAAAGGAAGTAACCCCAAAAGAAAAAGAATAAATTAATAAGCAAAACTTCCAGCCCCTTCATCATCTCCTATTACACAGGTCAAAACAGAACTCAATGTTTCGGCCACTTCTTATCTCATGTGACTATTGCTGTTGGAATAAAATATTTTCGTGAGTACATCTGTTCCCATTTGCCTTGCACAACTACAGTCAAAAAGATTGCTGTATTAAACCTTGGGGTAAAAGGTCCTTGTCCAGTAGGGACTCCTCCCTTGTTCCACAGAAACTACCCAAGATATCACTTCCAAACTTGAGGGGATATGATTGCCTATAGCAACTTCTCCCCTTCTTTTGTGTCAGTTGAAATAAAGGAGCCTGATTTTGAATTCCCATCCATATCCATATAAACCTAGCTTCAAGTCAACACAGCTCCACCAGAGAAGAACTGCTGGAAGATGCAAAGTGCCTTTTATCTGCTAGACTGCCTACATGTTGTGCTGAAACAATGGGTCAATTATCCCAGCACTATGTTCTTCCTGGGCTGAAAGAGGATAGTAAGTTGAGATCTCATCAATCACTCCAGCTCCTATTGCTCCTGCAGAGAGAATTGTTATGACAACAGGAGGCTGAAACCCAGGTTTATTGTAACCGAACAGATGGATTCCAAAAGTCTGGGACATTCTTGCAATGGAAAAGCTGATGAATTACAGAAGAAAAAACATATGTCACTTATTTAACCTTCTGATTTTCTTTGATTCATTGCTAGGACAAGCAAACAAATCTTAAAAGAAAAAAAAAAGGAAAGAAATAAAAAGAACAAATAGTAATGTGATTATTTTTTCTATATTTCATACAGTAGTGATGCCTTCTATGCCAGCACACTGCCTGCCCCTTGACCTTCCTACCTCAAATCCCTGGATGTAACCCTGATTTCTGAAAGGGGTGGGGCTTATGTAGTGCTAGAGAAAGTGTCTCCAGTTCCTCTCCCTATTCTTTTTTTCCCTACTGGCCAATGGCATTAACATTTGACAGAAGGGTAGCAACCAAGAGACTACATTGCTATATAAAGATTGCCAGCTAAGCAGGGGACAGAAACCCGAACCAGTGCTCCCACGGCTAACAGCAGCTGCCAGAACATCCACAGTCTCTGGGCAGAGGGAAAGCAGGGGAGGCTAGAGATGATGTGCAATCCACAACCTGGGATTACAGCAGGGGATGTAGGACACTTGGTAGGAAAGCAGGTTACACTGCTCAGGAACAGATCTCTGTCCATGATTGCAATAAAAATTAAAATGCATTTCCCCCTCCCGCCTCCAGCGATGTAGAAAAGAAACACTTCTGAAGATGCATTGTAATGGGAGAATGCATGCCTTGTGGCTGTGTAAAACAGCAGGAAAACAATTTCTGAATCCAACCTTTCCTCTGTGTGTGTGTGTGCTTGCACACACCGCCAGAATACACATTCACCCACAGAACCCAAACGCGCGTGTGAGCACGCGGAGTGCACTACACACTTATGTTCACTCACACGGGGGAACAGTTAAACACAGCAATCCTTGCAAGTATATCCATGCACATGTGCACGGACAAAACCTGGGATTTCCAGCAAAGCTTGAGCAATTCAGTGTAATAAAAAAGGGCTCCTTGCAGCAAAGCACTTAATGAATGGCAGACTGTATCCAAAGGGTGCCATTACCCAAGGGAGCTGGGGGATTTGGCTGGAGCACACAGTATGAACAAATGGCCAGAAGATTTGTCAGGGTAAGGGCTGCATTCGGCACAATCAGAAGGCTTCATGTCCTCTGAAGCCCTATATATTTCATTCCCAAAGCAGATGAAGTTGCAATATCTTTCCATACTTTAAAAGTAAAATTTTTGTGAGAGGAATCTAATTTCTGAAAACTGTCGTACCCTCCTGGTATTTTCACAGTCATGTTCTCCTCTCAGGCCCATTAGCAAAAAAAAATGAACACCTTTCATTTTATTTAATTTCATTATTCATTATCTTCTTACATACCAACCAGCAAAAATTAAAAAACCTAACAAGAGACAACAATAAGTTTCTGTTTTAAATGGCTGGTAGACACAAATAATGACTCTGACACTGGCTACCGTCTAGAAATCACCTTTTCACTTTCCCCTATAACCCATAATTTGAAGTATCTGCAACTCCTCTTGTCTTGAACAAAATATATTATTTCCACCATGTTTTCTATTCTGAGATCTTAGAATTCCTCCTAGACTCCAGCTCACACATTGCTTGTGTCAGACTCTGATGGAGCATCTACTTCTGATTACATTCTGGCAAAATAAATCATAGAAAATTGGAATTCCAAGGAAAAGAACATTTCATGTTTCTTCATGTTGTCATTATGAGAAAGGCAGGCTTTTAGCTTGATTGTTTTATTTTTACCAAGGGATGCTCAGTGCTGTGTTTTATGTGCTCCCAGAATATGAGCCCGTGTACTCATGGCGTTCCAAAACCTCAAAACCCACAGTCAATTATACTGCTTGAGAATGGTGACTCTAGATTCCTTACCACCAGTTTCTGCTGAGGTACTGCTGGCTCCAGCTGTTCCATGCAGCCATACTCCTTGTGGCTTTAAAAAGGCACTGACTCTCTGAATGCTTGAGGTAGGAAGAGACCTCTGGACCTCACCTCGTCCAACCCCAGTGACCAAACACGGATAAAGTCAGTTGCCCAGGACCATGTCCAGTCAGGATTTTAATATCACCAAAGATGGAAACTCCACAACCTTTCTGAGCAAACTGTCAGTGCTTGACCTCCCTCACACTGAAAAAGTTTCATGTTTTGTTTAGACAGCATCACCTGTGTTTCAGTTTGTGTCCATTGCTTCCAGTTCTGTCACTGAGCACCAGTGGAAAAAGCCTGACTCTATCCTCTTTTCACCCTCCCTTCAGGTTTATAAGCATTGCTGAGTTCCCCCCAAACCGTCTCTTCTCCAGGCTAAAAAGCCCCCGTTCTCTCAGCCCTTCCTCATAGGAGGGATGCTCTGATCCTTTCATCATCTTTGCGGCCCTTCACTGGACTCTCTCAGGTAAATCCACATCTTGCTTTTATCGGGGAGCCCAAAACTGGACACAGAACTTCAGGCCTCACTGGTACTGAGTAGAGGGGCAGGGTCCCCTCCCTCCACTTGCTGGCCACCTCTCTCCTAACACAGCTTGGGGTACTTGTTAGCCTTCCTTGCCACGACGGTGCATTGCTGGATCATAGTCAGCTTGTTGTTTGAAAGGTACCTTCCAGATGGTCAGTCCCCACTACTCACTGGTGCCCAGGGTTGTTTGTCCTCAGGTGCAGGACTCTGCTTTTTGCTTTTGTGAACATCATGTGATTGTTATGGCCCATTTGTCCAGCTTATCGGGGTCTCTTTGAGTGACAGCACAACCATCTGGTCTCTCTCACTCCTGAGTTTTGTGTCACCTGAGATGATGGTACATTTTATTTCAAACTTGATGAGGGTGCACTCAGTATCAGTGCCCAGGTCACTAATGAAGAGGTTAAACAGAACTGACCCCAGAGAAGACCTGCAAAAGGAAAGCATTGAGCATCTCAGGTATTTCTGTGTCCTTTGTCACCAAGTCCTTTGCCCCATTCAGAAGTAGAGCCACATTTTTCCTTGTCTCCCATTTACTCACAGTGTACTTGTAGTAGCCCTTCCTTTCACGTCCTTTGTCAGATTCAGCTCCAAGTAGGCTTCGGATTTCCTAACCCCATCCCTGCATGCTTGGACATCATCTCTATGTGCCTCCTGAGTTATCTGTTTTTACCTCATGTATGCTGCCTATTATGTTTGAATTTAGTTAAAAGCAACTTGTTCTTCAGCGCAGGCCTCTTAGCAGGAAACCAAGCTGCCTTTGCTTGGTTTTCCTGCTCGGTATGATGGACTGCTCTAGCACGTGGAGGAGGTGATCATGGAAAAAAAACAACCAGATCTCCCAGTCACCTCATCTCTCTGGGCCCATATCCCATGGGATTCTTCCAAGCAAGACCCTGAACAGGCCCAAGTTTTCTCTCCTGAGGTCCAGGCTATGGTCCTGCTATTTGCCTTGCTCCCTCTACTCAGGATCCACCATCTCATAGTCACTACAGCCAAAGCTGCCCCTGGCCTGTGCCTCCCCAGCCAGTCCTGCAGAGCATTTCCCCTCATTGCCTGCTCCACCACCTGCATCAGGATATTACCATGAATGAGCTCCAGAAACCTCCTGCGTTGCTTGTGTGCTCGACTGTATTGTCACTTCAGCAGATGTTGGGGTGGCCAAAGCCTGCCGTGAGAACTAGGGCCTGGAGACTTCTTCCACCTGTCTGAAAGCCTCACCTCCTTCTTCCCAATCAGGCGGTCACAGCTAAAGATATTATTTACTTTATGCTAGTTTGTGGCTTGTAACATTTCCGGAAGCTTTTCTGTGCAAGGTTTTTTCAGTGAAATATGAGCAAAAAAAAAAAACCTGAGTCAGGAAATAGCTTTTTTCTGTATAGCCAAGCCCATCCTCTTTTTTTTTCCAATCACTTTATCTGTAAGCTAGCGACTTGCAAAGAGCACCCAATAATTATGACTACATTTGAGCTGAAATCAATATATAGTAAGTCACAATTTGGGATATCCCAGACTTATACCTTCAAAAGCACTGCTTGATTTATGGATGCCTGACTGGAAGATATTTTGTGCTTAAGCTCCCAGCCATTGCATAAATGCTGCAGTGCATAAGATCCCCTCCTCCAAAGGAATATGTTTGCAAATACTGAACAGCATCCCCCATAATGAACTGCCAATTTAGAGAAGGGAATAACTTTTAAAAAACAGTCCTGATTTGGTAGCCACAGATGGGGATAAATCTGTACTTGTTGATGCCATCACAGTAAGTCAGGCCCTTTTTTGATTTATGCAAATCTAACCCAAAAAGTAACACATAGCTATGCATTTCTATCACCTCCAATTTCAGCATGAACAAAAGAGTAAAATAACTGATGAGTGTCAAGGAAGTAACTGGTATGTTACCTTTTCTCACCACATGCAATACCAACAGCATGATATTACCAGTGAGTGACTCAAGTTCAAATAGACATTATGGTGTAAATGCTCCTAAAATACTTCCTAAAAATAGAGCCAAAGTAGTCAGAATTTGTCCTCCCCTTATGAAATTAAAAAAAATCTAAGTATATTTTAAAATAATAAATATATTTAATGTAATATATTTCAAAATATTTAACTGCAAGCAGCAAGGTGCCAACCTCCCTCATGAGCAGAAGACATATTGTCCTATAAGGTCACAACTGAGGAGTTTTTCTTTATCTGTGAACATTCGTACAGCCAAACCTTAGCCTTGCTCAGACTGCTGACAGGGCTGAGCATGCCTGTGTGCTGGGCTAAATAATGAGGTAAGTTTCAGTGCTCACTGCTGGGGCCTTGGGGTTTTAGTGGATTGACACTAAAAATGTCAAAACCCCCTTTGCTAGGAAACAAAACTTATACAGAGCGTTGCAACAATTTGTTCAAAATCTCACTGAATTAAGCAAAGCTGAAAACAGAAGAATTTTTTTTCCCAGCCCTGTACCTCTTTCACAGAGCCACCCTTCTGCTTTCCCAGAACAAGGCAAGGTGAAGAGGGAGCATGTACACACATTGCTGTAAAGCAGAGAAAAGTAGCTGGGAACTGACACTACTAAATCAGTGCAATCTCATTCATCTGCTTAGTGTGTGAGGCAGGTCTGAAGGGAAACCTCAAGAAACTGCTCAACAGTTATCATTCTCTACAAGCAACTAGCCAAAGGAAAATCTGCTCAGGCATAAGGAAAGTATTCATGGGCATATTGCAGATACAGGTAATAATGCTAATAGGTCTTCTACAACTATAAATGGGTGAGAGATACCAGATGCTTCTCTCTCTTCTTCACAAAGTCTAGAGGTCTAGAAACAAAAAACATCCAAAATTCAGAGACATATCCCGAAAACAACAGCAGGCGTTTCAAATATGTGGCTGGCCCCTATGGCTATAGCACAGCTGCACAGTGCACAGCTTTACAGAATTAAAGCTGTTACCTGCACACATTCTAAATGCACAGCCAGCATTAATGACACAGGCCATCTAGGAAGGATTAAGGATTAGTTATCATTTCAACCCAATGAAAGAAGATCTATATTTCTCTTTTAGACACGTAATTCACAGGAGAATCGTGCTTGCCAACACCCTGAAAAAATAATCTTTCAGAATTCTTGCAAACCCACTGTGTTATGATTTCATCTCATGAAATACAACACCTTTACATTAAACCTCATAAAACTAAATCCTGCTGGATCTCTTCCAGGCTCAGAGAATAAACAGCTATATCAGTGATGCCTAGAACAGTAAAATCTGGCCCACTGTCATATGGCACGTTCCCATTTACAAAGGGGATCAGGTCTGCAAACAGCTAATTCACTTTGCTATTACAAAATCCTCACATATAATGAATTTCTCACATAATTGTTCTAAGAAATACTTCAAGAAGAAAAAAAAAAAGAATGCTTTGAAAACCATAATACATATTTATTTATACTAGGTTTTGGGAGGAGGGATTGTTAACCTGTTCTCTGCCTTCCCTTTAATGAAACGCATTGCAGAGCTGCTCTGGTTTTCAGTGAGCAGGAGCAGGTTTAGTTGTCTAGGGCTCTGGTAGATAGCAAAGAGGGGAAATTTGTTGTCAAAAGAGCTCAAAAGCACAGATGAATATACCCAATGAGTTTACTCTGTAAAGCATGATTATTGTCCCTTTGCTGCCAGAAGTGCTACCCAAATTTCTTTCAGCCTTGCCAGTCCGGCCCAGAGCACAAGTAAGGAAGATATCCAAACAACCAGTACAATTACCCCAGACAACACAGATCTAATGCTAAAGCCCTCCTCAGAATCTCAGGGCAAATGTCTTCCACAGAGATGGAGGCTGGTGTACAGCCAAAGAACAAAAGCAATTTTCTATGTGATTTAGAATCTTCTCCATTTCCCATGTAGGACTGTGCTTCAACCCCCTGGTCCAGGCAGAGGCCAGCATGTCTTCATGCGGAAACAGATGTTACATACCCAGATATGCAGATGTCACACATTCCTTCCATCTTGCCTATCATTTAGCTGGCTAATTACATCTCAGGTGAACCATAACCAGGTCCAGAGTGCAAGAACCCATGCCAAGGAGGACATGAACTGATACCACTCCTTACCAGGGCCTGAATTCCTGTAAGGTTCCCCTTCTCATTTTTTTCCATTCTGACCACAGCACTCTGGATTTTAGTAGCCATGGCTGGAGGATGATACTTCTACAGTAAAAGGGAGAGGTTAACAGTGCTGTAACCTGCCCACGTCCAGTAACACAAAGCAGAGGGAGAAATCCCAAAACATGTAGTCAGGCAGGAGCCAACGGGGAAGGGACAAAGGTTCCCTGGGAATTGTTAGGAGACCTTTTTTTGAAGTGGCAGAAGAGAAACATCCCTGTTAAGATGGTTGATTAGATGATACAACAGCAGGACAAGGTTGCTGACCCCATGACCAGCATTAGCGAAGAGGGGATGTGTGTGGAGGCAGTAGATTGTGTCTCCAAGATCCCTGTCAAGCAGAGGACTACGCAGGACACCTTCAGCAGCCACCGGACATCACATGCCCAGTCTCTCTCTGGGATGGGGAAGGCTGAAGCCCTTGGAGTGCTCTCCATGGATTCATGGTTCTCTCAACCAGCAAGTGACTTCTGTCAGAAAACTACTGTATACACAGGGTGTCAGAATTACAAAAACTTGAGGCTGGGAGGAGAGAATGGCAGCTCTTTACATGCTGGACCATGTAGGAAGCTCTAACTCTTGCACTGGCTGATGACTCCAGCCCACAATTAGCCGCTCTTATGGGGGGCACACCCAGGCAGACTGTGCAACACAGGGCCAGGTGAAGTCACAGTGTCCATAGGGGCAACTCCTCATGAGAGAAAGAAAAGCAAAAAGGAACAAAACAGGTGAGAGCACACCGGGGTAAAGTGAACTGGTATTGCCATTCTTAAGGGTTTACTCTGATATTTCAAGCATCGTTTTCAACATAACTTCATCATTTTCAACCAAACCAAATGAAGAATATACAAAATATTTGTTCATCTTTTTCAGCATGAACTCTTTCAAGCCCCAAACGTGTAAGTCTGCACATTAAGTAGCAAAGGATGCACATCTGTAAACCGCAGTACTTTTCTTTTTAATGTTTCTAAAACTACTCAAAACAATACAATTTCCCTAATTATTCACAGATGTAAATATTAATTCTAAACTGACCCTGACACACTTTCTGCTACAACTTTACGTACAGGGTCTAAACAAACCTTGTTTGCTGTGAAATCTTCTAGGGAAAAGAATATTACACAAGTAAACCAGAGAAATACATTCTCACGTTTCTTCCAAAAATGAAGTTTTCCCTGAAGAAAGTAAGCCAACCCAATTACATATCAATTGGAAACATGGGATGCAAGACACTCACTTCCCTCAAAACTAGCAGTTCCAACCAGAGGAGAAGACCAAGCAACAACAATCTATTTGGGTAGAAGGCGGCTAAGATGGATTAGTCCCACAGTCTACAGAGAGCTGGGAATACTGAAAATATAGAAATTCACAGAAACAAATGAATAATTTAAAGTGTGAAAATCCACAGAAATGATAAATAAATGTGCTAGATGGTTCCAAAACTTAACTCAGCTTATATTACAAGTATGTACTTGCATGTACTGAGAAAGGAAACATACATGTGGAGAAGACCCTGTTTATAAGGTATTTCAAACAGGGGTTCCTTTACAAGACTCTTCAGCTTTACTTTTCTGCATCAAGTTCAGGAAGGTAAAACTGTACATTTCTAGCTTGAAAGCAGAATAGTAGAGGAAAGAAGAAACTGGAGATGTTGAACGAAAGTTTTAATATATTCCTTGAATACACGTTAAATGAAAGTTGCTTGCTTTTTCTCAGTTTATTCTGAATTTGTGAAAACTGCAGATGTAACACCAATACATCACAAGCCCTGTCATGCAGACGGCTTCTGGGTCAGCTACTTCAAACTTTTGGAATTTTTTTTAATTATAATTTGGAAATACCAACTCTAGAGTCTGCAAATATATTTAAATTACTGCTTATGTGCCTCCTAGTTTGATTGCTTGAATCACTGCATAATTTAACTCCAATGCAATACAGAGACTTGCACATTAGATCAATCTAACATCACTGTTTCATTGCTTTATTTTAAATAGCATAGCTTTGGGGAACAGGTTCTCTTGATTTTGCTTTTTTTAATGTTTTACTAAAAATTATTATTATTTTAAAACAATTTCCCTTGACAAGTAACAGGTGTCCAGACCTTGAGGCCATTAGACTAGCTATCTACCTGCAAATCTGACCATTGCCCTGAAAGAAGTAATCAGTTCTGAAAGGGAGTTTCTGTACCTGCCTCACTCGCTCACTCATTTTCAGCTCTTTTCTCCGCTAAGCGCCGCGGAAGGACAGCAGTCAGTGGCTATTTCTTCCCATGCATCTGCAGATTTACATGACCCCCCAGCACACAAATCCATGCCGAAGCTCACCAATGTCCCCAGCTTCGGCCACTCATCAGGGGAAATTCTAATGGCAACTTTGGACACAAATGGCCAAAACCTGCCGAAGTCCTAATAGGGAGTAAAACTTGGAGCTAGATACCTCATGACCAGTAACAACAGCAAAACTCACAGTGGCCAGTGATGGCAGTATTTCTGTCCCATGTCGCCCAGCCCAGATGGAGGCAGCAATTCTCCTTTCTCCCCACCTAAAGCACCCATGCCCCACACAGAACCCAGGCATTTTGGTGTAAACACCCTGTTCTTTTGTACAGCTCACACCATGGGGCCCCGCTCTCTGCTCAAAGTGCTAGCTACTACCAGGCTGCAAATAGCAGCTAGGGGGGAAAGAAAGGAAAGATTTATTACGTTGCAGCTTTTTAAACAAAATACACTAGGAAAACCAGGTACTATGCAATTGTAGTCCTCCAGGGCATGGTTCTGCTACCTTTACTATCCAGCACTTAGATTAGATAGATAGTAAAGGGATTGGTAATTACAAACAGAAATTCTGCATGAGCAAAAGTGCTCACCATGACAAAAACTGTAGCCAGATATAGATACATGTCTGATAATTTTGAAGGATCGTAACTTACTAAAGCAATAGCATACAAATAAATCTGGATTTGTATATATGTGTGTGTGTGCATAATACAGCATCTAAGCACCTATATTTACCACTTCATATAAATGGAAAGTACAAAGCAACATTAAAAAGCAGAGGTTTGGAATAATATTTAATAATGTTCCTATGGAAAACATTCCAAACTGGAAAAAAGAAAAGAAAAATAAACAAAAATTTAAAGATACTAAATGCAGGGAAACTACTGATGGAATGACCACTAAAATTAAAATAGTAATAAAAGTGAAAACCTAGAAAACTCTGTGTGACTTGGTTTTGTTTCCATTTGAAAGTAATCAGCCTCAGTTTGATCTTTCCTTTCCATGGCATCAAACCCTGACTAAAGACGGCCTGGAGTTCCAGTCCCCAGACAGAGTTTCTAGGGAAGAAGGGCAGCGAGCAGAAATACAGAGCATCGGAAGATCGATACCCTGTGTCACTGGGCAAAGGAAAACACGACACAGCGTGCACAAGCGCCACCAAGAGGTTCTTCTGCCATCGCCCAAAAAAGATTTTCTCCCCTGTGCCGCTCAGGCACATTCTCAACACCCTTCAAGCATGCTCGCTGCTGCATTTTCAGTGAGCATTCCAAATGGAAAGCAAAGAAAAGGTTAAGTTATTTTTCAAGGGCTCCTTCCAGAGAAGAGGGGGGAAGAGGGGAAGATATATCTACAGCAAGTGCAGTTTTTGACGATGGAACTTTTAAATGTTGTGGCAACAGAACACAAGATTGCTGCCCAGTCCGGATCTGGAAAATGTTAAATTCCACCTTATCAGCCACCGAAACAGCATCAGGAGGGATCTGTTGCTGAGCTGCCTCAAAATCTGCGTTGCTGAGCTGCCTCATCAAAGTCTATTTTGATGCAATCCTATTTTTTTTCATGTCAAATTCAATTGTGAGGGTCAAACTAATACTATTTCTGTAGTGTGATGTTGGAGACCATTTTCAAAGGTAAGCAAAAATTTTATTCAGATGTTTTCATGGTGGTGAGAAAACTGGTTTTGTCCTCATCACTGCCATTTTATGAGCTGAAAAGCCATGGGTTTTTCCTTTCTCTACAATGTTATGGGCAATTCCTCAAGCTCCATTTTTTTGCTCAGAAAGCCCCTGAGATCAGATCCCCTAATCTGCTTGGCCTGGCTACTCTCGCCAGTAAGCATCAGTGGGGCTGGACTCAATTCAGGGGTGAAAGCATCACCCAGATGAACCACCCACGGAAAGGTGGGTGCTTTGTGCCAGGTAAGCCTGGCTGCCCTCCATGCATCCATACCTCCCTTTGAAAATCATTGCTCTCAAAGTGGCAAATCATCCATCCTGGTCTCACCATCTCCCATGAAGGGAAACCAATCTGTGGGCTGCCCAGGAGCTGAAAGCTCAGTATCTTCTCCAGGAAGGGGAGAGAGGTTGAGACACAGCCTTGAATTAAGCCTCCCACATGAGGGTGCAGGCATCCCAGGGAGATCTCAGGAGTGTCAGACTGCAAGCCACCTGGCTAAACCCAGAATTTGGAGCACTGATTTGGACTAAGTGGTCTCTAGAGGTTCTCTCCAGACACAGTTATCCCACGATTCTGCAACCCAAAAGGACGATGACACCTTCAGGTCGGTGACAAAGGAATATGAGGCTCAGGCTGGAGGAGCCACCAGTGACAGCAGCTTTTGCCTTGAAGCTCATCACATCACTAAAGCACCTCGTAGGGCCGGGGGAAGGAAGAAGCAAAGAGGCTCCCACATACAGTACACAGCCAGGTAAGGGACTGAGTGATCTCAAGGCAGAAGATATCAAAAAATATGACATAGATTAACAAATTCCTACTCTTTATTGCTGCCTGTGTTGAAGCAAGTGTCTTGCCTATTCTTTAGCAGACAGGCAAGTGTCAATACATTTTCACTTTTCCACACCTCTGCTTGCAGGACTGGCCAGAAAAAGGTACAGAAGTTCACAGTTCTCATCAAGGTTTGAAAACAAGGGGAAGCAGCACCACAGTTTTAACTTAAAGGGCACAGAACAGGCACACTCCTTAGAACACAATGCTACACAGAACTCCATGCAAGTTCCAAGGACTCCAGTCGTTTTCCCCATAGTTCATTCATTTTCACCACCAGCCATCAGGTAACATTTACTGAAGGCTGGGGAAACTGGAGCTGAGGTCTTTCTTTCCAGGCCGCTCATTCTCTCACCTAACTCCCAAGATTTAAGGTGATTTAAGCACTTAAGGATTAAAGGCATTTTAATAGCTTATACAGATTTAAATATCTAAAGTGGCTTAAACGCTTATGCTACTTTCAGGGCTTTAAAGTGGCTTAACTATCCATGGCACTTGATGAATTTACGGTGCTCAAAAGCCTACGCTGCCTTTAAAACAATAAAAAAACCACCTTAATACAGTAAAAAGAAAAAGGAGGTATACCTTAAAACGTCATCGTGTTTTAGGACTGCAGTCCAGCTTGGCTCCTGCCAGGTCGGACCAGGTCGCCCAAGCTTCCAACCCGCCGCCCGTCGCGGGAGGTGGATCCCAGTCCCTTACCCGGCGGCCTAGGATGGAGAGCCGGGGCGGGGCAGGGCGAGACCCGCGGGGTTGAACTCCCCGGGGGGCGGAGGGGCGGCACCGCTCCTTAGTTCCGTTCCCAATTAAGCGTGAGACAGTGGATGTTTATTGGCCCGAGCGCGTGCCGCGGGACACCCCCGCGGGCACCCCCGGGGACGCTCCCGGGCCGTGCCGGACACATCCCACGCCCAGCCCCGACGTGTGTCCCCGACAGCCGGGGGGCAGCGGCACCGGGGCAGCCGAAACACAGCCCCGCTCCGCCCGCAGCGCGGTGCGGTGCGAGGGGTGGTGCCGGCGCTGCGCTGCGGGGCCGGGCCGGCAGGGCGAGCATCACCCGCACCCTGGGAAGGCGGCAGGGGTCATGGTGAACGGGCACTGCAGACCTGCAGCCACGGCGAACAGCGTTAGGGTCCACAGGCTGGGAACGCCGTGCCCAAGCTGGCCTCCTCGGCCTCTGGTGCTTTCAC
Organism: Gymnorhina tibicen; assembly: GCA_013399875.1. Classification (NCBI taxonomy): domain Eukaryota; kingdom Metazoa; phylum Chordata; class Aves; order Passeriformes; family Artamidae; genus Gymnorhina; species Gymnorhina tibicen. The sequence goes on from VXAZ01009925.1 coordinate 264,306, forward strand.
CTGCAAGGGATCAGAGCGAGGACACTAATGATTGCTCGGGTCTGCAGGCGTGGGCTGGTTCTGTTTACATGATGATCGGGTCATGTCAAACTTAGAGTAAATGAGTTCAGCGGGGGTCATTAAAAATGGAAATAAAAAAATAAGGTCTCAATAAAACCTTACTTCAAATCAAAGCTTAATCCAGGAAAATGTGTGGTTTTTCTGCTTATTCCCTGTGGACTGGAAACAAACAAGCAAACAGTTCTGGTGAAAAAAACGAGCAGGTTTCTGTCGGAAATGTCTCATCCTCCACCACAAAGAATGGTTATTATCTCTAGTCTAAACAGTCTGCTCAGATCTGGGTCTTTGCTTCCACAGAGCCTAGCTGGCTGCATCCGTGGAAAGTAGCGTACAGGGAATTTATGGAGCAGGCAAATTTTCTTCTGATCCTGCTGAAATCCACCTGAAGGGATATCAATGACTGAAAAATGAGAAGCAGCGGAAAAGAAAGGAGAGAGAAAAACAAACCACAAACTTGTCCATTTTACAAAGACCTGGTGAATAGCCCAACCATTCAGGGTAAGAGCAAACCTGTTGGTAGATTTCCTTCCACCGAAGAGGAGTTTGGGGACAGAGACTGGTAGAACCAGCGCTAGGAGCTGGAAGGGACATTCCTGGCAAGTGGCAAAGGCTACAGCCTCTGGCAATCCTCAGGACTTGGCAAATCAGGCTTAAAATGGGCACCCTAAGCCATCAGTGGGGCTCAGTGCTATGGAAGGCAACTGAGGCCAGGAGCTTACATGTGCTCTGTTTAAAGGTAATTAATGGCAGGAATATGTGGCACTGTAAGAAATAAACTACTTTTAAGCCTTACCACAAGTGATACTAGACATTCAGGATACTTATTTTCCAGGTATCAAACAACTTCAGGAGAGAAGCTGGCCTACAGGGAGATTACATTGATCAGCTTGGCCCACTGGAATGGATCTTGGAATCTCCTCTGAAAGAGCTGGCACTGGCTTCACCATGTGACAGCACCCGGCCTGGGGCAGCACTGGAGCCATTCCAGCATGGCAGACCTGTGCCTTCCTGGTGGGAGTGCTGCAGGTCCCATCTTTTTCCTATGCCACAAGCAATGAGTCTCATCTCTGGGAAGCCCAGTCTGAAAACTGGATGTACAGGGATCCTACAATTTAGAGAAGTCATCATGGCTGAGCCTAGCTTCCCATAAAACATCTCTATAAGGAGAAATATTCAGTAGCTGATTAATGAATGTGGTTTACCACAAAATGATACTACACAGGCCTACTCTTTTCAATAATAATCCCATAAATAATATTACTAAAAATCCAAGAATTATCCAAAGCACATTGAAGCTGGGTTGTGATCCCAGTGCCTTGCCTGTTATCTTCCCCTTGGTGGTAAATCAACACAAACACAATTCTTTAAGGGAGTTTCTGGGTGAAGACAGGAGTGAAGGGAAAGGGATGTGCCTGTGCTGCACAGAGTCAGGTCCGCGCTTTTAGCCTCAGAAAAACGTGATGGTATTTCGAAAGCACTTGGATTCTTACACTCGGGGAAAACCCCCACTGCCAGTCGGGGGCCATCCAGGGGCTGTAGAGCCCGGGTCGGCTGCAGGCTCCCGCTCCCGGCAGGGGAGAGCCAGGGGCAGGAGGGGCTGGGGGGCAGCAGGAAGGCCCCGCCTGGCAGCCCCTGGGGCTGGGCGCTGCCGAGCCGGAGTGGGGCCGGGAATGCCGGCAGCCCCCAGTTGCTGCCTGCGGCTCCAGCCCCAGGCCGAGCCCTGCCGGCATCGCAGGGAGGGGCCGGAGGTGCCAGACAACCCCCGGGGGCTGAGGGAGCCGCCAGCCTCGCCCCTTGCCTGGGAACCGGCCCGGCCCCATCTCCCGTCCGCTGGCAGCGAAAGCTCCAAACGTGGGCACGGGTGCCGGGGGGAGCGGGGTGCCGCCGCTCCGCAGTGGCTGTGCCGGAGGCAAAGCTCACCTCCAGCTCCCCGCGGCTTGGGGCGGCCCCGCGCCCCCCGCCCGGCACAGGAGCTCCTCGGGGTTCTTTGTTCGCCGGGATCTTTCCCTCCTTCTCCGTGCTCGCACGGTAATGTTCCTTGCAAGGATTTCCTGCCAAAAGACAATCCCCCTGAGCAAAAGCAGACCGAGAAAGTAGTGACCAATCCTTTCTGGATGGCTGTCACCAGGCTCCTCCCAGCCCCCGCTCCCCCTGCTATTTGCATACAAAAAAATCCAGAAAACTCCCGTTTGCCCCAGCATCTCGCTCAGACCCTCCGTCCCCGCCTGGCAGCAGGAGTCCGGGCTGGGGGACGCTGCCTGCGGCTGAGGTAGCGTCGNGGCGTCCCACTGCATGGGCTCGGCCGCCGGGCTCTTTCCCTTCGGAGAGCCCGACTTCTCCTACAAGCGCTCCAACTGCAAGCCCATCCCCGCCCCGATGCTGCTGTGCCGGGGCATCGAGTACCAGAGCATGCGGCTGCCCAACCTGCTTGGGCATGAGACCGTGCAGGAGGTGCTGGAGCAGGCGTCCACCTGGATCCCGCTGGTGCAGAAGCAGTGCCACCCCGACACCAGGAAGTTCCTCTGCTCCCTCTTTGCTCCCGTCTGCATCGACGACCTGGACGAGATCATCCAGCCCTGCCACTCGCTCTGCGAGGAGGTGAAGGAGAGCTGCGCCCCGGTGATGTCCGCCTTTGGCTTCCCCTGGCCCGACATGCTGGACTGCAGCCGCTTCCCCAAGGACAACGACCTCTGCATCCCGCTGGCCAGCAGCGACCACATCCTCCCCGTCACCAGGGAAGGTAAGAGGCAGCATCTGCCCACGATGAGCCGCCGCGACAGCGGGGTCCGTCCCCGGCTTTCCGCAGGGGGACGGAGGCGTCCGCCTTGAGTTACAGCACGCCCCTGTGCTCCGGGACGGGGGGACCGGGAGGTGGCCGCTGACCAGGCTCAGGCAGCCTTTTCCAAGGGCGCCGGGGAAACCGCAGGCACCGTCGGGGGACTGTCACCGGCCTGCACGCGTCTCCATCCTCAGAGAAAAGGTCTGGGATTCGGCACTGGAGCCGCGAGGCATCCAGAGGGTCAATCGCCATGTACGAGGGTCGTCGCTGTAGCGCGGAGCTGGGGTGCTCTGTGTCGTGTTTCGACCTCCCTCCCCACCCCCCTTGCACTTTTTTCCCCTTTAAAACAAAAACTTTTGGTTGAGACGTGACCTTAAAAGCCCACCGTGACCCCTGTAGCGGGTCTGCAGCAGGGTAAGGCGCCACAAAGTGCTCCAGCAGCTCCGGGGCTGGGGGGAAACGGAGCAGGCTCTGGGGTGAAGGGATGGAAAGCTGGTTCCCAAAGGGTTCCCAACGCCACCTGCTGTTCCTTTCTCCCCGGGTCTGACGGGGACTGTTGCTTGCATTTCCAGCACCCAAGGTCTGTGATGCCTGCAAAAACAAAAATGAAGATGATAATGACATCGTGGAAAACCTCTGCAAAAACGACTTTGGTAAGTGGAAACAGAGCTCCTCTCGCTTGAAACTTGAGAGTGGAGGATCAGGTACACCTCCCACTGGAGTCAGTAAGAGATGTGCCTGAATAAAGGCAGGGCTTTGACTGTTGGGTCATGAAACACAAAATTCCACCTTGGAGTAAAAAGCAGCCGTTTTTATAATTCTTTTCTGTTTACTGTTTTGAAGTAGTGCTCTTTTATGTGGATGTTGCTGGCAAGCCCAATAGAAAGTAAAATGAAGGGGAGGAAAAAAAAAAAAAGAAGAGAATCTTTCATGCAGACTATTGCCTGGGGAGAAGTAGAGCAAAGCTTCATTTAGATGTTTGAGACAGAGCCGCATGACCAATCTCAGTGTATCGTAAGAAAGACTCTCTCTGCAGATTAAGAATGAAGCTCTATATATCATTTGACAGAGAAGGTAATGCACAGACAATTGGGGATATAAACTTAATGGGAAGATCTGGGGTTAGAAGAGGACAAGAAAGCCCCTTCAACACAGACAACTGAAGGACACATTATCCACACATTAGCATTTCAAGAGCAGAAAGGGAATAAGGAGGGGAATCCTTTTACAATAGGTCAGTGTTTAATACCTGGAAACAGATTTGTAGTATAAGTATCTACAACGATTCAGAAGTCTTTCTTTAAAGAAAGAAAACAAAAACCCACCCAAAACCTGAAACCATGATTGTGGGACATAATTGCTAAAACAACCAATAGTTTTGGCCTGGCAAATTGCACTCAGATAAATCCTCCTAAAGCTAAACATGCCCCACAGCTTCTTACAGAGCCCTGTATCCCTCTCCTAGTTATTTTACCAAATCGAATGCAGCTGTTGGACCAATTTGCCCTCCATGGGATCTATTCTTTCAAAAAAACAATGCATGTGAAATATCATTTCCTTACAGGTTTGCCTAAAATCCTCTCCAGCCTAATAAATTAAGTGTAGGAGTTTTGAGCTGCAGCAGAGATCAGGTTTCAGATTAGGTCTAGGTACTTGCCTCCCCACCTCCCCTTCAAACGCTACTTTCAGGAAGGCTGTCCTCTCCCAGCAAAAAAAAATGGTGCTCTGCTTAGTGTAGCAAACCTGCCCTCTCTCTGTTGCAAACAGGAGAAAAGCTGGAAAAAATATTAATTTAGAAAGGAAGGGAAAAGAGGGGGAGGGGAAAGAGGAGAAAAGAAATCCAAAAAACCTCAACCCTAAGGTTGATTCAAACTGAAATGACTTGCATGCCCTTTGTGGCTTTAGAAATGGAGCCACCTGCTGCCTCTTCTGTCAGCCCTGACAGTTTAATTAGCAATAGAGCACCTCCCTCCCCAGGTCCTCTTTATGTGCACTAATGGGAAAAAAACCTCTCAATCTCTCTCCCTCTCCCCACTTCCCCCTCCCCTCGCTCTATTAGCCTTGAAGATAAAAGTGAAGGAGATTGCCTACATCAATGGGGATACCAAGATCACCCCCGAAACAAAGAGCAAAACCATCTACAAGCTGAATGGGCTGACAGAAAGAGATCTGAGGAAGATAGTGCTCTGGCTCAAAGGTGGCCTGCAGTGTACCTGCGATGAGATGAACGACATCAATGTCCCCTACTTGGTGATGGGGCAGAAGCAAGCTGGGGAACTCGTGATCACCTCGCTGAAGCGGTGGCAGAAAGGGCAGCGGGCTTTCAAGCGGTTCTCCCGCAGCATCCGCAAACTGCAGTGTTAGTGGCGTCATCTCTGGCTGTCTCCAGCAGCTGCCCCTGTCCCAAGCTCTCTGGGCCTCCCGCACCTTCCTGCTTTGGCCCCTCTGAGCCTCGAGATGCCATGGGCACAAGACACAGTGACCGCTCTCCGAGAGGGGAAGAACCCCTCCGTTTCTGTACATAGGTTAAAATGTAATAAAAAAAAATAATGACTATTTTTGGGAAGTATAAAAGTCTCTCGCTTAAAGCTTGGGGGGTTTTTTATGGTTGCAAACGTGACTTTGGTCTGAGGTCTTTCCCTCTTCGTTTCGGTAATGCTGGTTCATTTATATTGCTGCTTCTCTGTAAACATGCATGTTTGTTGTGCCACAGTAGGAGATGCAGAGAAAGCCAAGCGTGTGGCTGGCCTGTCACCGTGGGCACGGCGCTTCTGCTGAGGTGACATGGCTTGCCGTCTGTATTAACTCTGTAAAGGTCACGTTACGACTCTTGCATGTGATACATAGGCACCAGTAAGAGTATATTAACCATTCCCACATTTTATTTTCCACAAGTCCGAGCCCTTCACTCTCAGAAAAAAAGAAAACAACAAGTTTTGGAGCTGGTTGATATGAATGCAACTTTTTTTGGTTTTTTAATTGTTTTGCAAATTAAACCATCTGTAGCCTAACTGTAATATACCCAGTGGTTAACCTGAAAGAGTTGTAAAATATTGCTTTAATTAACCTTGTAAATACTCCAGATAAATGTTATATTCTTGTATATAAACTTTACATCATAGTTTACTCATTGTCTCTGTCTGCATTCACTTTAATCCATTTTGGGAGAACTGGGAGGAAAGCTGTCCAACTGGACTTTGTCATGGCAAAGCGGAATTTGTCGTTCCACCCTAAGTGGCCAGTAGAAAAGCACGAGGAAGCCTCTAGTGCTGCAATCAGAAAATCCGTAGTGGACCTCATTTCCCTGAAAATGAGCCCACAAGGCACAGGACTGAGGTTCAGTCAGCTCATTTTAATATGTGTCTGTTGAGCTTTAGGAGATGAGGCTTCTTTTCTGTGGCTCCTTTGTTCGACTGCCTGCATTTTCTCGTCTTCTCAGAGGACTTTCCTGACATGGAATTTCAATGAGACCACTATCTTAAAAATTAAATCCATCTTTCCATTTCTTGAAAAAGACATGTTAAGGAGAAAAATGTCATTTGCAACTAGCAATTCAGAATAATGGTAGAGCAAGGCATTTTTTTGTATGTACACTCACTATTCTTATTGACAAAGAAAATAAAACCTACCTAATAGTGTAACTAAATGAATGTTTTTCAGCATTTTTCTTACAAATGTTTTGTGATGAAGAGTATTACCTGAATTTTGTTGTACTTACCCTGAAAAATAATCTTGCTTCCCAGTGCTGTTACATGTAGCAAATTCTTCTTAGCTTCACTGACAGGATGAGCAGTCCCATATTCCCAAGAACAACATTTTATGTTAACTCTTCACTGATAGACTACAAATCCAACACTAGATTTTTCTTTAAAGTAAAAAAATCACATTATTTTCATAAATTTAGTGTTATTTTTCACCATCAGCATCAAAAGGTGAAATGTAAAGATCCAACATGAACGTTGTTTTAGAAAAATTATTGTTTGCCCTCTCCCACAGTCTTACTGCATTGACTACACCTCGTACAAACAGTGGTAGGATGCTGACCAAGCAAGAAAAGAGCAATCCTCACAAATGTCCCCAAAAGTACAAGAATTTAAAAAAAATTTTAAAAAGAAAAAAAGTAACCAATAGCCAAACAAAAAGCCCCATTCCAAACTGGCTCTCAAACATTTTGTGAAATAGTATCTGTATTTAAAGGCCAATACCTTGCTGAAATGTCATTAAAACTTTTCTTCTGAATGAACTTGACTTACCAGGATACAGATTTGACTCTTTTCATGTTATGGTGTAATTATTTTAACATCAGCACTATGTCCATCATCTCACAGAGCCATTGCACATCACTCTACCCATTCTGCTCAGCATATGATGCAATGCCTGTACCTGAACAGCTGTGGCTTTAGAGGGAACAAGCTCACAGATAAAGAGGAGCTGTCTGAAGATGAACCTGCAGGAAACAGGCATGTGTGTCCCGTGGAGGCAAGCACTTTGAAGAGGCAGTTGTTGCAATGCAGTCACTGGGGACTGAAAATGAACAGCCAGGACTGTTGCACACAGCCTGCCTTGCAGATACTAAGTTGTCCTACAGCAGCCATAAAATTATCTTAATTGGGCTGTCCTAGAAGGCAGCAGTACTGATGCTGATGAGGACAAACAGGTCACAAGTTACTCACTCTGGGGTCATGTCAAGGCCAAGACCATATAACAGATTTTTGCCAAATTACTTAAATGTATGAAGATATATTACCTATGATCAACAGTGCCCTGTCTTAAAAAAAAACCTATACCAAATTCCCCTTCCTCTATCACAACACAAACACAGTTACACCAGCAAAATCCTGTTCCTGTCAGGACAAATTCAGGAGACAAAGAACAAACTAAACTGGCAAACATTCAATTTTACTAGTATAATCAGCCTCCTGGATTAAGAGCACCCTGCCGTACAAATGCCCTACTGATAAAGCCTACTGCATGTGGCCCTTGGCTGAGTCACTGGGACTCACTCACCCTCAAGGTGAATTGGCAGGGGCAGGATTACCTTTCAGATAAACAGGATTTAGGCAAATGTGAAGAGTAATGGGATTCACCTTTTCCCGAAGTTCCATTACCTTGTTCCAACAGTATTGTATTTAAAGATGGGTCATATCCACCTCACCAAGAAGTGTCAATGTTTGTTGTACTGTTTCTAGTGGTGTAAAAGCCAGACATTGCAAACTATTCAACTGAAAATTAGGATTTTAAAGTCACAGCCTGAGGAAACATCACCTCTCAGATACTGGCAAAGAAGTAAACACATACATTTTTACCCTTACTTGCTCAAAAATAACTGAAAATCTTTGACTGTGCCAGGAAAATAGTGAGCCAAACATATAACAAAAATTATCAGAGCCTGTTACTTCTCATAATTGTGTCACATATACTTCAGAGTAACTTTATTACCTGGTATGGTATGGTATGGTATGGTATGGTTCACTCCTAACAAAGATTTTTGTAATTGATGAAAAAAGGCAACCCACTGCTGCATTTTTTCAGACACTTTTTGTCCTTTTCTAAATAAAACAACATTTTTATGCAGCCAATTATGTAGCTTCCATTGTATTTGCTTTCATAAAAACTATAAAAGCAGCTGACTACAATGGATTAGTTTAGGAACAATAATAATGACACTTGACATTTATACAGAAGTTTCCATTTAGTTTCTCAGACTGCCTTCACAAAAATAGGCATTAATATCCTTCTTTTGCAGATCAGGAAAATGAGACACAGTGAAGTGAAATAACTTATTCAAAACCACCCAGCAAGTCTTTTACAGTCAAGAAAAACAGAGTATTTTTTTTCTCCAAGTTTTATGCTCTAATCACTAGCCCACAGAAATCAGAATGATGTATAATCACAGCAGCACTTAGATTATAATTCTAAAGCCTAACAGCAACCAAGGCTCCCTCCAACTTCTTCCCCCCAAGTGTGCAAAAAAATGTCTGCCCAAATTTAAATTTAAAACCCATCAGCAGTATTCCTCACATTTTTTTCCTTTCTTTCTTATTGATTGTTCTCTTTTCCTAATCCTTTGTTTTCTCCCTCACTTCTCATTCACTTCAGACACCCACAGAGAAGCCACCCAGCCCCTGTCTCGCCCCTCTCATACAGACACTTTTGCCCTCAGAATGGTTTATTAAAGAACTCATGCAGTGTAACGACACACAGGCCACAAAAATCGTAATGGCCGGCTCAAGACTTAAAAAGATCCACGTGGAAAATCCAGCAAGAGACATGTAAATTCAACTTATGATTTTCTCTGAGGACAGGAGGGCAGTTAGATGCCACAAAGAGCATCACAGGCACATGCTGGTCACCTCAGGCCACTATACCTACTCTGCAGCAGGAGAATATAAAGATATTTAAGGAATACATGAGCAAGAATGAAGAATAAACAGATAAAACACACCTTGCCTTGCTGACCAGGTCTCCTGCATATCTCCCTGTTGTTATAACCCTTTGCTCTCCAGTCTTGGGCCATGGAGCACCTCTCTCAACCCTCTTCCAGATATCTCACTACCTCTCCTCAGCCATCAAGGGTGTCAACCAAGAGCAGAGCCACCAAGGCTCCGGAAAGGACCACCGCATCGTCCCCTGGGTTCCTGCTGGGACATGAACAACCCCCATGCAGCCAGCAGGGCAGCTCGGCTTTGGCAGCCCGCTGCCATCCTCACCAAACCTACCAGCTCTGACAGCCTTTGTGATGTGGCCACAGCTGGCAATGCCAGAGGAAGGGTGATGGATTGATTGCTACCAGAGCAGTAGGCAGTCTTCCTCAGGTTGGGCAGCCAGGCTTTTGTTATTGGAGCCAGAAGTTCTTATTTCTAGGCTTCAGAGACCTGCCTGTATGATTTATCTAGAAGTTGCTTTCTTATCAGCAGATGTAGTTTTAGTACAGCCTGACTGTCTGGTGAAACAACCACAGGAATGGATCTTGTTTGCCTCTGTACGAAGAGGAGAGCGCAAGATATTCACATCACAGGAATCCAAGACCCCAAGCTCTCTTAAAAACATAAATTAGCCCACACTATATCCCTTTGGGGTGAGTTTAATAGAGTAACATTTTCCAAATGCATCAACTGCTTTCAGGGTGAGCCACGGGCTCCTAAATCACCTAGATGCCTCAGAAAATATTAGCTGCTATCCCCCACCAGAGTTAAAGCCAGTTGGCCGGGGTCAGCCAGCAAGGCTGTCACCCAGCCAGGAGGAACACCTCAGCAATCAGCCAGCCAGCCCATCGCTCTCACGGCTGATCAAAATAACCAACCAACGCAGAAAGCTGCGCTGTGGAGCAGCTGATGGAGCAAACTTCAAAACCAATCACCGCGCACGCAGAGCAGCTGTCCGGCCAGAAGGACCAGCACAAGTCAGAGATATGCTCAGCGTCTTACAGGACAGACACAAGAAAGAATTTATATACATACTAAGACTCACAAGAGGCGATATTACTAATGCAGCTCTTTCAAAACCCAGATGCTGCAGATCATCCTTTTAGAGTCATTTTCAGACCACAAAAGTGATGCTAAAATCGTGGAGAGTTTTCTGTTTGGACACAACAGGTTGCCATTAGAGGCACAGCCAAAATTAGCAGCGACTGGCAGATTTAGGACTGATCTAAGAAGGTAGCAGAAATGCTAATTTAAGAACACTTTCAACTTTTCAGATCTTTGTTTTCAGAGCTTAACCCTGACAGTCTTCATTAGACATAAAACTTTCCATATGGAGCCACTATGGAAGGACAATTGAAGAGTTTTCCAGTGATACCTGTTTTTATCAGGCAAGAGATAACTAATCCTTGCCTGGCAGTTTCCCTGCATTGTTAGTTAAATTCAAATCCCTAACATTGTCTAATTGCCTTTTTTGTTATGTGAATCTCCAGCCATGCACCATAGGGAACCCTGGCTGGCTACACACTGAGACAGGTGCTTTAGTGGCTGCAGGGCTCACATCATTAGGCACACGCAGAGCTATTAATCATTTCAGTTTACTCTGAGGCACAAACCTGAATTAAGTCAGGCCACTTTCCTAAGCAAAACAATAGCTTAATTGTAACAGGTAAGGCAAAAGCGTTTTGAGAGGTAGAGTTTCAGGAACTAGGGCAACTCCCCCCCAAAAAAAAAAGAATCAGGCAAGACAAGAAAATACACCGTAATTTAAGAGTTAGGAGGTTTAATAATTTGTTTTCAACAAGGGAAGAAAAATAATTTGAAGATAATCTATTAGCCTCACACAGCCTGTTTCCTTCAGATGCTGAATTCTTCGATATGGGAAAAGTTGTCTCATTTGCATTTTGTGATCTGTAGCACTGCAATCATCCCAGTGATATGAACGGCGGGTTGCTTGGGGTTTTTTTCACACAATGGGGAGTTTTAAATAGAGATGGATTTTCAAAAGCATCCACTAAAGCACAAGTTCAAAGATTTCAAAAGTATTCTTAGGTTTTGATTTTGTAAGTAACTTACACAACAGAAGGAGGAAAAAAAATAACTCTGTTGGAGACAAAGTAAGAAGATATTTAAAATTCTGAAAGATTCTTACAGATGCTTATCTGTTTCTTGAGGTACCCACATGTATTTAAAAATCTGGCTGCAAGACATATCCTTAGAGAGTTTCATGTACCTGGCATCCAGGGATTTTGGAAATGAGACCTATACTGTTGAAAATATTAGCAAGTAGTAGTATTATAATTTATCCCACACATGTGAAATATAAATTCGTCTTCACTCTTTTGTTTCAGCCTTTGACTAGAATATGATAGTTACTGGAAGAACTGAAATAAGACGTCTTGACTTCCCCACAGAAACAGACTTTGTAAATTCATAAGGTACCTCTGGAATTCTGAAGCTAGCTCTGCCTTCACAAGAAAACACTGCATGGAAATCAGCCCCTCAATTCAGAACTAAGCTTTAGAAACCTTGCTAGAAAGATTAACATCCTTCTCAATTTTGTACTGCTCATTACGTAGATGAACAAGAAAAGATTTGTATGAAATACTTCTGTCTACAACACAATACAGCTGGAAACTACATTAACTGTTAAGACTTGCCTTGCAACTGCTGCAACTAACCAGTAAACAGCAAGGAGTAGTATAAAAGTCAGAGGGAAAGTTCACAGAATCACAGAATATTTTCAGTTGGAAGGGACTCACAAGGATCATTAAGTCTGACTCTTAAGTGAGTGGCTCATACAGGAACGAGACTGGAGAACTTGGCATTATTAGCACCATGCTCTAACCAGCTGAGCTGATCTCAGAATGAATGGAAAACATGCATTTTCTCACATGTGAAACTCAAAATGATCACTGGAGATATCTAGAATGTGGATTACAATGTAGCATACCTATGCTGGTGAAGTGCCACAACCTACCTTAGGATGAAGTTCACCCAGCAATAATTACACTTATTGTTTGCATATTGTATCCAAATGTGAGCTGCTCCATGGAGCGTCCTTTTTCTGCACCCCACTGCGAACTGTGTGCTCCCACCATCTTCCTCAGTCACTCAAGGATTAAGTGTGTGGGCTCAGCTCTTTTACCTGGCCCCAAATGAGCCCTGAATGAAAACAGCTAGATACCACGAGTGGTTTGTGATGAGTTTGGCAGCTGAGCAGGAGACCTCCCTTGGTCCATGGCTGTTCCTACCATCTCCATGTCTGCCTGGGGACCAAGCAATGCAGGGAGGTCACAAAGTGCACCCCAAAAACAGGCCCTCAGCTCAGACATTTGCAAAGAAAAAAGTATGTTACAGCAGGCTCACTCTTGATTTGCTGTTTTGGTTTGCCCAGCATCAAGGTTAAGTTGGTGAGGGCACCTAAAGCACTTGCAGTGTCAAGTTCATCCTAGTATAGCCTGTCTCTGGAGCACATTAAAGGGTCCCCCAGGGACCCACCCTTCATGACAAGGAGCCAGGGCTGGGGTGCTGTTCCAGCCCTTGAGCTCCCACAAGCCAGGAGACCAGCAGGCAGGAGGTGGCAATCTAATGACCATCTACAGGGCAGGGCTCAGTACAACTGAGTCTTAGACATGAAAAATATACCTTTTCAGTCTTATGGTAGTCTTGATAAGGCTGAACACCCCAAGGCCCAGGCTTGCAGCATTTGCCAGCTGAACTCCCCTCCTGCTTGTCTGTCTCTCACACTCATTCTATCTTTGATCCTCTCAAGAAGAAAAAGGATCTAGAAGAGCTTGTGGAAAACTTTACACACAGCAGTACTCAAAAAAGAGATAAGAAGGAGGTGCTGGTGAATACTGTAATGGCATAATCTGCTTCAGTGGGAGATTCTCGTCTGGCTGATGCATTTCATTTCTGACACACTATTGAAAGGACAGTGCAGAAACAGAGTTTAAAAAAAAAAGAGGGCAAAATTTGCCAAGGAATTTGGTACCAACACATATTCTAGGTGGACTTAATGAAGTGTGAAATGATGGCCTAGAGCTGGTCCTAGGGAAATAAGCAGTAAAATTCCACATACATTAATAGAAGCAGAGGTACCAGTATTGACTATTTTGAAAAGTCTGACTGTTCAAAAGCAAGAGAATCTATTTTCTAATTTTCATGCTATGTTTAAGTCAAGGACACCAAGGACTCAGAAGAGCCACTGCTGCTCAAACTCCAATTAGAACAGAAGCATTGTGAGTAGATTTAATGGAGCCCTACTGAAACCACTGCTCTAATGTAGCCAATAGCTAAAATGCAATAGCTGACTAAGTCTGAATAAAACAGGTATTTATATACAAATGCAATAGCAAAAGCTATCACAAAGAAAAAATATCAACCCTGATTGTCACTGTGTGGGCATACAAAGAGGTGGAGAAATGAGTGTGGTCAGGACAAAGTCATTCTCATGGTACTGAGGCAACTGGCTAAGTGCAAAGCTGCCCAACATTGAGTGAAGTCAGCCTGGTGACATGTGGAGCAGATGCTGAAAGCCTGACAGCTGGAAATGTTGGAAGCACTTGTCATCAAAAGGTGGCAGGAAGCTTATGTCAGCTGGAAAAGAGCCTGGATGCTTGTTGCTAGGGCAGCGGAGAGGGTTTTGACAGATAAAAGTGTTGGTGAGCAACGACTAGAGATAAGAGTGCAGATCCCTGGGAAGGCGGAGGAGGGCTGGTTCTTCACGTTTATCTTTAGTGATAGGGATACAAAAGGTCACTGCAAACCCCCAGTTTGGGGCAAGGCCTTGCACGGTCTTCAAGTCATCTGCCACTAGCTTAACCCTAGAAGGGAATTGTTAGTGTGACATTTCATGCTCGTTCTCAGTGTTATGGTATAAATGCTACAGCTAGCAGGGAGGCTGCAGATGGAGAAGAAAGCAAGGGGTATGGAGAAGAAAATATTCGTCTTTGGGAAGAGTTAGATTTGTTAGACTTGACCTTGAGAACCTGAATGACAAAAGTTACGTCTGTGCCTGGCAAAGCGCCTTCTTTTTGTATTTTACTTTCCTCTAAACACATTCAGAGTAAAGCAACAAAGACATAGCAGACCTGTCCTCAAGTAAGTCTTACCTGGTCCTGTAAAAAATAGTGGGGAAAAAAGACCCAAAAGTTCTTTATTGGGATAGCTAAATCCCAAGTATGTTAAAGAACAGGAAGAAAACCCAAAGACTATCAAAAAATGCGCTATCAAGAAAGACTGAAAAATAAAACCTTGTGAGTTGCTGGTTTCAGTCCAGATCCAGTAAAAAAACTAGAAAACAACAAAAAGTAGAAATCCTTTTGCAAGTTTTTTTAAACAAGTTTCCCCAAATGTACAATATTGCTCAGAGATTTTCCAGAGCAAAAGCCTCTTCAAAAAACATTATAAAAGTTACAGTATTGATAGCAATTCCAGATAAATGGAACACCCAAAGTCTTTGTCAATTTTCACACTATGAGAAGTTTCATTAATCAAGTACAGCTGGCTGAACACTTTTTTCATTATATGGTTTATTGCTTTGGATGACTCAAATAAATTGGGGAAATTCACCTAGTGCTGTTTCCCTTTCATTTCCAAGGTTGGCAGTGGACGTTTCTGAAATGATCTATTGCAGTTTTGGTAACAGATTTGCACAGTCGCTGTCATTAGCTATACTCACTCCTGCACGCTCAAATAGATAAGTGAGACAAGATGGCAAACACTTGTCTGGGCCGTGGGAGACCCAGGTTCAAATCTATCCTCTCTGCCCCTCTGTGTTCCGTGTCTCAGTTCCCACTGAGACCTTAACCAGTAACCAGAGAATTTGGTAAATGCACACTCAAATGGGGAGTATGCTCCAAATTACATAAAATCGTAGAATAAATCAGAAAGAGAAACAATAAGCTTATGGCCCCATGACTGTGTTACTCACTTTGCACAGCAGTGAGAGGACATGAAGTAGAAGGGTCAGAGCCCTTCTCCCATCCTTAGTCTCTCTCTAGCCTCTGTAGATGTGTGCTATGGTCCCATATCAGGCTCACAGAGAAGATTCAGCACAAGAAACCTGACCCACAAATTCTGATTTACTTGCTTGATCCATTTGGGTTATTCTTTAAATCTAGATCTCCTAGGAAAGAAACAGAGTTCCACCTCAGAACACTTCATTTCCAGCATTAAGACTTTCATCCAAGCATTAGGCAAACCTTTTAGTAAAAAGTTTGAAGCAGTTTGGAGTCTTGAATTTAAGTTGTTAACATCCCAGGTAAATTGCCCTACTCACTCAACCAGCAGATAAAATGGGAGAGCTGGGACTACTTCCCTCTCATGTTTATGATCCAATCCTTTTCTTTTATTAAATGTCCATGAAAACCAAATGAAACAGTTTGCCAGGTGTTAAAAAATGTTTCTATAACCTCAAATCAATCCTTGTGCTGTGCTAACAATTCTAAAGAAATTAAGTTTCCATTCAGTCCATAACATTTTCTTTTCAGCTCAACTGCCAAAATACTTTAAACCCAGCAACTATTTGCACAGCCCTATAAATTAGGTTTACTAAAGGAAACAATTAGCAAAGCCTGTAGCTTACAGGAATTTCAATTGGTAGTGTTACAGTGCATTGTTTAAGTAATTAGAAAATTATTCCAACTATTGTAAGTATTTGCAACCCAAATCTGGTGCACATAGATGCTGTCCTATTAATAATGGAAGCTATAAAAAGCTTGAAAAGCTAGTCTGCAGAGGAGGTCACATGCTTATTAGTCTAACCAGTATATGCTTTTCATTGTTACTGAAGAGCAATATTAAAATAAAATAAGAGCGTACAGGGAAATATGCTCCTGTGCTGCTAAATTTGTGAGAAATCTAAAGAGATATATGTGTCACTTACTCCATTCAAGTTTAAACAGATGAGGGTCTGGATAAAGACATGAACGTAATCATTATTGAAGTTAAGGTGTACCACTGGCCTAGAGTTCTGTATGAAATACTTAGAGCTACAAAATCAGTTTGTAGATTGTCATGAAAGCCAAATGAGTTTCCAAATGAGTGTCTATTTCAAAATGGAAATAGCATCAATCATAAATGAGATGCTTTAACCACAATTTAATACTCTCTACAATCCTGAAATGCAATTAATCTGCTAAAGGCAGTAATACTTCAAATAACGATTATCAGCCTTAAAAAATTCTGCACCTCAGATTTAGCTATTAAGCTCTAGAGATGGCTAGCAGCCAGATGTTTATAAACTCTTTTCAGGTTACAATTTAGTTACGGTTACAGGGTTAGACAATGTACTCTCATTTAGCCCTCCAACTGACTAGCTTAACCATTATCTGCCACTACACTGGGCATATGCACCCTGCTGGCTGCCACTGTCCAATGCCAAGTCATCTATTTCCTTGCTACTGCTCGGCTGAGGCTGCTCCATTCATCCCCTAGACAGCCTCCTTTCAGGGGAGCATTACAGGCTCAACAGACCTCTTTGTTGGAGTTCTATTTACACCACCATTTTTTGTTACTCAGATTGTGAAAGGAAACAACAGGAGATGGAGAGGAGACGGGCTGCTAACACAGTGGACCAGAAGTCATCAACCTCAGTTCTTTGAAGTGATATGCACAGTAAATACGGAAACTATACCAATATGTGAAATAACCTGGTGGTCTAAGTGCAGTTCCCAGTAGACATGCAGATCTATATCTACAAAAAGTCAGCATCATAATCAGCAATAACTGGCAACCTTCCCCACTATTTATAAAGAACTGCAGTGTAATTATTCACCCGGCTCCCATTGATTATAATGGGATTTGGCTGGATAAATCCCCATGTAACTCTTTGAAAATTTGGGAGCTTTAGGGCGGTTGCTGCTCTGAGGTGTAAAACCTTATACACGTTCAGATGGAATGTGGTCCCTTCTGAACACAGCTAAAATGCAGCGGTCAGTACTATGAGCCCTTGATTATTGCTGTCAGCAAGCTCTTGTGAGACAGAAATGCACCTCCCTGCAGCAGGACAGCACAATGACCGTGTGCCTCCCGGGCAATGGAGCACTGGAGCACATGCCAGACTTTGAAGATGTGTTTAATTCCCTGTGACTTCCACACGACTGAAGCACGCACACGACTGCTTCGTGGCATGGATTTCAGCGCGTGACCCGGGACATAAGGCGTGCAGCAGCGCTCCAGAGGCCTCACAGCATCTCCAGTTGTCAGGTTTTATCTGGGGAAGCTGCTTTGCACACACACCAGGCTGCTCAGCAGCTGCCTCCCCAGTGCGCCGTGGGCTGGCTGCTCCTTGCCCACACCACAAAGGCTTTTGCAGCCACATCGCTCCACTCTGTTGGCTTCAGCAGGAGCAACACTGCATTTCAGTGAGTGATGGCAGCACCAGGGCTTTATACACTGAGGTGATGGACAGTATGTTGAACCACCAGCTGAGCAGGCATTAAGGGCTTGGGTTCAGTGACCTCTGTGCCGTTCAGGCAGATTTCCTACACCAAATAGCAGCTCCACTAAGGGTACCTGTGTATCGCTCATTTCTTTGTCTCACTCTGACTGAAATACACCTGTTATCCCCCAGCCCTGTTATCTTCATTATTTAGTGCAGCACCTTATCACCCAGCTTCAGCATTCTCCCTCCTATTCCCTTCTGAGCTCCCCTGCATGGCAGCTCTGTGCCTCTTTGGTTACCAGATTTTAAGTTTGCAAGACCATGGCACCCTGGTCCCACTGGCCATGTTGTCCATTGGTTGTTCCAGCACTCTCCACTACCATTTTCCAATCCAGTGGTGCCTTAGACAAAATAACCACCACCAGAGGCAAAGTTAATTTTACTTCTCTATGACAGTTATCTCCCATTTCTGTAGTGGGACAGGTGCCAGTGCTGATGTGGAAGATAAGTCTGCATGTGCTGCCTTTACCATGGCCCACAACCAGACTTTCAAAACATTTTACTGGTGAACAGATTCTGGGGTTCTGCGATGATAAAGATCTCACCTGCTCTCATTTTATAAAATGCACATTTTTAGGTTTCCTTTTTCAAACAAAAAAAAAATTGAAATAGAGAAACCTAGTATCTAAAAAATTAAAAATTACTAAGAGAAAGTATGTTGTTTTACAGAAAATTTTCTTTTCCTAAACCAGCCACATCATTGGGGAAACAAGGGGACTGGTTCTTGAATTTTCATCATTTGAAGTAAAGAGGATTGCTTCACTAACTTCTGCAGATATGAGGAGAAAACACATTTTAATGTCCTGCTTTTTGACAGATTAATTTACTATTTCTTGTCTGGTGTGTTTTGCTGCTTTTTAAGAACACCTTCACAAGCTAAAAGTGTTCTTCTTTTATCTGACAATATCCAGAAGCTGGACATAAAATAGACAATGTACAGAGCACTGTGTGTGCATGTATGTTTCAGTGCATAGAAATTTGCACTTTTAATTTTAACCAGGGCAAATGACAACTAAAACCAATAGCCTTTCAACTTTTGCAAAAAGAGGTCCCATTTTTGCATTTTATGGGGTAGTTAGAAAAAGAAAATTTTATTGCCTGTAGAGGGGAACAATGTTCAGTAATTTGAGCTTATAGTGAAACCAGCTGATCTCCATCTTGCTTTATCTGTATTGCTTTATTCTTTGATCATAAATGTATCCAATGAATATTTTTGTTATTTTATTTTTTTAGTGAATTCTATACATCATGAGATAAAAAGTATACTAGTTACTATTATTTTCCTAGTGGGTTTTCCTTTCCAGTACAGTACTTTTTGTAGTTATCATATTGAGAATTTGCCAGAGTTATCTGACAGACCCAGCCTAGAGCTTCAGCAATTCTGACATCCCCACAAAAGTTCCAAGAAGAAAAAAAAATCCACTATTTTTTACTTCCTAGGAGCCTCAGAATCCAGCCTAGTCAGTCAGAAAAAGTTGTCTTGTAAGGCTAAAGCAAGCCTTTGAAGCATGCCAAGTTTATGAAAACATGGACAAATCCAGAAAAGCATTCTTCAGGGAAAAGCTCAAAGAATAAAATTTAAAGTGTTTGTTGTGCTCTGTTGATTGGTGGGTTAAAGATAACAACTTACAGGGCTGCCTGGTCATCAAGAGGCTGGGATGGAAAAACAGAGCCCCTGATGTGAATTGCGCACGGTTTAAATCTGGCTCAGGCTATCTCACACAGCCCCTTGCTTTCGATTAGATTTCCGCCAAGCGCTCTGACGCTCTCGTTTGGTCAGTGCTACACAGGTACAGCGTGCGCAGGCTGAACTTGGGTGCTGCCAGGTCACGCAGAAACGTTCCTCTGTCACCCAGAGCCATTTTGGCTGCCTACTCCTGTGCCTTAAAACACTGCAGAAAGAAAGGCAAAAAGCAGGATAACAACAGATAACTTTTCCCTTGAAAATTTCTGCTTTGTCGGAGGTAAATTCTCTTTAGGTTTCCATTTTTTTTTTTTTCTTGAAGAGATTCGGCTGTTGCATTTTAAAGAGCACTTGGAAATATAAACCAACTACTTCTGTAACAGAAAAACACCTCATGATTTAAGATTATTGCAAAGATTTTGATTCATACTCTGGGTTAAATGCCCAGTATGGAAGCTATACAATGAAACTGCATTACATTCTGACATGCAACCTATTGTGTTGAAATATATACATATTTTTAAAATATATGTACTTGTAGGGAAATATCTGGGAAAGGTTCACCACTCCACAGTGACTAGGGATTGCAAAGGGTGGCCATCTCTTCAGGATCCTCAATAACAAACTCAGAAAGGGTCAGAAGACCACGGGCCATTGCCATTTTGGTGTCCCATGCATCAGATAACAAAATGAAGTCGATATGTGGCAACAACAAAAAATAATGAAGTTCAATTTGCTGCTGCCTTGGGAGGCTTTGAGGAGGCTGCTCAAGAGATCTCTCAGGCTGCTTCCCCACAGCTGCTCATCAGGCACATGAAGGAAACACAGGCAGAGTATTAAAGACATGTCCTCCCTCACGTTTAGAACAGTGGAAAGGCCAGCAGCGGCGGTCTGGGCTGCACCGGGTCAGATGGAACAGGGGGAACCTCATCCACTCTTGATGCCAGCCTGCCAGCAGTGCCACTGAGACACCGTGGGATTGGGTGGACACCTGGCAGTGGCACCTTCCTTCCCACCTTCTGCTGGGGTCGTGACTACCCCCATGGTTGTGGCATGGTCATGGAGGGGCAGCAGCAGGGCCAGAGGGAAGAGGAGGGCAGAGGGTGGCTGGAGAGAGGCTGGCGGTGGCAGGAGGTGTGGGGCAGCTGGGGTGGAGTGTCTGGCTGCAGCCAGGTGTGTGTGCATGGACAGGTGCATGGCTAAGAGGTGGTGTTGGCTGTGTGATGAGAAGCCACATCTTCAGCGCTAGTGTCCCACAGGCTGGGAGGGAGGCCAGATGCACCCCAGGCATCTGCAAGAAGGGGCAGAGACAAGCCTGCACCTCTACACCGAAACCCAGTGCTCCCGCTCCAAAAGAGGCACTCGTGCTTCTCAGCCCACTGGCTTGGCGTCACCCATCCTTCCTAGCCAGCCCAGCAAGACTGGGCATCCCCTGACCATCTCACCCCTGGGGAGCAAGACTGTCAGGCCCTCCTCTGCCTTTATGCATTTTTCCTTGGCTCTTGGAAAATGGAGCCATCAAGAGACTTTCAACCATTTCCTGACCTAATACAGCTTTCACAGAGTTTTACAACAGCTAGCAAGAGTGAGATGGCAGCTCCCTGTGCAACTCTGTGCATTAATCACTATCATTCTTCATTACAACTGTAGTAGTATCAAAAAGCCCAGGCACAATTTTTGGGTAACGTTAATTTGCACCTCATTTGCAAGTACTTTTAACCCAGCCACCAGAAGAGAGGGCCTGACTGCACAAATGGTATCTAGCCTTTATCTGAGTCTGCTGCTGACAGACACTGTGTTTACAGGAGAATTTAGCATTTACAGCAAATACTTTTTTGCCAGGTCAGTTTGCCACTACTGAGGGGACACTGGCAAGGGCAAGTCATGCCATGGCCATACATTCACTGATCATCCATTACATACTGATGTTACAGATCTCTGCTGTATCCAAATCCTTTCACTGTTCTTTTCCTGGAGGCCAAATAAAATTTTCACTGTCACATCTAAATTCTGACACAGATGGGCTGATACATGAAGAAAATATATCATTATCACAATGCGTTGAGTTTTAAAAAAAACCAACAACAAACTGAACAAACAACAAAAAAGCCGGTATTTTCTATAATTTCCCCACTTTAATAAGCTGGGAAGGAGTATACAATATCACGAAATACTAGCAAATGGTCTGCTGTCTTTGAAATAAAACTAATTTTATTAAGACCCAGTTAACTGGGTTAAGTTAACTCTCAACTGGCCCCTTGCTTGCTACAGAGTCAAATTATGGTGTGCAGTGTTGAGTAAAGTGGGATCGAAACTATCCCAAGTGATTTCCAGTTTTATTGCACACTGACAACAGAAATCAGATTCAATTAGCAAGACATGAATGCATTTTCAGAATCTGCAAGTTTTTTATCACTTGCTAGCTAGTAAACAAATAAATTATGCAGTGTGAATTGAAACACATCTCTACTTGGAGCTATATAATGTAATTGTTGTAATTTAATTCAGCTCTAATGAGATTAGACTTCGCAGATCTGTTATCCAGTATTTTTGTAAAGATGCATTACCATACATTTGAACTACAAAAGCAAGTCTGTTTTACCGTATTTGCTGACTTGTCAACACCTTTACTCAACTCTGCAAAAGTTTAGTGAGTGTTTTCTTTTCCCTTGTTCCCTCAATTTGATCCTTGTGACCTTCAAAAGACATGAGACCAGGAGATTCTTGCCTTACACTTTTTCTGACAGAAACAGCAAAAAGAGTGGAAAAAGCAGAATGGCAGCTGGACATCTGGATGGCTTTGAAGTTCCTGCTAGGTGAAGTTGTATCTTTTGATACTTAAATCCTTCTAGGAGTGTACATCCCTCCCCAAGTGAATGGCAACTTGCATTCCCTCTTTCTCCCTTAGCTGAGTGCAAAGTGCCATGCAGTCCCTTAAAGGCAGATGGCAAAACTGTAGCATATCCCTCAGTACTCAGGAGCAAAACTCAAGGGCACATCACCCATAGGGCTAAGGTGTGTATGGCAAAAAAACACATAAAGGGGTACACTTCAATTCTTATTCACCGTAACAACTGCCAACACATATGGACATTTCAACTGAAAAAAACCAAACCAAACCAAACCAAAAAACAACAGTAAACGTTTGTAAAAAAAAAAAAGAAAAAATTATTCCCTTCAGTTTTATAATTTCTATAGAGAATTTAAACACATTTACAGAATTGCAGGATTTGGGAGGAAAAACAAGAGCTAAATGCCATCTTTGGTAATGACCATTTCTAAGATAATTCAATTTGGAACCAGAAGCACTATCTTTAGCCTTCATTGAGTACTCAAAGTCAACTTTTCAGCCTCTTTCTCTGTGAGCTATAGCACGGGCTTTATGGTGTACCTGTACAGTTGCTGGATTAATGCATCTGAAAGATCAGACCCAGACATTTCTGATTAAGCCTAGAAGACATTTTGTTTAAACCTCAGCTTGCTAATTTTGTTGCAGTGATTTTGCCCCCATGTATGGAAGAAGTAAAAGAAAATTTGCTGCCACAGGAGTCCCAGAGAGGCAGTGAAATACCCATCCATGAAGATTTTTATAATTCAGCTGGACCCAGCCCTGAGCAACATGATGTCCTTACTCTGTTTTGTGCTGGTCCAGATAACTGCCAAGGTCCCTTTTGGCTGAAGTCATGCTATAACCGTAGGTCTCTAGAATAACCCATCCTTGCTGTTGGTCAGTCACCCTGAAGGAATTGCAAGACCACTATTCCTGATGTACTGCAGGTTCCTAAGCAGTTTCCATGCAAGAGGGGCAGAGGGAACTTAGCAACACATCCAGCAACTCACAGGACAAAGCGGGTGGTGAGGGTGAAGGGAAGAAAACCCACGTCTGGCTGTTGTTCCACTTGAAGTTATAGTATTGGTTTTGAATGCATTTCAGGAAAGTGATTTATTATCAGCAGAGGAACAATGGAAGTAAGTTAATTTACATATTGCTTGCAAATATTTTGATAATCAAATTTTATGTTTATAGCAGTACCAGAAACATTTAACATTTTGTTCACAGAAGTACAGTTAACAAGGAATTTTCTTTTCTTGAAAAACTGTACTGGAATTCTTATTATGTCAGTTTAATCAGTTCCTCAGGAAAACAAAATAGGGAGCGACTTTATAGTGATCATTTTGGAGGTTGCTGCTGTAGTACAATGTTTTCCTTTAGGTGCAATAAACGTAATGCTTCCTGCAAGTGTAACGTAAAGAAATGATCCTTTAACCATCATCTTAAGACCTGCTTCGCCGGGGGACGGGTGGGAGAAGGTGGAGAGGAAAGCTTGTTACCGCCCTGCTTCCGCCTCACCTTTTCTTGGTTCCTTAATTACTTAGTGTCTTAATTACGCCATCTCCAGCGCTGGGCTCGCCGGTGCGCTCCCCATAAGGGGGCACCCTCGGATGCGTCCTGAGGGACCGCGCCGGGCTGCTCCGAGAGGCTGAGCGCCGGCACGCTGCCGGCAGGGCTGCTGTGGTGTCCTGTGGTGCCCGCACAGAGCTGGCAAATGACACGTTCAGCTCTGGCACCGGTACCCACTGCAGCTCTGCAACACCTGAGCTCAGCATCCATCATCTAGCCACTGCTTTCCAGATGGAAAAGAGTGTGGGTACTGTTGCACTTCTTCTGAAGAAGGAATGGGACAGAACCACGTGCTTAAAAACCCATATCCAGATTTCTGCAAAGTCAAAAGTTTTGATTGGATGCAAACTTTGGCTAACGTGGGATAGTAACTAATAGCAACAAAGAATGGCCTCTTGCTTTTGCCTGGTCTCTTGCTCCAATCTGGATCCCAACTGGTTTAACACTGTGTCTGAACAAAGAAGCTGCTGCCCGTCAGCCACCATGACACAAGGTCTGGGTCTGCAAATCATGCAGGGCGGGTATCACACAGAATGTTGCAACTCCCTTCCAGGAAGGGAGACAGTGCATGTCTGTCTCTTTAGCTTTATTTCAGGTTGTAGTTGGGGTGCAGTCAATGCACACACAGATCTGTAAGCCAGGAGGTGCTGCTCACTTCTGAAATGTAGGCCCAGAAGGCTCCAGGTCAGAGGGAAATTAACATCCAGGTTAATTTGAGTCAAGCTCAGACGAAAAACAAGATTCTTAACTACAAGGACGTGAGACTCTGGTCTAACACAGAAGCTCACTCAGACATGATAAGAGACTATTTTATACCTGTAAGACAATCCCCTCCTTCCTTAGGGGCTCAAGGAAACTTTTATTCACTCTAGAAGGAAGAGAAATACCAGTTACAATTCTCACTTTATATAAAAGGAAGCAGAAGCAGGGCTTTAAGCCCTCTTCTGAGTTTGCATTTACTTTGGATATTGCAGCCTTGGCTGTTGCCCAGATTGTGCTTGTTCAGTGGGAACAAAGCCACTGTTGGTCCTACAATGGGAATGGCTTGTCAGAAAGAGCCATTTTGGAGCTGTCGTGCTTAAGACAACATCCTTCTCAGGTTACAGTTGGGAGTCATGACACAGTCCTCAGGGGTTACATCTGGCAAGACAACCAAGCCTCTGTGGAAGGCAGCAAGCCATGGCTTTTGGCCAGGTAGAGAATAGCTTTTATATAGGAAGAAAAAACCAGATTGTGTTTTATTTTCTGTGTATGTGCACTGATGCTGTTGTCAGTCTTTAGTAGGTTCAAACTTTCAGGAAAATACTCGGAGTTTTCAAACTGTCTAATAATGGATGATGTAGGAGAAAAAAGTCACTAGCCTTATCTAGATGAATTATTGCTACAGAGGGTTTACTGAAAGTATTGAAGACCCCTATTCATCAAGTCACTCAGGCACACACTTAATTAGAGAGAAAGCTTGTTTTGTGGTTAAGGTGTTAAAACTGGGTCTCAGGGTGCTTGGGCTCACTTCCTTCCCTCTACCACAAGCTTATCTGCAAACCTGAGAAAACTAGAGTAGTATGTTTTCCACACCAGACCTCGCTATTCAGTGGTTTAAAAAAAAGGGTAAGGCATCTCAGAAAGGACCAGACCTTAAAAAGCAATTTGTGAGTTTTAAAGGAATGTTAAATAAATAATGGGTATTACACAGGTGTTGCACACAGGCAGAATTGTAAGCGCACAAGCAGCTTCTTTGCTTTTCCATCTTCATCAGCTGATGAGTGTCCTAAGCCATCTGTAGATTGAAATCCAGTTCTTGGTAACTGACATTCCTGAACTGTGATATCAGTAACTTGCATGATCAGTACTTTATCTCTTGACAATTGCCCCTCAGTTTCTGAGGCATCATACCCCGTGATGTGACAGCTCTGCTAAATTCTAAAGCATGAAACCTTGATACAATTTACAGAAACTGTTTCAGCACAACATACAGAACTAGCCTGATCTGTGACAGCTTAACTATTAGGGGATTTCCACAGTGACATAAAATTGCAGTGCAGAGATTGTGAAACAGGCTCTTTAACTATATGGAGTTAGGAAGAGTGACCAAGTGTTTGTCACGGCCTCATTTACACAGGTGAAGGATCTAATGAAGTCACAGATAGTGCGGCTCATGGAGGGTTTTAGGTTCATGGCACTAGATCTCTACCTTTACATACACAAGCTCCTAAACCTGAGTGCACACAATACCTGAGAGCACATAGTATAATCATGTGCAATACTGCTTTATCATTATGTTCTCTTTAACTTCTCTTCTAGACCAGTCTGCTGTATGATTTAATCATATTATGTTCATGTTAGCATCTCAGCCTTTCAAGTATTTTTTTGTCCTATGAATTTTTGCCTTACTGATTTTAACAGACATTTAGAACAAAGAGCACAATGCTGAAGTGACTCAGGTCACTCGTGACATCCATGTATGTTTTCCACTGAAAATATTTTGCGCAAAACTGGTGTTGAATCAGTGCTAAAACACTTGAATTCAAAGCGCACATACTGGGAAGGTTCCTGTCTGCCTGGGAAAGCCTGGGGCGTTCTAAAAAGCATGCACTCTGTGTTGCTTTGGCATTATTCTCCTCACCTGTATTTATAGATAGTTAATGTGTACTACAGAGAATCAACCACTATAAAAAAATTGCCTGTAATTCTTACAATTCTGTTACTTGTGTAACTCAGTCTTCAGCAACTGAAGCTTCATTCCCAGCCATTAGTTTAAGGGAGCCAGTCACATCCACAAGGTGAAATAAGCAATACAGGAAAAAATACATTTTTAAATATGTTTAATCTAATTTAAGGAGGATCCCATACAACTACAACCATACCACACTTTAAGACTTTGTGATGGTTTCTGTAGTGCATTTAAAGATAAACAAAATATCTGCACCAGAAACGTGTTGGGGCCTCAATTTTCAGCAGGTAGCTGCATGACAGCAGCAAAGGCTCCTTCTCCAGTAAAAGAGGAACTGAAGCAGAGCCTCTTTCAGTAAAAATAGCAGCTGAAGTTCACTTTGTACTGAGTTTTGGCAGTTCTGCTTCATGGTCTGTTTAGCTGGGAGAGCAATGTCTTTTCACACCTACCATCTATCTGTGTATGAAGTTACTTCGTAATAGTGAACACTGCTCACCATGGGTCCCTGCCAGTAGAGGGTTTATTGCATTTATTCCATGTTAGATAATTTAAGAGTCACTAAAAGAACTTCCAAGTTTATGTATTAAGTAATAACTGCCCTAATATTTCATATCCAGAGCCTTTTGTATGGTTTTCTAACACACTGGTGATCTCCTTGCATGAGTTTACTCTCTTTAAAAGCATGTCACATAGCAACACTAAAGTTAAAAATTTCTACCCATATAGTAAGTGCCAAAATCTGATCCCTGTATTTCAAAGACTAGCAAATAGGACAAACATTAGGAAACAAAGTTGGATGATTAATGAGATAAATGAAAAATAACTAGCATACATTTTTGCATCAGATAAGAAAGCCGCCTGATTCAGGAACAGAAAATGTAAAGATGGTCGTATTTAGGATTTAAACAGCTTGGTTAATGCATACAGGAAATTGTCCATTTGAGATGAAAACAAACAGAAAAAAAAATCTATTGCTCCCCTAAGTACAGGCAGGTCTAGACTTCTGCGTTGCTGTTCTTGCAGGTGGCAATTATTATTCCTGCATTCATGTGCATATAGTTTTAGTTTAATTTGGTGAGAAACATTGAAATAAGTCAAAATTTGAAAAACAACCACATACTCATTGAAAACCGCCCTCTGCTTTTGCTTGCTTACAAATTTCTCTTACTTGCCACCCAGCCTTTGCCTACTTGGTTTATGCCTGTATGGTTCACATACAGGTTACACAGCGGAGTGTCTAATACTGGAAGAGAAGACACCAAACAGTTTCCTCTGTGCATAAAAACGTTTACATCATTAGGAGAAAAACAGAAGGCAAATCAGATGAAGAGGTAGAACACGCTATTTTCAGTGGGAGGGGTAAACATAGGACTGCTTTTATCTGCTCAAAAACTGCTTTCTTTTCCATTTTCTGTTCCAAGAGCCCAATGAAGCAAGTAGCCAGCCCTCCATTGCATATCATGGCTTGGTAGACAGCACCAGCTGGCAAAACTTTCTGCCTGAGTCTGAGGTCATGGTGGGTCTTTGCACATATACACATCCCTAGCCTGGATAGTCATGCTAGTCGCACACCTAGGAGGAGCCCAGAGAGAATTACACAGTCCTGTTAGTAGAAATAAAAGCAAAGGATTGCGATGATTGACTCCCACCCTTCCCTTCAAAGTGCTTTGCATACATTGAAAAAAGAAAAGCTTGGTTTCTTTTTGAAAGGAAAAGGAAATGAAGGTCAAAGGGAGCATAAAATCAGCCCTAAATGGAAAGGGCATTCATTAGCTTTCTCAAAAAGAACAAAAAATAAAAAGCAGCAACTACTTACTAGATGCAAGAGAAACAGCAACAGCCTGTACCTTCCAAAAGAGCCTTATCCAGGCTTATCGAGAATGTAAAACTTCTCCTGAAAAAAAGGCATGCTGGGGAAGGCTCCTATTTCAAAGAGGCCAGAGCAAAAAAAGTTGCAGCAAAGCAACCAAAGTTCAGCTGTAGATAATTTTGGGCAAGAGGGAAGAGATTGCCCTTCACCAGATGGCCACATATAAAATAGTACAGAGGAAGGGGGTAGGAAAAGGGGAAAAGAAAAAAAGAAGAAGAAGAGTTGGATTTAGTTTTTTTCTATTAAGTCTCAGCCTGAAATAAAACATAGGCCATTCTGATAACTGTGTTTTTTCCTTCACATGGTAGCTGACAGTTTGGGGTTAACTTCCACATGACAAGGAAGAAAATTAGAGAAAAGGATCGTTTCTCAGTTACTTTTGAGAATTTTGTTATTTCAGATTTTGAAAAATAAACATGAAGCCTGTGTTCTGCTAATTCACCTTGTAAAAACCTGATTTCCAGGTGGGTTTGCATATGTGTTCAAATAACGCTCTGTTTCTCCATTTTACTCACAAATTTTGTGCTTAGTGAGGTGCAGGGAACTACTTGCAACTATTGTATTATGTTCTGTGGGATGGCAACAAACAATGCTAGTCAGAGAATTACCATCCTTGAAAAAACACTCTATCCTGTCCTAGCCTAGCCTAGCCTATCCATTTTTCTCAACATAAAGGCAGAAGCCTAATAAAGCAAATGGAGAGGGAAGGAAAAATCTTATTAGTATTCTGGCTCTGTAGTTTCCCAAAGGAAGTTCTGACTATCAGGTACTCAACTGATTCTTGTAACGCAATTTGCTTGCCACTGGGAGATGTCCATTGGTGAAAATTAAATAAATATGATACATAGGAACAAAGTTGTTCTCCCCTGGCACAATACTAATCTTAAATAATCTCAGATAGAAAGGTAGGTCAAACACAAAAGCCTTGCGTCTGGTACCGTAGGTGACTGCCCATTTTACTGATTATATAACTTGTATCATGTGGCAGTCATGGAATAAGAACTTACTTGGGAATATAGTCGAAAAATGAAACAGCATAGTCATGACAGCATTGATTTCTGTACCTAAGTAATGAGGCAAATCTTGAAAAAATAAGCTTGATTGATTTACCTAACATAGAAATTCCTGCCAATTTTCAATGTGCTGTCAAATATAATCATATTAACTAAACCTTAAAAACCCCAAACAGCCTGATTTATTATTTCTTCAATGCATGTGTTTTTGGGTATTTGAATATGCCTACATCAAAAGAAACTAGATTTTTAGGGAGCCAGCTAGCTTGTGTTGCCAAGTTAACAAGTTCTGGTGAGGTCAATCTCTTAAAATAAATCTAATTATTACACAGTTATTTTCTTTATGAATACAGTTTTTACCTTATGCTATAAGACAGAAAAGATAGTGGGATAATGCTCTTATGTTGAATTTCCTGATGATAGCCATTCTTACTTCCTCAGAGTGGGGGAGAGCATTGTGAGGGAAGCAGAGGACAGATGGAGGTTTTTCAGTTGGTGCCTGTGTGACCTATTTAATCTGCATAATTGGAAAATGGGAAGGTTGTCTATGACGCTGATGCTGACTTCACTTCTAGGTCTTTTTGAGCTCATTTAAAGTATGGTAATGAGAAAAACATTTTACCTTTGGGCAGCAATCTAATTTGTCAGGAAATTCCTCTTGCTATGATGAGTGGATGAGGAAAATTTGGAATAATATGATCCAGATGTTAAAGCTCCTATTTAGCAGCAATGCAGATGTATTATTTTATGGAATTGTCCAGATGGTGACCTTCCGGTATTAATAATAAATCAGTACTGGGGTTTGCATCTGCATGACTCGATTCCTATCTTTGTTCTCATTTACATGACGAAATACTCACGCATTTCATGTAGAGGCTAACAGTATTAAAATTAACAATCTGGAAGACAAAAAAATCAATAAGGAAACTTGAAACAATTACTGCAAGCAATATACACCAATTGATCTGGTGACAGCATCACCCAAGAGAAGGTTGTGCTACCATTTTCTAATTAATTAGCATATAATTTTGCAGCTAACATGATAACAAAATTCTGTTACAATTTTTTATTAGAAAGTAGCAAATTCACTGAATATGTGTACACATGCAGTTTTGGCTTTGCCACCTAAATTCAAACTTTGCTTTACTGGAAAACAGAAAAAGCAACCCACAGTACATAAGCACAGTGGAGGGGGATCATGCTGGGCAGTAGCCAGGCAGGCAGGCAGGCAACAGAAATCCTTCGGTGGCCTCTGGTGACGGCTGGGAAACCTCAGGATCTGTGGTCAGGGATGAGTAGAGGCCACTGTTGTGTGGCGTGTCAGAAGGGCAGCAGGGCATGGAAAGAGCTCTGTCACTTTTATGGTCACAGAGAGCAGACTGTGCTCTCCTAAAGTCAGGGCTGCAGAGGGGAGAAAGGCCCGACACTGCTGTGATCTGGTGATGCTGTGTTGTTATCTTCTGCAGGTGTTTCTATCTCTTAATTTATTTTAAATTATATTGTAAAATACCAATTTGTTCAAGGGTTCCGTGCTTTCTGGGGCTTGGGGGGGATTATTTTTAAGAGTTTCCCCTTTTTTCTTAGAGAAGAAGAATTGAGTCCTCCTTCAGTTGAAATCTGTGGCAAAACTGGTTTAAGTTTCACAAGGAGTAACACGCATTCCTTCAGAATTCTACTTTTTGGATTAAGGAAAGAGATTCATCTTCCACAGAAATATCCTTTCACTCTAGATAAACTGTGCTTTTTGTTTGCTCTTAAAGAATCCCCCTGCACCAAACCAAACATAAATTTTAAAACTGTCTCTCCTCTGAGTTTTTAGGGGTTTTATTTTTAGAAACATTTCTATAAGGATCCAGGAGTTAACTCTACAAACACATAGTAAAGTCAGTCTTGCTTTATCTTTGCCATCATCAGGCTTCCACAATCCCAAATCCACGGTTTATTAACATGACTACAGAGAGAACTGACATTACAGGGCTTTTAACTCTTCTGTGGGTGTCAAATATGTGCTTATTGGAAAAGAAATAGAATATTTCATCACTGTGGGCAGCTCAAGCTAATATATGTATTGAGTTTGATGTAATTTCATTTAGAAAAAGAAGTTTAAAACTTTAAGCCACAGCATTTTGTGCTGAAGAAAGAGTTTTTAAGAAAATACTTCACTGGTGTGGTTATGTACCCAAGCACCACCCAGAGCAGTGCAGCCGAAAGTGCCTGCCTGAAAGTTCCTAAGAGCAGCTCTAAGGCTTAAAGGGAAAAGTGCTTCCACTGATTTCAGAAAATTTGCTCCCAAAGCTTTGATCTTGTGGTCACTGTATGTAATTTGAGTTCGAAAATGAACTTTAATATTTCTTCCAGTAAAAATAATTCTATCAATAGATAATCTAGGTTTTAAGGATACGATGTGAGGGGTTTGATGAGTTGTATCTCATTGTTATAACCAATTACTGCACTGGATTTACTAATTATTTACAGGGTGCAAGGCAGACAAACATTCTAGAGTCAAAGGTGCTCCTGGGTCAGATGCTGTACAAGTAACATTTTATGTTTAAGTTTTAGAGTTTGACAGTCTGTTGATCAAACCTGAACATGCACAATGGCAACATGGAATGTCATTACTTTGAAATGACTGTCTCTATTTTGCCAACAGTCCCACTACTGCTTATGGGGGTTGTTTCTCTTTACTTCACCATCAACCTTTCCTGGTGGAAAACTCTGTCCATGTGAGGAATGCTCTCAGTTATTACAGTTACGTCACTTTCAGAGCAACCTCTCTTGGGAAGAACATCACAGGGTATCCCATTTTTGTTGTTTTTTAAGTGGCTTAGATAAATTTCATAGGTGGTATATACCGACTTGACTGTATCTAACTTACCTCAGTTGTTTTTTACCTCTTCTTTTCCTGTTCTGTCCTTTGTTTCCCTCCTTCACAATTCCGAACTGTTAGTTTTAATTATCTTAACAATCTGTTCACAATTACCATTTCTTGTGAAGACTGAAGCAAAACAAACTGGGTTTGATGGGGATTCATTCCTGTACTTCTTCCTGTATTATATATTTTTATTCACCTTTAAGTAAGAGCAAAATACAGAAGTGTAAAACTTGTTGAATTTATATAAATACTTCAGTAGAAGCTACACATGCAGCATTCTGTGCCACTCTGCAAAATACACGAGGTCTTCAGCAGTCTTTCTTTTTTTCTATCTGTATGTCAGTGTACAAATTGTGTTCATAAATGCAGTTGGAATCGTGGGTTATCTAGGTATAATGTTTACCATGCTTGGATTTAATTAATTTTTTTAAGTAGGTAACTTCAGGTAAAATTGGGGTTGGCAACAATTAGGATTTTCTATTTGAAAGATTTTGCTTTGTATGCGAAGAAATTGCTCTAGGCTGGTCTCTTCACCACCCACCTCTACATATGAAACCCCTTCTGCACTATGGAGCTGTACGTCCTCGTACTTCTTGGGGGTTTTTTATTGCATAGCTGACCTGAAGTTTGATAATAAGTCATTTTACAATTTGTGTCTGTGGTGTGAAGAGAGAAGGGGAAAACCCTTCAACTTTGTACAGCTGCTGTGTTTGCTCATTTAATCCCCTAACTTCTCAGTTAATCCTCAGTTCTCCATTTATGCACCTGAAGGTGATGAGACATCAAAAGGCTTGACATAAGGGATAAAAATAAATAAGTACATTCATATCAAAACCACATTATAATTCTTTCTGATGATCATGATTTCCTACTCTACCAGGCTATAATGTTGCTTGGCGATCTCTCTTTATTTTGTGTATTGAGTAAAAGATTTTTACTCCGGTGAGTTCCTGCTTCCTTCAAACTGCAGGCTAATTTACGTTCTGTTTCGCAGGAGCAAACACCCTAACACTAAAAGTATGAATGTGCTTGACAGCCAGCACTGTTGAGAGTGGGTTATGAACTGCTTTTGGAGCCACAGCTACTCAGCTTTGCTATTAGGTAGGCCAAGCTGACACATTTCCTTATAAAAAGGGACTTAGTTTAGAGTCTTATTATACAGAACAATTAGAGTCATTTCCTTGTTTTGCAGAAGCAAAAAGATCAGCCAAATCTCAATAAGGTGTAACATGCCAGTCAAAGAAATGTTACGTTTCTGTAGCTGAAAGAGCCCACTGAACATAAATTCCTCAGAGCAAAATTTTTGCTAAAATGCAGTGGTATTTAAAGTGGTATTTTATCCCCTACCCCCAAACTTCCCAACCCAAAATGCAAAAACGTTAATGTCTCCTATCAGCTCTCTGAGACTGTGTTATGTGTAACAGGTCTTGGGAGACTGAAACCTGGCTACAAAATATTATGAAACTGGAGCTTCTCAGCACTAAAAAGGACTTGTCATTTCTGCTGCTACAGGATGCAAAGTAAAAGCCTTTCAATAAGAGCTAGCAAATTTTGTAGCTGTATCTTAGAAATACACTGGTGGGGGAATTTAGCTAAAGAAAATACTTCAACAGAATAAAGCTGAACGGTATTGGTAACACAAGACTGCTAAGTCTCTGCCAAGAATTTTCCATCAGAGCTACATTCTTTTAGATTAATCAGCTGTAAGATGTATGGGCAATAGTTCTGAGACTTAAAGGAAAAGCTGACTTCTGTATGTGCAGTATCTGCAACCCCTTCAAGAAGTGTTGGATTTACATCAGAGGCATTATGAGGTTGATCTACTCATTCTTGAGAAATCCCTGGAATTTCTGGTCAGACAGCACCTCAAACTGAGTCCAGCACAGTAGCTCTGAGTGAGATGCAGAAATCCTGGACAAACATAAAGAAAATTCAAGCTCCACCCAGGTAACATTTCTAGGTGCATTAAGAAGTCCTGGTGTTTTAGTGAAGAACAGACTGACATGAGTAATCTTTCGTAGTCTTATGATAGAAAAGGGTCTGATGATTCTGTGGATTTTGCAGTGACACTGCTTTTTTATGTATTGTACTGTGGGAATGATGGGGAGAGACTTTGTAGAGATTTGTCCTGCCTACGTGGCTTCCATCACTGCTGTTCCTGCCAGGGTACATCACCCCCAGTACCACTTGCAAGGACCAGAAGCCAACTCTTGAATCTCTTGTGCCCCTGGGTTCATGAGTACAAGGTCTGCTGGATACTC
Source organism: Gymnorhina tibicen (assembly GCA_013399875.1). NCBI lineage: Eukaryota > Metazoa > Chordata > Aves > Passeriformes > Artamidae > Gymnorhina > Gymnorhina tibicen. The sequence continues at coordinate 298,792 of VXAZ01009925.1, forward strand.
CTGCAGTAAACTAGCCTCTCTTTTCCTTGAGAAGAGCTGTTCTTGTGCCACAGACAAATGCTTGAACTCCCTCATCAATCTTACGATTAGGAGAACACTCTTAATGCAGTAGCCACTGACACATGCCAGGCCTTCGGGGATTTGGGGTTTCCAACAGGCAGATCCCTATGTGCAAGAAACTGCACAATTTCCCTAAGTGCCATAGGGAGACAAGTTTCGTCCTTCCCCAAAGTCTGTGAAAGACTCTTCTTGTTCTTTCCTTTTTATAGCTCCTATCTTCCCCTTTCAAATAAGAGAATTATGCTGACACAATCACCTTACATCCAGTTGCTTAACATCAAGCAGATGGTTGCTTAAGTTCTTGCATCAGCAATAAGATTTTAATTATTTTTTGGTAACTGCGCATCCTGGCACTAGTAAACCTAGACAATTGTAGCCATTTTCATGCTGTTCTTATCTTTGATGGCAGCTGAAATGTGTTTATGCGTCCTTGGCTCTAAGCAAATATTTTGTTGTTCTTTGGCTTCTCTTTTTTTCCTGTAAATTTAATCTTGACAGTTTTACAACATCAGTGGCATACCAACAAGAAATTTGTCCAGTGACATCTGTGCAGTCTTTGGGCAGAAAATCTTTGTGGATATAAAAAAAGAAGGGATCATTGAAAATACCTAACAGCTGTCCTGTAATCATGGATATCCTTTCCACATAATTATGAAACTATTGTTTTCTCCTCTTTTTTGCTGTATTAAAAAATAATTGTGACAATAAATACCAAGAAAAAGGGAACCAAAACCACTTTCAGAAACAACATTGTGCAGAGGTAAAATAGGAACACAAGATATTTTTCAGTTCCGTAACACAAACTGAGGCCATGCAGATTTTTGGCTGACAAATTGGTGCAAGGGTGGCCATAATCCTATAGTTTCAGGCTTAAATCCACCTTCCAGGTACTTGGTGCACAGCCTTTGTGGGTGTGCCTGGCAGGACATTAGACCAGGCATGCTGACCCATCAGCCAGGTCTGCTAATTCAGGCTCCACTCCTGTGTACTGCAGAGGATTTCCTCCAGCTGTGCCCGGGGCTGTTTGCCAGGTAGTTTTAAGGCAGATGTGGAACCCTCCTCAATCAGTGTCCTGTACCCTACAGCTTGACAGAAGACCCAGTGACCCAGGGATACCAAAAAACTCCACATTATGCATTCCAGAAACTAAAATGAAACGTATCAAATATATGCTGGAACAATGTTACTAATCACCCACTTCTGCACTTCATAAAAGTATCCTGGCTTCTGCGAGCTGGAAAATATGAATTCAAGTCTGGATGTTCAGGACATTGGATTCAGCTTACAATAATTCCAAATAGTCCAAATATATTAAGTAATTTGAAGCTGCTTGGTTATAAAACCAGGCAGTGTCCACACTCAGCCATTAAAATTATCTGTTGATGGTTTGACCAGGTTTGCAGATGTAAGCACTGAGTCTTTTTTGCATTTGAAAGATTCCTTAACAATACACCTGATGCTGGGTTTCATGAATCCAGTACCCACAGTTGGTGCATTGTTGGCAAGAATGAAACTCACCCAGACTGCCCCGAGAAAGTTGATTTGAAAGGGTTGTTAAGCAACCCATACCCTCTTTGTAACAAGTGTGCTTTTCATTTGGATTTTCTAAACCATAGCCTGATTACTTGTTTTGATCTGCAGTGGAGGGATGAGATGGCCACATTAAATGAATGGAAAACCTGTAATTATTATTAAGGAAAAATTATATTTAGGGAAGATGATAGTTCTGTTTGCCTTTACCTTATCTAAGACCCCAAGTGAGCTAGGAAAAGAAAAGTGTATATGTATTTTCCTTCCTGATTTCAAGACATCCAGAAATAATTTTTATAATGAGAGGATCACTTTAAAGAACATAAATCACAGTTTTATAAAGATCATGCAGTGGATTATGCTCTTTAACAAAATTAAAATCTTAAAAAAATTATATACTGCACTTTCAGAACAAGTGGGTTTTTCCCTTTTAGTAGTTAGCAAACAAGATTTTTCCTTTAGCAAGTAAAAAAATAGTTGAAGATCTGCTGCTATATCTGTAGAAAACTGCTTGAATGAAAGCAAAGTTTGGCTTATTTTCTTAGATCCTATTTTAATCATAGGATACTTAATTTTAACCTTAACTCTATAAAAAAAAGGAAGTAAATTATGAGGACAAAAAAAGAAAAAAAAAGATATTTCAAGAATTTAACCCAATACTGTATCTTTCATTCTGACTAAGAAAAATACCAAGATTTACCTATTGTTGTATTTTCTCACCAATCTCCTTATGAACAGATGATGTGTGGGAACACCCAAATATTGTATGGACAACTTCTGGACTGTCTCTGCTATCTGGTGGTTTGGCAATCGATTGTTATAGGCGTCATCCAAGGCATTACTTACTCACTAGTTCTAGAATAGGATGCAGATTATTGGTGAGAATTCAAAGTGTTGGATATTTACCTGCCTACAATAATATGCATATTATGTACTTAATTTTAAAAGATTAGAGAAAATAGCAATTGGTGGAATTCTGGTATGCTACAAACCCTTTTGCCTCTTTTTGCATTACAGTATGCGGTGAAAACTTATTTTCTCCAAGTAAAAATTAAAATAAATTGATGGTTTTAATGGGAAGCTCGTGCTAGAAAAAAAATAGATTTATTTCCTAGAATGAAGAAGTAGATAGCAGAAGTAGCTTCTGAATTCAGATTAAACATGGGCAGTATTTTAAACATCTCTACATTGTTATTAGAAATCAGAGATACACTTAACTTACACTTCAATATATATAAAGAATAAAGCAGATATTTTATGAACCCATCTACAGGTGAAAGTAAGGTTTAGATGCTAAAAATAGGAAATTATGCACTTAAAAGAAACCAAAGTAAATGAAAGAAAGAGCAAACCTTAAGTACATAGAAAGAAGGTGGCTTTTTTAGCTTAGATGAAGTAACAAAGTTAATAATTCTTACCATATGTTATGCCTGCATTCATGAATGCAAGTAAATAAGCTCTTAATTTTCATAGTGCTGTCAAAGTCGCCTACTTGTGGGTGTACTGGAAGGAGGTGTGTCCTCAGCCTTCTCAATGGCTAGCAAAGAACGTCGCTCTCACTGGCATTTTGGCTGTGCAGAGAACTTGCTAAAAGCAGTAACACAGCGAGTAACCAGCTAAAAGAGTAACCAGCTGTGAGAGGAGACTTCCAATGCAATCAACTCAGTTACAGTGGGCTGTTTGAACAGAGTTTTTGTACCACATTAGATGCCCAAGATCAAAACAGCAATAAAAACACTAACCTGGACATGGTGTCATCACAGTTACAGCCAGATGCTGTAGGTGTTTCCATTTGAAAGCTTTTAAGACATGCTTGTGTACGTGCCTGGAAATGTCCTATGCTGTGCCTGAGGCCTGAACAGATCCAGAAGTCCAAAGTCCCTCTTGCCTACCAAACACAGGCTGTTAGGGTTCATCCGAAATTTCCTGTGGCTGCAAGGAAAATATCACAAAGACACCCCTTTCTTTTTAAATCAGCTCTGAAGGATGAGTCTGGTGCCAGTCTTCCATTTGTTCCACTTTTCCAGCAACTAGGACCCTTGTCCCAGTAACCTTCTCATGAAAACGTGACACCATCTGACAGCAAACACCATGTCCTATGTGGGATGTCCTCCACCCACTCTAGTTTTGTGGACTACATTTGCAAAGAGAGCAAAAGGCAGGAAACACCCTTTTCATGCCTGTGTTAAGGTTGCTGAACAAAGAGAGGAATGTGGTGTTGGATTCAAAGACTACATATTTGTGCTTCCCACATTGTAGCTGAGAACAGCTTAAACTCCACTTGTGCAAGTCAGAAGAGCATTTGAACCCTACTCTGAAGCATCTATTGCCACATATAGTACAATGAAATTAGACAGAAATCATCCTCCATAGGTGTCTTTCATAAAGGAAATTATCTGCCATAGAACCTATAAGCTACAACAGACAGAACTGCAGTGAGAAATCACATTTCTACATTACGCCTTGCAGCCACGATTTTCACATCTAGGCATTTAACTTGCTGTGACAATGAAATACCGAGAATCAGTCCTTAGATCCACTGACTAGAGAGCTAGGACAAAATTCTTTGCTGCACAGACTGACTTTTATAGCATTTGATGTGAAGTGGTTTATACAAAGAATGCAGGAAAACCCTTGGCTAGGCAGGTTCTCTCCTAAAACTTTTGCAAAGATGAAGACATATAAACTACATAGCTGTATATCTAAACAACTTTTCATCTTTAACTATTTAAATGAAACAGCTTTTCCTCATACTGCTGATTAACATGTGTAGACAACCACTGTGGTTTAACCTCAGAAGGCAGCTCAGCACCACACATCCACTCCCTTACTCTCCCTGCAGTGCAACAGACGAAATAATCTGAGGGGTAAAAGTGAGAAAACTTGTGAGTTGAGATTAAGGCAGTTCAACAGGAAAAGTAATAGCTGTGCTCACAAGCAAAGCAGAACAAGGAAACAATTCACTACTTTCCATCAACAGGCAAATGTTTAGCTATTGCCATGAAAGCAGGACTCCATGACACAGAACTTCTACTTGGGAAGGCAACTACGGTAACTCCAAACATCCTCCCTTACTCTTTCTTTCCCACAACTTATAGTGCTGATTATGTTGTCATGTGTCATGACATTATGCATGGGACATCCTTTTCATCAGCTGCAATCAGCTGTCCTAGCTGTGTCCCCTCTCAAATCGTGATGCACTCCCTGCCTGCTCCCTGGCAGGATGGCGTGAGAAACAGAAAAGACCTTGATGCTGTGCAAGCACTGTTGAGCAATAACTAAAAAGCCCCTGTGTTATGGAGACTGTTTTGGGCACAAATACAAACCACAGAAGGAACTGTGAAGAAAATTAATTCTATTCCAGCCCAAACCTGCACAACTATTCAGAATGATGGCTACAAAAAGAAATTAATCTCATAGCAAGTGTTAGAATTTGCAGTAGCCCAGCACTGTGTTCTTGAGATGCAGATAAGTGATGGGGCAAACAGGCAAGCGAAACAAATCCAGAGTAGATTCACTACATATTTATTATTTAACATCCGTGTCTAGGATCTTAGAGCTATTTTCAAATTAAACCAAAACATCTCCTGCTTCTCTTCTTCAAGAGGCCACTCCAGGTAGGTCTTTGTGTTCATGATCTTCCGCAGCTTGCAGAACCTCTTGGGAATGGCTTTGCTCTGGATGGGCTCCAGGAGGACGAGAATCGCCGCGTCGTTGTTCTCATCAAAGAGGCGGAAATGCGAGAAGTCCAGCTCGTATTTGCACCACTCGCTCTGCACAAAGTGCTCGGACAGCACAAAGAGCGTTTTGCGGCTCCTCTCAATGGAGTCGATGATGTTGTCCACAATCCACTTGCCGGGCACAAAGTCCCGCTTGTGCAGGCAGAGCCGAAAGGGAGGGCAGGCCTGCTCCAGCTCCCGCACCATGGTGTTCTCCACCCAGTCGGAGTCGTTCTCGCTGTAGGAGACAAAAGCGTCGTAGCAGACGTCCTTCGGCGGGGCTCGCTTGGGCTTCCGCTTGGCTCGCAGCCATGCCCACGTCATCCGCACGTACCAGACCACGTGGTACTTGTAGCCGACGGCCACCAACAGCAGGATGACCAGGAACACCAGGACGCAGATCATCGACACCACCAGGGACCTGTGGCACTCCATCAGGGACAGGTGCACAGCGCCAACCTGCGCCCCTCTCACCGCCAGCGGAGAGTCACACACGTACTCGCCCGGCCACCCCACCAGCACCTGGGCGATCCCGGCCTCGTGGTGGAGGAAGGAGAGGAACTCACAGGAGCAGATGAAGTTGTTGTCACTGGCATCCAGCAGCTCCATTCTCTTGAAGGACTCAAGCTCCTCCTTGGAGAAGCTGGTCAGCTTGTTTCTTCTGACGGACAAGGCCACTAAGTTTGGAATGGGTGTGGCACCAGGCAGGGTCTTCAGCTGGTTTTTTGTGAGGTACAGCTCTTTCAGAGCTGGGAGCCGCAGTCCAAACTCCTTCAGGTTGTTCGCACTAACATCCAAAACTTCCAGTGTTTGAGGAATGCAGTCCGTTACTCTAGGAATCTGAGTGCTGGAGAGGTTTAAATATTTCAGGCTTTTTGGCCATACACACACATCTGGAATCTCACCAAAATTATTTTCGCTAATGTCTAAAACAATTAGGTTTCCTAGATGAGACAAACTTTTACTTGTCATTTCCAAGTCACTCAGTGAATTCTGACTTAAATTTAGAGTTTGTAGTGATGGCCAACCACCCTGACAGGCTGAATGTTCTAAACTCTGGTCTCCAAGCAAATTTGCACTAAGGTCAAGATATTCTAATGACAGAAGACATTGGGAAATTCTGCATGGTACCAAAAAGACCTTGGTGTTTCGAACTGTGACTCTTGTAAAAAGAGATAGTAGATCTTCCACAGCCTGAAGATCTGTAAACAAGTAAAATTCCTCTATAGATAAGTTCTCTATTGTGAGAACTTTAAGCGTCTGTGATTGTTTTGCTTGGATTTGCATTTTCCATTGTCCAGTTCCCAAGAGTCTACAGTCTACCAGCTCCAGCTCCATTAACTTCGGCATGTCTTCTAAAATGCTGACAAGCTCAGGCACGGTAGCATCTGTTAATAAGGTCTGTCTAAAAGAAATTTTCTTTGCAAAAGACGAAGACATGACTCTCAATGCTTGCATTTCTGCAACAATACTGAATGCTATTCTTCTGACTTCCAGCCAAGCGACAGAGTGCAGAAGGTCCCTAACAATTTCTGAGAATACATTAATACTTCTTATGTTTATGATCATGTGATTTATCTTCTTAATTGATTTCAAACTTCCCGGCTCGTACTGACTGAGATTGCTACCATCAATCCACAACTTGTGCAGAAGCTCAATGCCCTCAAAGTTGCCTTGCCTTATCACTGAGAACCGTGGGTTGCCCAGGTGGAGAGAGCTCAGGTTGCTCAGGCTGGAAAAGGGGGAGCTCTCCCCCAGGTCTCTGTAGGAATTGCCTTGAAGGTGGAGGTGCTGGAGTGAAAAAAGGCGCCCAAACCACACAGGGGACACGTGAGCCAAGCTGTTATTGGATAAGTCCAAGAGCTCCAGTTTTGCCAGGGACCAAAACGAGTCCTCATCTATGGAGCTGACCTCGTTGGACTGCAGCAGCAGGACTCTCAGGTTCACAGCCTGCTGCAGGTCCTGGGATTGGATGCGCTTTATCCTGTTGTGGGCCAGGTTTAACACTGTGATTTTGGCCGTGAGTCCCACGGGAATGAAGTCCAAGCCCATGGAAGAGCAGTTGCAAAGCTGACTGGCATCGCATGAAGGACAAGCCTGCTTCAGCGCTTGCTGTTCAGAGAGGTTTGCAGCTAGGATCATGTAGACAGCCAACACTCGCCAGGTGTGTGTAGTCATTATATTGCCTGAAATATGAAATACAGTCAGAGCAAATATAAGATGCATAGCTTGTTTTGGAGAAGGTAGATTTTGGATAAATCTAAAACATAAATTTTACTGTTCTATCTTATTGAAGGCTCTGTTAAAATACCTGGTTTTAACACAGTTCAGAGTTGAAACAGATTAGTTACTACTCTGATCCTCCTCCTGTTTAGTAAGTAGCCTTCTTATTTTGATCCCACCTCAGGTCTTTTTCTTCTGAATCTGCCAATATTATTTTGTATATTCATTTTTTACTACAGGGAGTCTCCTGTACATGTTTCAAATCCTGGTTACATCAAGAAGAGTCAGCATCTTACAGTAGATAGCAACATTCAGGTTTAATACTTACTTCAAGCATATGTCTAATCTCTTTTCTTATAGTGGGGAGAAAAGGAATGCATTTGTTTCAGTCCATTCCTCGTTTTATCTGCCTTTTCCTACTCGAATTGTTAATGTCCTGTGAGCAGGGAAACAAACACTTGCCTGGATGACTCTCATGTTGCCGTCAGTCTGATACTTGCTAATGAAATTTAAGCTTGTAAAACTGACCATTGTCGCCTACTGCCTCAGCTTTTCCTTTTTACTGCCACATCTTTCTCCTCTGTCAGTTCCTTTTCTGTTTTGGGAACCTGTGGCAGAGTGAAGATCCGGCCAAGCCATGAGGAAGAGCCAGGGGCTCAGATCAGATCAGCTGACTGGACTAGATGGCTTTTTCCAGTCCCACAGCCTGTTTCTGGTCTTCTGGACTGAAATGATTCAAGAGAAGCCACACAGATGCAGACCCTGTGTCACTTCACTTTCCTCTCACAGTTTTCATAATGCTGATTTGGAATGACTTTTTTTTGTTACAGAGCTTTCTGGAATATCCAGCTTGTCCTTAGTCCCAAGGGGAGTAGTTCCTCTATCCTTCTGAGGAGCTGGAAAAACAATTTTTGAAGCCTAAGAGAGCTCTTTTCCCTTTAAAACCTTTACTGCATATTGAAATATAACCTTTCTTGACAAGGATCAAAGAGCATTTTTAAAATGTAATTTTCCCCAGTGTGTCACAAAACCCGCCTACCTCAGTAGGTATCTTATCAAGGGTGGAAAGAGTGAACAATCCCCAAACAGGCCAATCAGTGAGTTCACAAAATCATTGTGGGCTCTCCATCAGGTTAACTGGGTTAGACTGGCTCCTTGAGAACTGCTTCCTCCCTCAGTCATCCCACTGAGATTCTGTGCAGAAGATCTACTCTACTTTGAATTCATATTCTGATTTGTTTTATGGTAGCTGACCCACGTATACAAGTTAATACAGAGAAGTCCCACCCTTCCAGTTGCATTATTTTTAGCCCTAACTGCTTAAGATTATGCAAAAGGGGCAGAATTGACTGAAATGGTTTGGGCATATGGGGAGGGGAGGAAAAGTTATGGATATTTTTTTCAGTCATTCCATCTCTTCCCACCTGCAGGACTCTAAACGTTTTGACCTCTTGTGTTATTTTCCTTTTATCTTTGTCTGTTTTTGATGTAGAGCTTTGAATCTTGAAGGACAAAGTTCTCTTCCCTGTCTTTAGATGCCCACAGCTGAACTGGTCATCCACCATGTCCTCCAAAGACAATGGAGAGAAAGAACATCTTTTAGGAGCAATTAATATCGTGTGTCTTGGACACCCAGATTAAGATGTGATGACTCCAAAAGAAATGATCCCATCGCCTTAAAATGGCATATGACAGTTTAGATACCTAGATATTTGTCCATGCGAATCCCACACAAAAAATTGTGATATGTAGCTAGACTCATCTGCTGTCCAGCTGAGGCTCTTTTACAGGGCTTTTTGGTCTCCCAAGAGTAACTGGATAACACAGTGCTGCAGGCTATAGGAGTAAAGCTAGGAGTAGCATGTGTTTCACTACCAACAGATTTAGGTGGTATTTTTAAAGTTGTCATCAAAATACTTGCTGTTAGAAAATAAAACAACCAGGCAACCTGATCAATCAAAAGCTGTTTATAGGCAGAATATTTATAGGTGGAAAAATGACAGCACACAAGGGAACTGGGCAGGTACTGCACAGGAAATACGAGAAGAGCCTAATGGCTCTCCACTTTACCAGCCTGACACCATCCAGGGACTGCAGGTCTGAACTGCATTTGGTGATTCAGGATGCTTCCTTTCCAGTTTTTCTGCTCATCTGTAATCTGAGCAGATACCCAGAGAAATCCCATTCCCACCCTCACTCACTTTCAGCCATTCTCTTCCCATTCCCATTCCTGTCTAATGATTCTGCTTGAGACCCTGACTTACAAGGTCATTTCAGGCCTCCCCACACCCACACAGACATATAGCCCCAGTCCATGATATCATTGCCCTGTCAAGAAATCACTTCTCCCTGTTGTGCTGGAAACTAAAAAGTCACATTAAAAAAATTAAATTGAAATGCAACTAAAAATACATAAAGTTGCACTAATGCCCTTATACCATAAGATACTGTGTTGAACCAGGCATTCAAAATGTTTCTGAGTTATGGAAAAAGGGTCCAAGCCATCAGACATGCTCAGTATTATTTTCCCTGGCCCACGTGAGTAGAAGTATTTGAGGAAATATGCACGTATTCTTAAAACCATAACTGACAACAGAATGATGTTCTATAAACACTAACAAATGGGGAAGGTTAATACAAGTGCTAAAATAAAGCATGCCAATAGTGTGCAAATCGATTCTAGCTTGGGGAGCATTACCCAGCTAAATGCTGGCTGGTAAATTTGAGCAGTGCTGTGGAGCCTGCAGAGGGAGAGCCACTGGTTGGTGAAGAGGTCAAACCACAAGCAGACTAGGGAAAGCTGCTTCTCTCCACCAGGCTGTGTGTGGGTTACCCATGCCCTAGTTCTCACCTGCCAGCAGTGCCCTAATAGCACATATGCACATCCAGACACCCACACACACACACACGGCCATGCCTCTGCTTGTTTCCAACACAGGATGTGCAGCAGAGTTAGGTGAGGAGGCAGCTGATGTCCTGAGGCCATTGTTCAGTGAGCTCTTCCCTGGTTGAATTCCTGAAACCAAGGCACCCCACCTTTGTGCCCATACTTTCCTGGGCAGTCAGTATTAACAGCCAAGTGGGACAACATACAAATAGGATAAAGTACATACAAGGCACCATCCGACAAAGAAACTGAGGAGAAATGGCACAGTCTGACCCAATTTGTCACTTTTTCATTTGCTGCTTTCCTCTCTCCCGTTTCCCAAAGGACATTGCTCCCATCAGCATGTCCCAGCTCTCCAGGAGAACCTTCCTTAGCCGCCTGCCTGCCGTGTGTCCCTGCCAGATGCCTGTGATTGCACCTTCCTGCTCTACTTCTTCTGGCAGCCAGAAATACCTTCCCACCCTCCATGCCTGCTCAACAGCCTTGAGCACCCTCAATCCCCCATGCAGAGGAGGATTGGTGGCAGAGATTAGGCTGCCTCTTCCCGGGGCTCCCTGTTTGCTTCCTGCTCCGGCATTGCAGTTCCACTGTCTTTCCCTGCATGTCCAGCCTTCACCTACCTGAAAACTCACCTCTGTGCCAAAAAGATTCCCAGAGATACCACCAGCAGCTCCAGTGCCTGCATGCCAGTTAACCTATGTTGTGTTCCGTCTCTCTCTTGCTGATCCTTCTCTGCCCAGCTTCCTCTCACAAGGCTGTTTCGTTTCCACTTTGCCTCTCAGCCTTGACAGTGTAAGCAGGGGAATTCCCACCTGGGTGATCTGATTGGCATAAGAGCAGGAACACTATCAGTCCTTTTAGATGGGCCAACACACAAAAGTTTGGGTCTGTGGCAAGAGTCTACTGTGTAAACTAAGTCTTCTCCCACATCTCTCTTTGACCCTCTCTTTGTAATGACCAGCAAGATTTATTTCCCTTCTTACCTCTAGGCACACAGTTCTCCTGATTTGTTTTATCAATGCTCGTTGTTTGCTCCCAGATGATTCACTCATCACCTGCCTGGAGTTCAGCCTTGATTAGATCATGAGCTATATTTCTCCAAAAGAGTTAACAAAAATTGCCTTGTAGCAGACTTTGGACTAGCCCCAGAGATAACATTGTAATAGGAAAACAGAACTGAAAGTGGTGTTTGCAGGCTGAACCCGCAGAAATTATCTCATGTAGATAGACATACGCATACACACAGGAGCATGAATATATACACATTCATAAAAGCACATACACATATATATACGAAGATGTACCAATATAGCAACAGACAGTATAAGCAAATTTGACTATTTTTCAAATACTCAGTCGGCCCATATGCCAAGGCTTTAGTATTTCACCACGAAATAACTGCATGGCTGAAATTTATTCCAGATCTAGGCTCTCCTGTACTTAAACTCCAGCAAAACAAGCAAAGTGGAACATGAAATTGTTGAGTTAGAGAAACCACATCTAACTTAATCCCCCCAGAGACAATGTCAGGTTCCCATAAGAACCTCTAAAACACAGGAAATCCAAGCACTCAGTGTGGGACTACCTCAATATAAACACCTGTATCTACTTGCTTGTCTAGACTCCCTTTGTAATCGGTGAAGAGAAATATGGTAATTCTAGGAGATACCTCGCACTGAAGTAGAGAGATGAACTGCCTGTTATCCATGTGATTTTCTTCACCAACTACAAAGAAAGATAAGTAGAGATGCAAGATTTGCATGGCCCAATGATTACATAAATATGCTCCGCAAAGTAGAAGAGCAAAACCAAGAACTGAGCCCGTCTGCAACACCATCTAGCCCACGCACTAGAAACACAATCTCACCCCCCAAAAATAGAAGGCTTAAGCTATTTCTGCAGGTAGGTAGAAAGGAAAGTGGTGGTGATCGTGAAGAGAAAAACAAGCACTTTCAGGAAGAAATGGACACTGATTGAAGCCCTTGGCTTTTAATTTCATTTTCAAATTACAATGGCATTGTTAGAAACTAGTTGGGGATAGTGGCAACAGGAGTAAAAAGTACAGAAATATCCCACACTCAGCAAAATGTACTTAGAAAAGTATATCAAGTCCAACATGGTTTCCAAATATCAGAGTTCTTGGCAGGGACTTTTAAAGACCAGAGTATCAAATCACTGGAAAGACTAAAACGGGTCTTTTCCAGTTAGTAAAATGATAATTATCTCTATACACAACAAAGCCAATTGCAGTTACAAAGAAAAATAAGAAAGAAAAGATTCTTAGCAGTAAGAAATAGTGATACATAGCTGTTTGTATAAATAAGTTGAAATGGGGACTGCTGACTTCTATGATTTCAAGGCTCCTTTCAAGTTTTCCCAAAACACCTGCTGCTGCTCTTCACCAGCAGGCCACTCCAGGTAGGTCTTTGTGTTCATGATCTTCCGCAGCTTGCAGAACCTCTTGGGAATGGCTTTGCTCTGGATGGGCTCCAGGAGGACGAGAATCGCCGCGTCGTTGTTCTCATCAAAGAGGCGGAAATGCGAGAAGTCCAGCTCGTATTTGCACCACTCGCTCTGCACAAAGTGCTCGGACAGCACAAAGAGCGTTTTGCGGCTCCTCTCAATGGAGTCGATGATGTTGTCCACAATCCACTTGCCGGGCACAAAGTCCCGCTTGTGCAGGCAGAGCCGAAAGGGAGGGCAGGCCTGCTCCAGCTCCCGCACCATGGTGTTCTCCACCCAGTCGGAGTCGTTCTCGCTGTAGGAGACAAAAGCGTCGTAGCAGACGTCCTTCGGCGGGGCTCGCTTGGGCTTCCGCTTGGCTCGCAGCCATGCCCACGTCATCCGCACGTACCAGACCACGTGGTACTTGTAGCCGACGGCCACCAACAGCAGGATGACCAGGAACACCAGGACGCAGATCATCGACACCACCAAGGACCTGTGGCACTCCATCAGGGACAGGTGCACAGCGCCAACCTGCGCCCCTCTCACCGCCAGCGGAGAGTCACACACGTACTCGCCCGGCCACCCCACCAGCACCTGGGCGATCCCGGCCTCGTGGTGGAGGAAGGAGAGGAACTCACAGGAGCAGATGAAGTTGTTGTCACTGGCATCCAGCAGCTCCATTCTCTTGAAGGACTCAAGCTCCTCCTTGGAGAAGCTGGTCAGCTTGTTTCTTCTGACGGACAAGGCCACTAAGTTTGGAATGGGTGTGGCACCAGGCAGGGTCTTCAGCTGGTTTTTTGTGAGGTACAGCTCTTTCAGAGCTGGGAGCCGCAGTCCAAACTCCTTCAGGTTGTTCGCACTAACATCCAAAACTTCCAGTGTTTGAGGAATGCAGTCCGTTACTCTAGGAATCTGAGTGCTGGAGAGGTTTAAATATTTCAGGCTTTTTGGCCATACACACGCATCTGGAATCTCACCAAAATTATTTTGGCTAATGTCAAGATTATTCAATTTGGGTAGACGAGATGTACGCTTTGCAGTCTGTTCCAGAGATTTTAGAGAGTTTTGGCTTAGATTTAAAGTTTGCAATGAAGGCCAGGAACCTTCACAGATTGTCTCATCTAAACGCTTATTTGTAAGCAAATTATCATGAAAGTCCAGATACAGAAGTGATGAAAAATATCTTGCAAGTTGGCATGCTACCATGAAAACATTAGAGCTTGCGACAGTGAGTCTTTTCAGATTCTTTATTTGTGACCCCATACCGTCCAGGTCAAAAAACAAATGAAAATTCTGAATTATTGCCTTTATTATTGTTACTGTTTCAACAAAACTTGGCCCACTCCTTGTAATTTCTTCAATTTTCCATTGTCCCTTCCCGTCAAGCACACAATTGATTGCCTCTAACTCTTTTAAAGAGGTGATTTCCTTCAGTAACACTACTTCTTGGCTAAGAGTTTGATCTGTGAAGAAAGCTTCTTTAAATGTAAGTTTCTGTATCCTAAAAGGATGTGTAGAATTCTGCACCAAGCTTTTTTTTTCCTCTGGTAATTTGATACCTGTCACTTCCAGCCAAGTGACAGAGTGCAGAAGGTCCCTAACAATTTCTGAGAATATATTACCATTTCTTAGGTTTATGATCATGTGATTTATCTTCTTAATTGATTTCAAACTTCCCGGCTCGTACTGACTGAGATTGCTACCATCAATCCACAACTTGTGCAGAAGCTCAATGCCCTCAAAGTTGCCTTGCCTTATCACTGAGAACCGTGGGTTGCCCAGGTGGAGAGAGCTCAGGTTGCTCAGGCTGGAAAAGGGGGAGCTCTCCCCCAGGTCTCTGTAGGAATTGCCTTGAAGGTGGAGGTGCTGGAGTGAAAAAAGGCGCCCAAACCACACAGGGGACACGTGAGCCAAGCTGTTATTGGATAAGTCCAAGAGCTCCAGTTTTGCCAGGGACCAAAACGAGTCCTCATCTATGGAGCTGACCTCGTTGGACTGCAGCAGCAGGACTCTCAGGTTCACAGCCTGCTGCAGGTCCTGGGATTGGATGCGCTTTATCCTGTTGTGGGCCAGGTTTAACACTGTGATTTTGGCCGTGAGTCCCACGGGAATGAAGTCCAAGCCCATGGAAGAGCAGTTGCAAAGCTGACTGGCATCGCATGAAGGACAAGCCTGCTTCAGCGCTTGCTGTTCAGAGAGGTTTGCAGCTAGGATCATGTAGACAGCCAACACTCGCCAGGTGTGTGTAGTTCTTGATTTGTGTTTTGCTTGGATGGACATTTTGCTGTTGGAAACAGAAAGGAGAGAAGGTAGGGTCACGTTTTAGTTTTGAACAGCAGCTGAAAACTCTTGAAATCCTGCACCATTTTATTAGTAATCTCAGATTAATTTTTTTTTTAAAGTGTTATCCTGTGATGTCAGTCTTCCTCTCGTACTTGAGCTTCTCAGTGCTGCAACCACAGTGTGCTGCTCATCCCTGGAGTACAGCCATATCACTTGTCAAGAGCCATAAAGGACCATTCTTGGTGTCCTGGCTTTTCATATGCACGTTGGCTATGGCTCTCACCTCTTTTATCTCTCACATTATGCCTCCTCTCAGCAAAGAAGCTACAGCTGGATGTTTTGGCCCCAAACAGGTGAAGATGGTTAGATCATCAATGATCTGGATGAGGCAATGGAGTGCACACTCAGTTTGCAGACAACACCAAGT
Organism: Gymnorhina tibicen; assembly: GCA_013399875.1. Taxonomy (NCBI): domain Eukaryota; kingdom Metazoa; phylum Chordata; class Aves; order Passeriformes; family Artamidae; genus Gymnorhina; species Gymnorhina tibicen. Next base: position 314,369 of record VXAZ01009925.1, read on the forward strand.
TGGGTGGGAGTGTTGATCTGCTGCAGGGTAAGGAGGCTCTGCAGAGGGATCTGGATTGGATGGATCCATAGCCTCAGGCCAATTGTATGAGACTCAACAAAGTGAAGCACCATGTGCTGCATTTGCGTCACAACAACCCCATGCAGCACTAAATGCTGGGGTCAGAGTGGCTGGAAAGCTGCCCAGCAGAAAAGGATCTGGAGGCGCTGGTCAACAGGCAGCTGAATATGATCCAGCATATGCCCAGGTGGCCAAGAAGGCCAATGGCATCCTGGCCTGTATCAGCAATAGTGTGGCCAGCAGGACCAGGGCAATGATCTTCCCCCCTACTCAGCACTGGTGAGGCCACACCTCGAATCCTGTGTTCAGTTTTGGGCCCCTCACTTCAAGAAGGACATTGAGGTGCTGGAGCATGTCCAGAGCAGGGCAACGGAGCTGGGGAAAGGTCTAAAATGTAAGTCTTAGGGGACCAGCTGAGGGAGATACAGTTGTTTAGCCTGGAGGAAAAGGAGGCTCAGAGGGGATTTCATCACTCTCTACAACTGCCTGAAATGAGGCTGTAGTCAGGTGGGGGTCAGTCTCTTCTCCCAGGTAACAAGTGAGATGAAAAGACGAAATGGCCTCAAGTTGTACTAAGGGAAGTTTAGATTGGATATCAGAAAAAATTTTTTCACAGAAAGGGCGGCCAAACACTGGCACAGACTGCCCAGGGAAGTGGTGGAGTCACCATGCCTGGAGGTATTTAAAAGACATGCAGACATGGTGCTTAGGGACATAGTTTAGTGGTAGGCTTGGCAGTATTTAGTTAATGGTTTGACTCAATGGTCTTAAGGGTCTTTTTAAACCAAAGTGATTCTGTGATTCTATGATTACAAACACTCACAGCCCTTCCAGTGTCAGCCTGCCCATTTTTGTATGGCTACATGGCCCAAACAGAGCCTTCTCCCTTTCTCGGCCCTTCCAGTGGTCTGAGGTTTCCAACACCACAAACTTTCCCAGAAGAGATCGGGGGGTCCCCTGCATGGAGTCTCACCAGCCTCGGGGCTTCTAAAAGCAGAGCTCCTGCCACACCCTTTTGCACATTGTGTAAGCAATCCATGTTCTTTACTGGAAAGGCAGAACAAGCTGATATGCAATGAAGTCTATCAGACATTTCTGTAAAACAACACCAGTAATAGATGGGAATTCGATGTAACTAGAACAATACTGATTTTAATGTAAAGAAGGGCTGTGTTTCATGCCACAAGTGCCAAAGGACACTTCAGCAAGTTTGAACTGTAAAGGGTTGCAGTACTGCAGATGAACAGTACCCATAAACCCTGAATAAACAGAGGTTAAGTACTTACCTTGAGTGCTGCATGCTGTGTTTCAGTCTCCTCAGGTGCTGATCTGAATGGTCACCTCATACCTGCAAACACAACAAAAGCTGGAAATTTTTGGCAGGTCTGATGAGGTGACAGTCCTGAAGTGAGAAAATATTCCAGCCTCAAAATACTGTTCTCCTCAAACAAAACTCCATGTTCCCAGTTTCGCAGTGTACTCTTACTATGCAGCCAGTGAATCATACCAGTTTGAATCTCTTCTCTCTAGTGGTGGCTCCCCTAAGGAAACCAGAGCTTCTGAAGAATCCAGGATTGTCCAGCATGTATGGCTTGCCCTTCAAACTCACATTTCAACCAATTCTATTGCTGCTGCTGCTGCTGACTGGGGATGCAAAAATTGGAACAGATTGTGCTTGAGCTCTCTTCTTTGCAAAATATAATTTGGTGTCAGTTTCTTCTTTTTGTCAGTCAACTCCCATTGCTGGAAAGGCTGATGCAACCATTTCACGCAAGTCATTCTTTCATAATCACTTCCTCCACTATTAAGTGCAGAAATAGTTCCCAGGCAGAACTGCATTCACCTCCCTGTACCTCTACTTTCGATACTTTTTGTCTGGTAGGCACTGGGGGGTTATTCACTGTGCTGAGAAACAGAACATCTCAGCACAACTAAGTTACGTAAGTTCCGTAAAATATTATCAATATATAGAGTGATACATATATTAAATGTTGCAGTCAAATTGTTTAGTCAAGGAGGGAACTATAGAAACACTCAGCATCCTTTCATTTCCTAGGACACTACAGTCATATGTTGTCAACAGAAAATGAAAAAGAACGGGAATGATATTCTATCTGAAGCACAATATACTTTTCTGAAGGGAAGTACCCCTCTGTAAACATGAAGGGCAATTTTGAGAGAGGAGGCTTTGTGGTATTTATTTTAACCTGACTGAAGTAACATATGGTTGGTCAAATAGCCAAACTTGCTGCTTGCATAAAGGGGCAGGGAGTCATCCTACCAGCTCTGAATGGGAAGTCCATTAAATTCAAACACTAATATTCCTATTGCAGCTACAATTTTTTTTCTGTGTTTAGAAATTGTCACATTTTGCTGCCCTCTTGCACCAAGAAGTACCTGCCTGAGAACAGACAGACAGACTGATTCCTACCACGTGTCAGAGGGCCCACAGCAGCATCTGTGTGATCGAAGGTGGCAAAGCCCACAGAGAGCCCAAATGCACCTCAGAGCAACCTTCAATCCCACTGCACTGACATTAGCATTGCACATTAGGTTAAGAAAAAAAGAAATTGAAAGACTGAGATACCCTTGTATTTTCTATCTACTGCAGAGGATAGCTGATAAGCGTAACAACATTGTAAAATAGAGGCAAAGCAGCTGTGGGGCAGAGCAGAGGAGGGAAATGGTCTTTTAGTGATGCCATCAACTTCCTCAAAGCCACCTCTTCCCTCTAGCATCTCTCAGCTGAAATGGTTCTTGTTCTTCAACAGGGAAAACCTTCAGTTTTCAAAATATTAACTCTGCGTTCAATGAGACTCATTCCTATATAGTTTTGTCTTCAAAATTGTGCCTCCTTGATACAGTTAAAAATTTTAGTTAAATTTGGGAAGAGCTTTGGAGAAGAAGACCACGTACATAACTCAGTGTGAAATGTGCACACTCTTCTATCTGTTACAGCTTCATCACCACACATTCATGGAGACTTGAGGTAGGCACCAGCTGTTTGTTCAGAAGTAACCACTTTCTCCTAATATTCAGGCTCAGCGAGCTCTCATCATGGATCTACACTGGGCCAGATTTCTGGTTTTTCTCAGAAAGGGAAGACTGGTGTGACCATGCCACAGTTCACAAACCAAGCAGTCCATTTCAGGAAGCTGCTTAAAATGTCAAGAAATGGGGGTGATTGTCAGGGTTTATCATATTATCCAGAGTCAGGAAGGTTCGAGGATGCTCAAAAATGTTCTCCACAAGGTGGCCCACACACAGAGACAAGGTACCAGCCACCTGCCTCCCAGAGCATTAGCTTTCAGATTGAGTTGCAGCACAGCTCAAAACAACTTCTTACGCAATCAAGGAGTCAAAAGTAGGAGCAAGCTGCTTTCTTTTAAGATGAGAATACTCTTCAACTGCTTTTTCTCCAGAGTAACTGCACATTTAGCATTGACCAAAGGTGCACCTTGTAGGTGCTTTCACTCCTCTTCCAAGTTTAAGCTATGATTAACCTTCCTCTTTTATACTGTTTAAAACAAGCCACATGCCTTCACCTACATTACATTTTTCCAAGAGAAACACATGGATCTGCAACAAGCTTGTGCTTTTGTAACTGCAGATGTTCCAAGCAGAGACACCACACAAGCCTTTCCCAGCAGGTAGATGGGGATAAAATAGAGATGTGGTCATTGTTTTTGAAGCTGTCTTGCTTTAAATGTTCCCATTTATCCAACAGCAGCACAAGCAGTACACAGACCGGGCATGATGCACTCTTTAAGCACTTCCTGTTCCCAGTCTCACACGGGAGGATCTTGCAGCCCATCCCCTCCCTTCCTCTCTTTCCTGTTCTATGCCAGTGTCCATTCAGAGCTGCCTGTTGCTTTTCTGCTGAGAAAGGAGGACAAGTGAGCAGAGCAGAAGGGACCCAGCCTGGGCAACACACTGCCCAAGATCCCCGCCTCAAGGAAAAAGCAGAAGCAGTAGAAAAGGGAGGGAGGCACAAATGCAATGACCAGCCTGTGACACAAGCAGGAACACTTTCCAAACCTTTGCAAACAGCAGAAACCTGCTTCTTCATACTTACCCCTGGTAACCAGGATGTGCCAGCGTGTCAGCTTGGCCGCAGCAGTGCCAGGCAGGCTGAACCCAGGATGCTCTTACCCTAAGCCCCCCCAAAAAGGATGGCAAGGAAAAGCCAAAAGTCAAATCTGTCCTTGCAGTCTTTGAAGCAGGAGGTATAATATGCGTGTAATTGAAAGCAGAATGGCTTGGCATCCTTTCATGGTTCTAGGAACAGATCCTTTGCATCCACTGCTGGTGCCTGTGCTTTAATCTGTCTTGCAGGGCTTCAGGTATTCATCTTCAAGCTACAACAAAAAGGTACATGATAACGAAAAGTAAACCATTTTAACTTTGTTGTGTTCCATATCAGGCCTACCCTGCCAGCTGCTCAATCCCCTGATTAGATCTTCAGACTGAAAGTTTAAATGCAAAGCACCAATTACCTTTTTCTTCTGGGCAATCCTCGCCCTGCAGTTGTGGCAGAGCAGGAATGATGTATAACTGGTTAGTCATTCAGCAGCCAGCCTACAGCACTGCCTCTGCCAAGGAAGCAGAGTTGTTGATCTATTTTTGTCATATCCTTTCTGAAAGCACTCAATCAGAAAAACACAACACTGATTTGCTGCCTTAACTGAGGAGCAGCTAGCAGGGAAGTTCGCAGGCTAACACACCAAGGCTTATCCTAATGATATGCAAAGTTCCATTTTTCTAGAATAGTTGTAACAGCATAACTCAACAAGAGAAAACACGTAATTTCTGCCAAAGTATTTCTGATGAGTTCTTGACTCCCAAGGAAACTATATCAACAGGAAACAGCCTACATGCAAGGCAAAGCTGGACAACGCAGTTCCTTTCTCACTTTGCCCTTTAGGTACAGTGAAAACACTTGTTTCTGACAGGAATACTAGGATACACAGTAAATACTTTCCAATATTTCCAGTAAATATTTTCCAATAGTACACAGTGAAAACAAGGCAAGTTTTGACACGTTATGCTGAAGACCACTGCAACAAACACATAAAATCCTGTTACCACCACACAGATTTGTTACTCCCAAATGAGAACTCTGACACAACTCACATGGAACACGTCCCCACAATCATTGCTGCTTGTTCCCCTAGGCTGCATGGGGCTGGACACCAGTCAAGTGTGCTGATGAGTAGCTCAGCCACACACAAATGCTGGACACACAGTGGAATCAATGGCACCCACGTCTGGCACGAGGCTTCCTGGCATGCTACAGAGAGAAAGGTAAAATATAAAGCTGATACCAACAACTGATGATCTCCCTTGGTGCACGTGGGGGAGAGGTCTGTCTGGAGATGCATCCAGTTGAGTACAACTTCCTCTGAGCACCACCCAGAGCTTCCTGCATCCCTGTGAAAGGGGTCCAGCTCCCAGAGAAGATGCAGGGATGGGAACCATACATGGAGAGAGGTGTCCAAGATTCATGCTGCTCAGAGCAGCCTTAACCTCAGCTTTTCTGACAGACTAGCTTGACTGCACCAGCCCTTAAACTTTCCATAGTTCACAACCCTGGATCTCCACAGGCATGCCAGAGGCAGAGCCTAATCAGGCTGTAGGACTCAGAAACCTGAAACACACACATGGTACTGGGACCTCAGAGTTCAGCCCAAATGTACTTGGGCAGATAGGCTCCCAGCTTGCTGCTGCTGGGGATCCATCCCCTAGAAACAGACAATCTGGAAATCATATTTCCTTTTAAAATATTTTCTGCACTTTTTGCAATGTTGATTGCTTCAACATTATCAACGTACAAAGATGGTTTTTAAGTTTTTTTAGAGATCTTCAGGAAATACTTCTGTGTTGCTTTCCCAAGTACCACTCACAGAGTGTTTTGAAGGACTTTTTTTTGTTCTACATCTATCTTACTCTTTTGTGGTTTTTCAGTTTGCTTTGCTCTATCCCAGACTATATGATAGAGGTCATCTATTATGGGCTGCCCAGAATGGTATTTGGGCACCTAAGCCATATTTCCAGTTTTTAAACAAAGAGGTGCCATTCCTGTTTCCAAACAAAGATTTTGCAGGTTTTTGGACAGAGCCACAAACACTTATGGCTATGGGCTCCCAGCACAGGCTGCTCTACCAGGGGGGCAGGGTCGGGAAAAGAGAGGAATGGGGTCTCTTATGCTTGCTCTTTGGACAGCTTCTGCTTCATTTCATCTCACCAAGAGAGAAAATACCCTGCCAGAGCCCACCGGGTGCAAGCCATCACTGGCAGGCTGTTGTGAGGAAGTTAGGGTTTAACATCCTGGCATTGGAATTTCCCATAAGGAGGAAAAAAGCTTCTCTCGGCTCCAAGTAAAAGCTCCTTCAAGAGAGGCTGGGCGAAGGGACATGCATGTTGATGCATTCCAGTGTGGGCAAGGTCCAGCAAACCTTGTCTTGCCTCATTCAAAGGAATGCATGGACATATTTTGTGCTTACGCCTATCTACTGCTAATAGGCTGAAGAAAGTCTTTTCTTTTACTGTTTTGTTTTGGATTTTTTTGTTTCTTGGGTTATTTTTAATGGAAGGGAAACATTCCTGGGAATGGGACCAAGTCATTGCAGAACCAGCTAGAGTTTGTTTCCTGTACGGAGGTGGAAAGCACTTTGCCGGGATGCAGAGATACATATTTAACTGCTTGTTATACAAAAGAAAAAAAGTTGTGTTTAACAGTTGGGCAAGAATCTGAGCAGGAAATGAAGCAGATCATTATCATGTACCATAAAAATATCAAGATTTTTGTATTTGTTCCAAAAAAGATAATGCCAGGATGTATTTTGCACAGGTAGTTCAGGCTTCGCATTCAGCTGCTGACTCCGTCTGTATCTGATGCCATGAAATATTTCAGACATGACAGTGGATTTCAGAAAGAGAAAAATAGTCAATTCCAAATCTTTTTTTCCTCAGCTATTCAAGACCTCAGAAGTCCTTCCTTCAGTGTAGGTACTTTTCTGGATTTGTAGCCTATCAAAACTCCACATTTTTTAAAAACACAAAAATATCTAAGGTACTATTTCCTAGAGTTTTTTCACTGGAAAAATGACATGTTTTGTGAGTCCCTTGCAGGGATTGTTTCTATTGTCTTCTTTTGCAATTGTACAACTTTTTAAACAAACCTTTTAGAAGCTTGACTTAAACCAAGTTGTAAACATGCATGAAAACATAATTTTTACTGAAAATTAAAAGCCTGATTATAAAAAGATGTCAGTAAATATTTTAAAAGTGTGTGTGGTTTCTGATAGGGCCACCAAACCATCTTCAAATAGTAAGTCATTTCCAATATCGGACCATTCTCTGACTTTCTGAATTTGAACATGATTGAAAACAGACAGCCCAAGCTGATTTTCAAGCACACACTCAGCTATTTTAATCATTCCTTCTAAATTATCCTCAGATTGCATTTCTTGCTCTTCTGTGAGTTTTCTTGACTGTAACGGTACCAGCTTAGTAATGACAGATTCAGAAAAGACCATGTAACTTGTGCCTGTGCTGCCAGATGTCTTTTTGTCTTTATCACAGTATCTACAGAGAGAAACACACCATACAGGTGATCAACCCTAAAACCAAGGCATTTTCTACTGCTGTGAAATACCCATATTTACAAACTTTGAGCTGAATGCCTCTCTAACATCCCGAGTAAGTTACCTGGATGTGCCAGGAAGAGCGTGGCTGTGCCGTGGCAATGCAACAGCAGGTTGTAGCAATGCTAAAAAGACTTTTACATGCCTCCAATGAGTATAGAAAGCATGGTAACTCATGCTTTCAAGTAATTTCCTCTGCCTTTCACAGCTTTTGGCCAGAAGAGTTGTCAAAGGAAGAGGAATCAAAGAAAATATGGGTAAGAAAACAGCAAACAACCAAATTCCATCTCCATAGCTGAAACTACAGGACCAGAATAAGTTTGTTGAGAGATAGCCATAAGGTAATAGAATTTGTCCACTTTACATCTGCTCTGCCATGGGAAAGAGCATCAAATTAGATGCAGTCTCCTACCTTGTATCAACTCCAGTGACACTCCTTCAATGCTTTACTCACCGTGAAGTTTGCACCTGGGGGCACAAGAAGATCTTTGTTTCTTTGGGTCTTATTATCCAATGTCTAACAACTCCTACCCAACAGACCGGCCACCTGGTTTGTTTTCAGCTTATAACTTACACAAGTGTCAGCATAAATATTCTTTTCTATTTGTAGAAATTATGTTACATTTGCACCTCTTTCATGTGCTATTTTTATGACATCATCTTAAATTAATTTCCTGAATGTTCCATGATTAATAGTGTCAACAAATTTCCCTAAAATCAGTTCTTTGGAGTACTTTATTTCTCTGGGGTTCATTCCTTGAACTCTTTGTTCCCAGCTCACAAAAGGCCAGGCAGAGCATACTGCGAAGCACAACCCTCTGTTGAGAGGAATCTTTCTTGGTGATCTCTCTGGTATCTCCACATTTGCCTCTGACAGTGTCCTCTCTGATATTTGCAAAGCCTTCCAGCTGAACAGAATTTTTCAAGAGTCACTACCAAAAATGCAATGAGTAATGGGAGAAGGGATGGATAAAGTAAAGGTTGGCTGGACTCTTCTCCCCTACTGTTCAGTGGTCTAAACTTTTCTGTAAAATAAGTATTTCTCACACTTCTCATGATGAAACACAGCCTGTGAATGAGTTTGGCTTCTTCCCTGTTTCTGCAGGTGGAGAAATCCTGCCTCTAGGCTGGGCAGCCCTTTCCTTTTCAGGGGGAACTCAGCAAGGAGCTGGCAAGCTGGTTTGCTGGACAAGAAATCTGTGAGCTCAACTTCTCACTGAGTAACAGGACAATATTGATACCAGTACCTCAGTCAGGGTGAGTCAGGTCTGCAACTGGATTAAGGGAGAAGGGAACATTTCCATCCATTTTGGCTCCTCATGTCGAAACAGCCTGCAGTCCATGAAGGAACTGCTTTGTGCTCCCCTCTGCTTTTTACTCCTTGCAGGAAGGCCCCAAATAAATGCCCCATCCCCCAGGAATGCCACCAATCATAAAATAATCCCTCTCCAACTGCTCTCCCTAATTCTGCTGGCACAACGACGAGTGCACACTCTGCCAAAGTTAACAAGCAGGCACATTAATCCCCCCTCTTGCTAGAGAGTCTTTCCAGACCTGCCTCAGCTTTCTGTCAGTTGCTGTGCATGGAGGCAGGTTTGTCCCAGGATGATTCTGTACAAGCGTATTTGCAGGAGAATGCCAAGTGAGCACCTAATCTGAAATGACTGAGGCCCTTGGAGGCAAGCTGTGCCGTGAGGCTGGCTCTTTCATTTGCAATTTTTCATTCATGTGGTTTACTTTGGCTGCTCGTCCTTGGTAAACATTGTACAACACCGAAACCAGGAAATTCCCAAAATAAATAAAGACATGGACAATGACTAATAGATCTTGCTTTGTCTTTCCAAGGATCAGCCTTACTGAGGCCAGAATCTTGCCATCCAAAGAGGAGTAAAATCTCCCTGGGAACCTATCAGGAGTGAAGGACACCTCTAGCAGGGAAGGCAGGGATAGGGGAGCTGCTGGTCTTGTGCAGCCCCGCTAGGACCAGTTCAGCAAGCCTTTGGAAATCACAGGCAGAGCAAGAGCCTCACCCGGCTGCCAAATGCAAAGCCTACCATTGTGCCTCAGAGCTGGTTTGTCCTAAAAGGCTTGCACTTCCCACTCCAGAGTTCAGCCAGGGGTTTTCCTTCCCCTCCAACCCTTGCTTTTCCCTATAACTTCTGGTAAGCAAGAAAACAGCTTTGTAGATAAAGCCGCACCTTTAGCAGTGCATGCACTCTGCAATTAGATGAACCCCTAACACATTTTAAAGGGAAAATCAGATGGTGAAGGTACTGAGGCACTGCAAGGCTGCCTGTCCAGAGTGGGGCTTTCTTGTTCCCTCTCCTCCAGGGTAGAAAGTCAGAAGGGCAACAAGATCCCATAACTCCCAGTCCCCACCAGTGGGAAAGCAGCTGAGAGCTGGGTCCCCATCCAATCTACCCGGCACATTTGCGGGCAGCAGGACAAGACTGCTCCTGCACACAGAGGGACTGGCTTTGCCTGGCTCTGGGAAACCATAACCTTCTGTTCCAGAGGCCTGTGGCAGGGGGAAATTACCAAGACAGCCTCTCACCACTGCTCCTTTTCCTGCAATAAGCAGGACAAAAAGGAAGTTCAGGGAAGATACACCATGACTGCTCCAGTTTCATAGCAGAGAGAGGGAATTTTTTTTGTGGGTTCCCTAAACCTCTGTAAATGCTGCTACAGCTGAGACACAGAAAAAATGGAGGTGCTTCTTTTGGACAAGCTTTCTGAAGAAGCCAGGTGATTAGGAACTGGATTAAGCCTTGCAGAAAATGTGGGCGAAGAAGATACAAGCAAGCATTTAACCACAGGATCCTGTCAGAGATGGACGACACTGTCAGAGTACCAGCTGTGCTGAGACATCCTGAGCATACTCAGAAGCAGACACAGAAATCCAACAGGAATTATGGTATCCAAACTCCAGAGTCTCCAGACACCAGTGTCAGTTGAATATGGCACATCAAAGAACTAAACTAAACACTTATGTGTCTAAACAGGCAGCAGGATCCCAAATTTTGCCCAAGTCTGTCTCTTGGTTGTCACTGTGGTAGGACTGTTTTCTAATGCTTAAAGCACTGCACAAATGTCACCAACTGTGACTTGCTGGTACCTGCTATACCCTACACCTACCTACCAAAAGAAGGCTGACATTGTTTCCGTCTCTCTTTGCTTCAGGAGGTACATTAAAGTCTAATGGGTAAGATGAAAATCAAGGAAAAAAATCCCTGCTACAGACTTTTTGCATAATTTTTGGAGGTGACATCGACATTCAGCTTCATTCATAGGGCTTCTAGAAACTCAGCTCCAGGCCATTTTGATGTGGAATGCAGGGGAAAAGGTACCATTACTAGATCCAGAGATTTCTCAAGTGTGCTTATATCTCCATCTCCACTGCCAAAAATATACTTGTCAATCAAGCTAAGTAAAAGGTTAGACTGCTTAAAAACAACCATTCATGTAACACACAAACCAGGGAAACAAAAGAGCAGCCTATGTCCTGGGAAGGCAAGTTTCAGTAAGGTAAAAGGGGCCAAGAATCCCAGCACACACAGCAGCATTCCCCTCCCAGAGCACGGGGTTTGGCACTCAGAGCAGAGCAGCAGGCACCAGAGAGAGACAGACTGTAAACCAGTGTGCGGTGCTTGTGGAGAGCAGAAGCAGCTGTTGTGCAGACAAACTAATCAAAGTCAGCATCTTGCACGAGGGCAAGCATTAGCTCAACTGTAACTCCACACAGTGTGGACTCCAGGAGGTTTATTCCAGCTTGTGACAAATGGCCTCTTCTGCCCTCAGAATAAATTGGACAACTGGAAAACAGTTTTCAGAATATATTTTACAACTGAGGCTAGTTTTTGGAGTTTGCAGCAGCTGGCACACAGCATTTCCACCTGCTGCTAGGCAGTGCTGCATTTCCCATGGGCTCTGTCATCTTAGACATCATACCTGAGAGACTGTGCTGCAGTGCAGAGCCTGCTTGTGCAAATCTGTGTCAGGCATGCTATGATCTGTCTTCTCCCTGTATTTTCCTAGGAATTAATAGAGATACTCATGAGTAAGCAGACTGATCTTAACAGCAGTGGATGCTGACATACTCAGACATTTAAGGAGATCTGGGCAGTTCCAGAGGCTTCCTACTCCTTCCTGTCATGAAATGCTGCCTTACCAGGCTCTCTCAGATCCCAGACTTGCAGACTTCTCTTAATACCTGCAGCATGTTCGAGGCAACACTGGGTCCACAGTAGTAGTAATAAAAATAATAATAAAAAAACCCCAACCAGAGCAGTCATTAGGCATTATTCGCTGCAGGAATACAGGGGAGAATTTGAAATTGGCAAGTCAGTCCCATTACTGTAAGGATACATTTGGTCTGTCATCTATTAGAACACATGGCTGTGTGTGCCTGGCAAGTGCTTTAAAGCTGTTCTTTTGATCTTTGCTAAGATAAAACTGTAATATTTTGTAGGCATTTGAGAACATTAGTTACTGGACTAGTTAAAAACCACGTAACCACTTGGAATTGATGCCATCTGTTTCCTATTTTTATTCATAGAAATCAATACTCAGTTTTTTGATTTCTTCTAACTCCTCTAACAAACTCTCTCTATATGAAACATGAGTGAAGCTCTGGCCAAGACAGCTGAACTTCTGCTTGACAGGTTCACTGATGGGGCTGTTCAACCAACATAGGACTGCTCAAACAAGAGGGAGCAAGGAGAAGAACAGAACAAAGGCCAAGTCCTTTAGCTCATCCCTCAAATCAGCTCTTCAGAAAGAATAATACTGTCTTGGTTAGATTTCAGGTTTCTCTATTACGGGAAATGGCACATGAGGTTCTTGCAACCAAAAATCAAACTTGCAGCTTACTGAGCATCAGTCATTTCAGCCATTCTGGAAGATGCAGCCAGGCTTACATTTTACTAAGGAAACTAATAAAAAAGAGTGAACAAATATTTCATATTCACTTAATGATTGTGAAGCATTTGTATAAACCATTATTTGGTCCTCAACTAATTGTAATTTATCAGTACTTAAACATTAAAAACCTTCCAAGTAAATAGAAAGGTTACTTTCCTTAAAAAAATCCAAATAAACCCTCCACCAAACAGTGAATATGCAGGCCATCTATAAAAGGCCCAAAGATATCTCTCCTTAATGACATTGTGAATTGAGGGCAACCACAAGTTGCATATTGCTGTAGGGTATCAAACCGGGTCATGAAGTTCAGCTGCTACAATAGAAACTCATAATCTTGCCTGTGAACCTCACTCAGAAGGCAGAAGTACTTACAGACAGGAAAAGTTTGTGCCACTGTGAGCTCAGCAAGCTGTCCACACCTGGGCATTTCCATCAGGTCTTTGTGTCCCAGGTTTCTGCTTGCCATCAGGAGAATCCCACCCTGCAAGCTACAGATGGCTCAGGCCAGGCCACTTCAAGCTGTGATGTTCAAGACTGCAATCAAAAGCAAAACCAAACCCTGCAAGCTGGGAGAAGGAGACCAGCTGCACTTGCTGTGGTGTGTGAGTGGTGAAAGTGATAGCAAAGCATCAGGAGAAAATTACCCAGCCACATCTGTGCTCACCAGAGGGCTGGTGTGGGAAAATTGGACAGCTGAGCCCTGATTAAGCAAAGGACACCTATGGTCTGATTTCTAGAAGTCCTGGGAAGTGCAGTACATGCCAAGGACATACAGATGGGAAAAGCTGAAGCTTGGTATGCTAAGGCATTTGGCAAATGCACAAACTGCACACAGTGCTAACAGGGAGAGCCCGAAATCAAACACAGTGAATGCCTCATGTCCTTAGCCGATGGGAGGGACTGGAAGGTGCCTAACTGAAGGCTAATAACCAACGGAGGAAGATAATCTGGGATTAAGCAGAGGCTTTTACCAGCAGAAGTAGGGCTGGCATCTCCTCTGGTTAACAGCTGCTTGCTTGTCCGCAGAGGGACTGATCGACCTGCAGGCAGCTCAGGTAAGAGCTGATCATTATGAAACTGCCACTGAGCTCCAGAAACTGTTCACACCACAGACTGTGGGTTGTGTGGCTGAAAAGCACGGGGGAAGTCGAGGGGGAGCAAGGGCTTCCCACGCTGGTTTGGAAAAAAGTCAGCAATGAGGTCATTTTCCATTCCCTCACAAATGCCATGTACCCTATCCAGGACGTACATGTGCCATCATGAGATGGGCTGGAGGCAGAATGAGCCAGCCTGCCTGCAAGCAGCTGGAGGAACACCACTGGTATGCTGCTTTTCTCATACGAATACAGTTGATAAGAGAGCAATAAGCTCCACTGTCTCACAGGTCTGAGGAGAGCAGTGGGAATGGTACAGCATTTCCTGACATTTCTGCAAGCTGCAAGCTTCCCTTATCATCTTCAACATCTGGTTTGCACTCTTCAGCATTTCTTACACCACACTGCAAATCACCTTTCATCAAACAAGGCTGTGTTCAGCGAATGAAGTGAAACATTTTTCTCACTAAATCAGAACCAGCCATGGTAGCAGGTTCTTGTAAGGCACTGATGGACAAGTGCACTGCTGCAGCACATCAGCATTTGCCATGAGAAGGAGGTTATTTCCAATTTTGAAATAGCTCTTCACTGTTATTGAATATTGTTTCTAATATTGAAATAGCACCTGCTGACGCCCAGCCCAGGGAAGGCAGCCCACCTTCCACGTCCCTGTCTCTGAGAGCTGGAGCAGGCATAGGCTCCCCCCACATCTGTGCTAACAAAGATGTGTGAAAGCATTAGCTTCCCTTCACAAATTGTACATCCAGTCAAAATTAAAACCAAATGGCTCCTAGCAAACGGAGCATTTTTCCAGAGTGGCTGAAGAGGTCTATCACAGTCTGTCAGCCATGGGTACAGCAGTCATAACCCAGAGGATGGCAGGGACAGTCACAGGTATGACCTGTTGCTTTCCAAAATCCCTGCACAAGAGCTGAGTTTACTGAAGAAGATGGGGCCTTTTTGGTCACTCCTGAGGGTGACGTTGTCCTTCCAAGACATGAGTACACTTGCACTCAGCTGCAAGCCATGCCTGGCTGCTGGCAGTTTAGCTGACAGTGACTACATCACCAGTTTATGCTAGATGAGAAGCTAGTCCACAACAGCCAGAGAAGTTCATCTGGCACTAGTTTGTACCCTGGGCAGGTCCTGCATTCTGAGCCAGCATGGTCCCTGCGTGTGCAGATTGCTGGCAGCCTCCAGGCAATAAAATCTGCAGAGAGGTGCACGGGGCCATGTGGAATCACCCAAACCTCCACTGCCTCTAAACAAGGCTGCTAAAACCCCAAACAGCCCAGGGAGTAACTCTCACATATAACCAGGGGAAAAACCCTTCAGAGCAACCCCAGGGGTAGAAGAGGTTTGAGGGATTGTTCTGCTGTTGTTGCTGAAGAACTCAGTAGGAAATGAAATACAGAACAGAAAAAGAGAGCTGCACAGTGTGTGGCCCACAGTTACAAAGGAGGTGTTTTTGTCAAGCTGGCACAGACAGATTTTTCAGGGAAACCCACTCTAGAGATGGAAGGAGGAACAGCAAGATTCAGCATGCAGCAGGCCGGGAGTGCCTATGTCTAGGCACGTTAATAATGAGCTGCAAGAGGTGGGTGCAAGCCCCCAAGACTTCAGCTGCAACACCACCTTGTAGGGCTGGGAAAACAAATCGTCTGCCTTGCTCTGCTCTGTCACTTGCTCACAATGGGGCAGAGCAGAGCTACCACTGTCTTCCATTCCTCCATGTCCCTCAGCTTGCAGAGACAAGAAGCATTGCTGGGACTTGCCCAGCAAAGCCTCCTCCAGTGCAGGACTGGGCAACTGCCCCGAGCAGCACCAGGGCCCTCCTTCTCCAGCTGGGACACCGACCTCTGCCTGTTAGGAAGGCAGGGTGAGTGTTGCATTGCCATAGGGACAGAGTAGGGCCGCAGCAGCACAGCAGTCCTGGGGAGACAGTGAGCCTTCAGTCCACCCAAGCGTGTTGCCCTGCCCTGAGCCTTTTTCTCCATAGAAGTGGTCAGAGAGACTGAACAACAGGACGGGGCAATCAAACGTAGAAGTAGAACACGCCCATGGTGACAGGGAGGTGCCACTGCGCACCTTTTCCAGTAATTGCTGAAAGCAAAGCACGTATGTGAAAAGGGCAAAAGCAGATGGAGGTGACTCAGTGACTAAGAAAAATAAACAATGGGTGTTTCACACGGAAGAAAGGCAAGAAAACAAATGCTGGAAAGCAACGCCCAACCTACCGCTGTAAATATCAGCCAGGAGCTCACCTGGTAGGACAGCGATGTCACCTCTGCAGGAACCTGTGGTGCTGTGAAGGCCACGACTTCCCAGGAGCCACCGACGCTTCTCCAGAGGCAGAAAGAAATTGGGTGGTGGAGCTGCAGGCACTACCAGCCCCAGTGTAGGTGGTGGAAACCTCCCTTGCTTCCTCCCCTTCCGCTCTCTTTAGAGGATTAAGATAGTTAACAGCTCTCCAGTGAACTCACTTGCCTCCCGGCAATCAGATCTCCCGCCTGCCCTCAGACCTTTCAGGCTCATCCTGCCAGCGTTGCTGCTTGCTGGTCATCGCTTCTTCGAGCAGCGGGAGCAGTCCTGCACGCCCAGGTCCAGCTGCAGGAGCTGTAGGACAGATCTGCCAATTGCCACCGTGCTTGTGGCAAATTCCTGTGAGCAAGGAACAGGGGCGCTCCCCATCCGAGCAGGCAGTATTTGCAGCTCGGCCTAGCCTGTCTGCTGCTCCCAAGGAGTTCAAACCAGGCTCCCAGGCCAGACTGGTGGCAGTCCCAATCCCTCCCTGCAGGAGCAAGCTCAACACTGTGCCAGCCCCACTTACCGACAAAAGAGGGTCCCAACGGAGCGCTGCCCCTCTCCTACAGGGAAGCTGCGTTGGATGCTCCCCTTCCCGCAGCTCTACAGCGTAATGCTGTAAGGGGCTTGCTGCAGCCTGGCAAGGCTAGGGCAGGCAAACACCCTGCCGTAGATTCTGGCTTTGTCCAAATGCTGTCTCTCATAGTACCAACGAACCTTCAGGAAATGTGCCAGGAATATTCTCTGGCTCCAAGATGGAAATACTGGCCCAGCCAGGCAGGCTTGGCCAATATATCCTGTGAAAATCAAGGACAGTGGTAACGTGGTATCCCTAGTTCTCAACATAGATGTAAGAAGCCACGAACCTGCTGGGAGCAGAAAGCAGGGGTGGCTGTCACTTCCCAGTTCTCTTCTTGGGAAAACAGTCAGTGCCTGGAGACTATGTAGCTCACACTGTCATAGAAGTCAATACTGAATGCTTGGAACTGCATTCAGTTCCCCTGCTCCATCATCAGCCCTACTAGTGAACTATGCAAGCTATTGCTCTTTTATACTGGTGTTTTTGGTCTTCCCTTTCCAATTTTAAGCACTTCTTTGGTTAACCAAGAACAACTTTCACTGAAGTCTCTTAAAAAAAAGGGTACCGGTTTCAGAGAGATCAATGAAGCTCCCAATGCCGCTACAGGCACAAGGCAGGAAGTTGGAAATTACTTTGCTCATAACAATGAGATGTCTTTAGAGCAACCTCTCCAGTTCACTCCAGCAGAATTAAAACCACTTTGATACAAAGCAATTATTTATTTCATCTTTACTGTAGGAGGAATAATTTTTAACTGAGCCCAAACCCACTAGCGTTCAAGTGGATTGCTAATTAAGCTACAGATACTTCCTGATGGCAGCAATTATTTCTAGTAACCTTAATGAGCTTGTTACTTTCCTTAGTTATTGTTATGAAAAACTGTATGAAAAACTTTGCCTAATACTACAGAGCTCCCGGGGGAACTACTTCTTGATCTGTTCTGGTTTGATTAAAGGGAATGATTGTTTCCTTTCTTAGCAGTACTTCTCAAGCTCTTTGTGGCTCATTTCCCTTGTCTTTTGTTGGCACTTTAAACAAGTCTGATCAAATTTTTCACACAGGTCTTCTTTTCCAAACATTTCTATCTGGTTTTGCTCTCCCTAAATTCGCCAGTGCCTTTGCTTGGTTTTTTGCATACTTCTTTTCCTCTCTTTTCCAGTGATTGACTCTGTTTAGAACATACACTTTAATTACAGCAGGGGCTCATTGGCTTACAGAACTCTGTGGGGTTTTGAGGTTGCTGTTACAGTTTGTTGCAGATATAAGAAATCTGTGTCCTTACACTGGAACATGAGGAAAAGCCTCCCTTCAGTGCACAAAAAATAAGGATCTCCTTGAAACATTGAGTGGAATTAACAGAATAAACCAAGACAACTAAGCACAGCTTTCCATGTCCTCTCCTCTCTCCTGTGCCTTTTTATCCAAAATCCATGCATGCTATACAACAAGCAATATTATCCAGGGAATAAAGAACTTCATTGCATTTCAAACCAAAGGATCACTTTTTTTTTAAAATCTGTATTTATTGTGTTTGTACTCCCACTCTATTCCTCCTGAAGTCTCCTACCATAGGCAGGAGGTGCACAGAAAGCATGTCAGTGGTTATGACTACTTCTCATGGCTTAGTACCAATTTCAGGAGCATCAAAGTTCATAGGAACATGTGAACTTTCCTTCAGAATCACAAGCAATTACGATTAAACTTGAGTCAAACAGATTCCTGCCCCACACAACACATCATGGAAAGCAGCCAAAGACTCCAGGTGCTAGTTCCTGATCAAGCAATTAAAACACCACAGTTCAGAGAAGCATTCAGTGCCAATCCCATTTTTCTGACATCAAAACCAAAGGAAGGCTTAGGACCACCTTCCACACGAGCAATTAGAGCACGTAAATGTAGCAGCTTTTGAGTTTCCCAACCAGTCCCTGACCACCTTCTGAGCTAACCCAAACACATGTGAAAGCATAGCTGGCAGGGTAACTTTCAACAAAGCTTATTTTGCAGGAACTGCTGATTTACTGAAACAAACCTTTTGCGGAAATGCGCTGTTTCTGGTCAAATACTTCAAGCCCTGGGATGGCATTTCTGGATGAAACCAGCAAGATAAAGGAGCTGGTCTCATAGCTCAGCAATGTGGCAGGGCCAGAATTTAGGTCTGAGAGCTCAGACTGCTGAGTAGCCTTGCATGCAGGCTGTGAACTATCTTGCGGTGCCTTTTCTGCTCTGCCTTTGAAAAAAAAACAAATAAAAAAGCCTTGATTTCTTATTGTCAAACAGAGCTCTTGGCTTCCAGTCACTCTGTGAGCAAAGGACAAGAGGAAATTAAGTAGCAAAAAGTAAGGAACTTGCTCAAGCTCACAGAATCCTCAAAATAGTGTCTGGACCCTGGTGGTCTCCAGTCTGACCTCCCATGAGGAGAAGGACTGCCACCTCCACTACAGCAGGTCACATGTGGCTTCATTCAGCCACGTCACAAACATCAAGCAGAGATCTGTCCACCTGTTGAGGCACGCGTTCTCCTGCCGCATCACCCTCCAAGGGACATCATTGTTCCTCATGTTCAACCTACCATGTGGAAATCCACTGCCAATTGCCATAAGCCTGTGGCCCCCACAACACGGAATTTGGTTCTGCCATCTCTGTGGCTCTTCTTGAAGCAGTTGTACAAGACAACTGGATCCACCTTCACTCTCTCTTCAGGCTTGACAAGTGCCCTTGTGCCAAGAACCTAAGTGATGCCTCCCCCTCCATTTGATGTCCAGACACACTCTGCCACGAAGAAGAAAAGGCTCTACAGGAAGGGTAAGTAGATACATCTTGCATGATGGACTGAGTCCTGGCATGGGTGGCAGCACTTCCTCAGCTACTTTTCCCACTAGAGAGTTTCAGTCTCCTAACATGAGCAGCACAATACCATTCTGTTTTGGGGAGTGGTGTGAACTCTGCTCTCAAAGAAGCACTTCTTTCAGTTCAAGCTTTGGCATTTTAAACGAGTGCAATTACATGCACTGAAAATGCTATTGCAACATGAAGGCTAAAAATAAAAACACAGAGGTCACTCACAAGAAAAGTTCCTGGAAGAAATGCCCACTCACCCACACTGCCCAAGGATAACATCATCCAAGTGACAGCCTGCATTTTGAAACCAGATAAACAAGCCACAATACAGCATTTTTTCTACTGCCAGAAGTCTGCGCTCATGAACAACTATATCAGCTCTAGAAGTGGCACCATTTGGAAACTCTCTGATCTGCATCAACAGGTAGGTCCCCAGTTACTGCTTGGTACAGATGCAATAACTTACGAGTGTAAGTTTGTACCTACAACTGCTAAACCACTCCTAGTTTATACCACAGAATGTAAACTTCAGAAGAAACATGTGCAGTACAGGTTCATGGATGCTCTTAAAAACTAATACTGTCCTTATTCATGAAAAAAAATTTGAATTTTAAATTTATAGCCTTCACCTGACAATAACAGCATCCTGAATATGCTGTGCTTTTTAAAATGCACTGAATGCTCAGACTTCAGTAAAAAAAATTTATTTTCAATATAAAAGTGCCAAAATATTCACCAACATTGTAATCTATTCAGCAACCAGCTTACTCTAGTAATCAAAATTGCAAGCATCTTTATTCACATTTTTAAATCAAATTCCTTTCACACGTTTCCACAATAACCCGAGTCTCTCGAAAGTGGGAAATTTGCATTTCGATTGGCTGCTGTAGTCCATATGTCCAAGTTCATGTAGGCACGGAAAGGGTTAAACCTCGGATAGTATTCCTGCTTACACATAACTGCCTGGTTCTCCACATGGGTTGAATGTTGAGTCGTGGCACTGACGGGGCAGCAGCTTTCATAAACATCACTCTGAGGTGCCCAGATGGAACCAAAAAGTCCAGACATTGGAGACAAGCTTCGGGTGCTTGAGAGGTAGGGCTGCAGAGCAAGATAAAACCAGCATGGGAAACTGCAACATGGACCATTTGCCAAAGAAAATCTGGAAATGCTAAGTACTAAACAGGAGGGAGGAAGCAGCATTTCTGCAGAAAAGTTAAGAAATCCACAAGTAGAAAATTACACAGGCGTTTACAAAGAAATATGGCTGCCAAAAATATTACAGCAGCATTAATCTGTGTGTGTGTGTTTAAAGGCCCCTCACTGAATGAAGCCATATGAGCTCCTCCCTGCACAGTACACATATTAATCTAACAACAATACACTACTCAGTTCTGGTCAGACTGTTAAGGAAAATAGAGGAGAAATGGGAGACACACAAAGATTGCCATGCATACTTTGAGAGTTAAAATGAAAAGAGAAGGATGCCTAGAAATGACAAGAAAAAGGCTGAAGTACGTGTCAGCCCAGAAAGACTGTGCATGCTGGGAGCAGAAAGGGATATTCAGTGTGAAAAATGAGACTATAATTGGGAGCTAGGGAATTTAGTTAGAAAATTTTGAAAGCTTATAAAGAACCTCCTGGAGGGCAAGATGTGTTAGTCTGCAAGGAAGTCTCTCAGCGAAGGTCATGGAAGTCTTGGGACTTTTAAAACTCAATGAAACATTGAAACGTATTGTGGAGAAAAGCTCGCCAGGGAAATGAACTGAATTATCTAATGCATTTTCCAATCTCTACCTTCTGTGTTTCCTGGCATTCCTGAATAAAATATGAAGTAAAGCCATGTTTATTTTAGGAAAAAGTCTTCTACCAGTTTTGCCACTTTTTAACACAGAAGAATTTTCATTTTTGCAGTTGAAAATATTTCTTGCTTTATTTGGTTAGTTTTATTCAAAATAAAACTACAGTCTATGAAAAAAAACCAAAATTCTAAAATAGAGGATTTTGAAATATGAGCAGAAGAGAAGGTGGTTACAATTAAAGACCACCTTGAACTGAAGTTACTACACTGCACTATGGGATGACATAAACATGGCTAGTCTGGAGTATAACAGGTCAAAGCCAGGATTCTGAAATCTGCACAAATCCAGCTTAAATCACTTTGATTTCCTAGCAAAAAAAAAACCTGTCAAAGTCACTGAGAGCAGCTGTCCATTCAGCTCTTCAATTTTCAAATCTCTCCTGGTTTTGCTGTCAGCACTTTTTGGGTTTTACCCTCAATTGGACACGTTGATTTTGATAGAAAAAAGTCTCAGTAGACTAGATAAGCCCAAAATGTTTTTCCATAAGTAAGCTGATTTTAGTCAATTTTCAGGCAAAGGAACATCTTAAAATTTTGCAGACAAGGTCGGTAACATCCTTGACAAACAGCTGGGAAAAACCTGGGCTACCAATGCCAGCATTAAATACATAGATCAGGCTACTCAAAAGATTCATGAAGAACATGCAAGCAACAGGTAGGGAAAAGACAGCAGTACACCAGGACAGCTTTGAAGGAGCACATGAAGGCAGTGCCTCACAGTGACAATACTCACTGTGGAGTTGACATAACTGGCAGGCTCCCAGGCAGGTGGCATATTGGGAGGAGCATTCCAGGTGGAGGGACAGTTCTGGTCAATGAAGGCTGTATTCTGCACTGCTGCAGTACCTGGGAAGCCACTGGGGTAGTTCATGTTTTCTGCAATTTATAAAATCAGGAAGACAAATTAAGGCTTTTACAACATAAACACTACTAACATTTCTGTGGAGGAACATTCAATCTTCTCAAGAGTGAGCCAGGCTGGGAAATGACCTAATCCTTCAGTGCCTTCAGGCAGTGTCAGGGTAGCACAGCAGCAAAGCGTATCAATTTCTGTCAACAGGACTACCACTCTGTATTAGGGACCCACTAATAAACTGTTATCAGGGGGACAGGATAAAGACTTGGCAATCCCTCTGCTGAAGAACAGAGTCTTTATTAGACAGAACATGCATGGCAGAACCCACCCAGTCCTCACCGCCAACATGTCTGAGTTCTAAGCACCCGAGGGACCACCGTGCTGCCTGGGATACTGCAGTCTGACCTTTAATTCTTACTTAGGTAGGTAATGCTAAAGAATTCTAGATTGCTGCCAGTCTGCTTCCCAAGCCAAGAAACTCTAGCCTGGAAAGATAATTGGTCACAAGAGGCCTTGTATTTCACACACTGGAAGGCAGAAGCCTGCCAGAGGGGAAACAAAGAAAATTGTGCAAAAAGATATGTGTAATACTGTAGACACAAGCATTTCTCTCTATTCCCTCTGAGAGTCCTGTATACTGCCTTTTCAGGCTTAATAACTCTATACAAAGGCCAATATTCTCATCCACCACATGCAGTCATTGTTTATTACTACAGAGCACTCAGCTGGAAAATGTAAAGTCCACTTAAGCAAGGAACACCCGTGTGTGTATAGACCAGCTCTATAAAAGCTGAGAGGAAAATAACCATGCTCTGTGATAATTCATAAGCTTTATTTCATCTTACCTTCTGGGAAAGCACCATATTCATTCATCTCTAGCGGACAATACATGTTGGAGAACTGGCTGTCACAAGCTGCATTCCAGTCAATGAAGCTGTCCCAAGAAAATGAAAAATCTGCTGTCAGAAACAATTTGTGGAACTTCTAAAAACTATTTAGAAATACTTATTTAATGTAAAGCTGTTGGATGCAAAACGCCTGTAACTGATTATGAGGCTTTTCACATTCCACTTGTCAGCTTTGCCAGTATCTACTCTGTGCCACTACAAAATCACAGCAATCTCTCTCTCAGAGTTTTTTTTCCTCTGGGAAAATGAACAACTTGTAATGACACGACCAGAGTTCTGCAACGCCTAACTGCGTTCAACTTTTTCCTCTATAAAGTGAAAATAATTGTACTTCTTTCCCACAATCATGGATAATGTGATTTGAGGTAGAAGACATAACACATTCTCAAGCATTCGAATGCTTGAGAATGGCAATTAATATGGAGATTTCTATTTCCTATTTTCCCAACCACATGTGCTAAAGTCCTGTTAAACAGTGCATTTTCTAAGCTACACATTGATTTGTAGGGATTGTACTCCTTTAATTAAAACAATTTCAGAATTTCAAGAAGATTTTTTCAAAAAGTAATTCCTGAAGACATGTCAGCAGTAAAACAGGCTGTGCTACACAGCAAGTTTGAAGTAGTCCAAGTCTGATCCAGTCTGCACAAGGTAGGCCTATAAATTCAGGATTTCACTTGAATATGCCCTACTCCAATTTTACTATTCAGCCAAGCAGCTATCCTAAGTTATCACTACTAAATATCAACAAATAACTGTGTGGATGTGCATGTATTTTTGCGTATAAAGTCCCAATCGAGATGGGTGTATGAAAACAAAGTCACAGAATGGGTAAGGCTGGAAGGGACCACAGTGGTCCAGCCTCCCTGCTCAAGCAGGGCCATCCTAGAGCCCATGGCACAGGACTATGTCCAGACAGTTCTTGAATATCTCCAGTGAGGGAGACTCCACAGCCTCTCTGGACCATCCATTCCAGTGCACGGTCACCTGCACAGTAAAGAAGTTCTTCGTGTTGTTCAGGTGGAACTTCCTGAGCATCAGTTTCTGCCCACTGCCTCTTGTCCTATTGCTCAGCACCACTGAGCAGAGCCTGGCTCCATCCTCTTGTCACCCTCCCCTCAGATACTGACAGACATTGATGAGGTCCCCTCTAAGTCATCTCTTCTTGAGTCTGAACAGGCCCAACTCCCTCAGCCTTTCCTTGTAAGAGAAATGGTCCAGGCCCTTGACCAACTTTGCAGCTCTTTGCTGGATGTGCTCCAGGAGCTCCCTATCTCTGTTGCACTGACTGTGGAGCCCAGAACTGGACACAGCACTCCAGGTGAGGCCTCACCAGGGCTGAGCACAGAGGCAGGATCACCTCCCTTGCCTTGCTGGTAATGCTCTTCCTAATGCACCCCAGGATACCATTGACCTTCCCAGCCACAAGAACACTGGTGGCTCAGGGACAGCTGGTTGTACACCAGGACCCCCAGGTCCTTCTGGTCATTTTGAATGACAGGATACAACTTGAAGAACTGGCCATATTTCACTGCCATGTGGTGGCAGAGTAGTTTGGTGGCTCACTAGTTTGTGGCACATCTTTCATTAGTAAAATTTGCTGTGTGAGCAGTGTAAAATACAAGAATGAATCAAGTTCATTACTATGGGAAGATCAACCCAAATATACACAGAGCCTGAAACATACCAACTTATATCCCTAAACCACCTATATACTGGAATATTTGTCTTTTTATAACAATGCCTGTTCATGCCACTTAACTCAAGAACACACTGCGTAACACACCAGGTGGCATACACAAGGTATGCATTTAGCAAGAGGGCAACAAATTTCAAAACCAGGCCCTCTGCCTGCAAGAGGAGTGAAAGGAATTAATAGCTTTCCAAAAGGTATTTAATTAAACTTGAAAGAAGTTCTGGAATATCCATATATGAACAGGAACAGCAGTGAATTTGTCTTAGTAAAATTAATCATAATATACTCATGGAAGAGCATTAACAATTAGAACTAAGATTGAAGCGACAGAAAGACTTACTTTAACTATTATCTGCCTTACAAATATTATGAGTCAAGTACAGTCCTCTGCATTATAGAAGCCTGAACAAAGCATTATCTGTACTTTTTACATAAAACATAACTTGCCTGTTGTGGACAGAGGGGGTTTCTTGGATCATGCATGGTATATTATTCTCAAGGTTGTAGTTTAAGCTGTTTGTCACGCACACTGGCTGGGCAGACCACAAGTCTCCTGCTGGGTAAAGACCTAAAAAAGGAAAGGGGAATGAAATGCAGAGCAACAGGAAGGAGACTCCACAGATTCTGTTGCACTGACACTTTATTCTCAGATCCCCAATAAGGACTGTCTGCTAGAGAAAAAAATCTGAGAAAAAACCCAGTTACTAAGCAATTTTTTTTGTCATGAACGCCCGTCTTTAAACACATCTCAAAATTTCTATTTTTAAATATATATAAGACTTGAACTGAGAAACTGGAATTCAAGAAAACAGGGCAAGAAATTCCTGCTGAGGGTCCTTAAGTGTTCAGCTGCCAGTGCCAAGGTGGCACACTTCCACACAGCAGGACAGACAGCAGGGATGCAATCCCCACTGGCTTCCTTGTCCCCACCCCTCAGTCAGTAACCACTTCTGAAGTCCAACTACACAAATACAGCAGGAACAGGGTCAGGTTTCTAACAGACTGGAGCCATTCCCGACCAGACAATTTGTGAACTCTTTAAATGCTGTATTTAGCCCCTAGGGCAGATATTCATTGTGCCGCTCTTCATGGACTGAGTGCCCTGACTGCCCGCAGATACTTGGTTCCTATCAACTCTATGAGAACTGGCAGCTGGAGAAAGGAAAAAATCCAAATTAGCAATTTCCATGAGACAATGGTTGCAAAGTTGGCTCTATTTCATTACTTCACATGATACATATTAATACTGTTACCACGGAAAAAGGTTAATAAGCATTTGTATCCTATCAGACACAGGTTAAACCTACAGCAGAAGGGCAGGGAGTGCTGCTGCCCAACCACGTGTCCTAACCAGCTTCCAAACTCCACCTCACTATGTAGCATGACGCCTTTATGAATCCCACTCAAAAAGCTAATATTACTTCCCTTTGAGATACAAACAATGAACACTCAAGAATTTTATCAGCGCGACACAGCCTCACTCATTATTGCTTTCAAAGAGAGCAAGTCCCAACTGTGGAAATTTAGAGAGAAAAATGGTCATGTTTGATTTGATGCCAAGATTCACTTTAACAAAGCAAGCACTGATCTTGACCTCCCAACTGCATTGCTTCTGGACATTAATCTGTGCAAAGCAAGAAGATGAAAAAATGAAAGAACACCTAGAGCATGAGTTGAAAGCTAAATGCTGTCTTCACACAGAGAAGAAGATGCAGCAAAAATCATCAAGATTATAAGCAAAAACTGTCAAGGTTTTAAGCCTTCAATTTGCAAACTTTGCACTTAACTTGCTTAGAAGCAAGTTCTAGTAACGTGTCTATCAAGTTGGTGCATGCAAGTGTTTTTAACAACATCACTAAAACTACTTGACAAAGTGTGAAAAAAAACAGCTTCAGTTGTTAATACCAACCTTTATTTTTGTCAGGATCTGCAGCTATGTCAGTGAAATTGGGACATAAGGTTTCAGGATACTGGGGGACGCTGTTCATGTCTCTGCTGAATGAAAAGAAAATTTAATTTCTTAAGTCTCATAATCCAAACTATTTCAAAGGAAATATACAGAGATGTAAAAAATATTCTAATGACCATCATGATTGCTATTGCTTCCCCACTGTCCTGATTTTTCTTATTTCTGAATTACCACTGTGCAATTTTTTAAGGTTTTTTTCCCAATTAAAAGCCAGCTACTTATCACACATGCAAAATGAATAAAATTAATACACTTTAACTACCCCATTTTTATTATCCAAGTATCAACCTATTGCAAATTAATTCAACAGCTCCTCTCTAAAACTGGAAAACAAGCTATAGTTCATGAAGAGCAGTAGGACCTCTCATAATGTTTAAACAGGTAAATTTATTTTTATGTCTATGAAGACACATAGAGACACATGAGCATGAATTTGATATTCACCAAACCCATCAAAGAAACTAGTCAAAAGGAATAAAAGGAAACATTTCAAGCACCAGAATCCCAAAGGAAAATGATTGGATTATTTCTCCTAGTGAAACAGAGAGTGATGAATGAGAAGTGAAATGAGTATTCACAGTAATAAAAATTGTAGATGCTATCTCTACTACAGTAAAGAGGAAGAAAAGAATGGGGGGGGGGGGGAATCAATTTTCATGCTCTATATCCTAGGAGAACATTATTCCCATTAAAAGAATAGCATCAACTTGAAAGTCTTACTCCCACCTTTTTTAAAAAACCATTACTACTTTAATACAACTAAGTAGTAATGGAAATGTAGTAAGTTGCTGGGATCTGGAAGAAGTGGGAGTGGAAAACCAATTTCCATCTATTTTCCATTTGGAAGCTTTTATTGTACTTACGCAGCATTATCAATTTTGCTTATATCTTTTCATGTACTGAAGAAGACTCTTCTTCCAACTAGTCAGTACAATCAGATGATCATAAAAAATGACAAGGTAACAGGTAGGTATTATTTATCAAACTGAGACAAGACTTCAAGTTGGTGGTGTTTCTTTAATGCCTTACAGGTATAGATTCAATTTTTTTACCTGGTATTGCAGATGTTATGAGACAGATTTAGAGTGATAGGAGTTTCAGATGGAAAATCATTTTGTGAAATATTCTCTCCTAAAGAAAAGAATGACTGTGAAAATCAAAGATCCTAAAAAAAAGAAGTATGCACAGAATATACATACACACAAATAGAATCATCAATGGTGTTAATCAAATTTTCTCTCACACTGGATTATCACTAACTGCATCAATTTCAAAGCATGCTACCTAGGTCCATAGTCTTAAAATGTATTTTATGATTTAGAAGTGATTACCACAGTCTTAATGGAGAGGTTCCTTGTTACTATCAAATTAAGTCTGAATTTAGAATTACTTATGTTCTTTTTAAGAAGCACTATAATTTGAACAAATAGAGAAGTCATATACACGACTTGTTATCTCTGAGATCACATGTTCAGATACATCACACACTATCATTTAGTAATGTAAAGTTTTATACATACACAAATACACATAAAAGTTTCTGCGTATTTTTAAATAATTCAATCCATCTTTTTGCAGGTACCCAAAGCTGGGTTTGCTGGTGTCACTTCAGCACTTTAAAATTTATTTCTAGTGCCACATCACCCTGGATAATTGTGATGGTGACTTTCAACTACTTTAACGACATTCAGGCATTCAAGAATTGCAGGAATGAACCACAGCTCCCATTTCTCTTACTAGTCAAGTGGTTCAGGTCTCCTGGCTACTTATGCCTCAAATACACCTATCCAAACCCAGCATCCTCAGATCTGAACTGCTTTCACACATTCCTCATTTGTGCATTACCTAAATAGTTTTAACATTTAAAAAAAAAAAAATAACGTGATGAAACAAATTCAGTGGTGGAAATTGCTTTGGCTAATGACTCTCAGTTCTCCCATCTTTCCATGACAACTAATTGTGCATATTCCTCAGTGAGGAGCCTGACAGTCCTCTTCGTCTCCACAAAACGTGTGGTACTTCTTGTCAAGTACAAAGTTCCTTAAATCTCTCCTCGTGTGTCTAAGAGGTGCTCTACAAAAGACAAGTTATGTGCCCCACGCCATGGCAGGCCTTTCCATTCAGCAGGAAGGCTAAAACTCTGCCCACTACTGTGAAGAGGTGCTGTTTGCAAAACTTACTGGATGGAAGAAAATGCCTGGTAGTAATCATTGGCTTTTTATCTCCATCTGAACTGCTGGTACTGCTCCAGCTACCCCAGCTCCCACGACTTGCACGAACACTTCCTGATGAACTTCCACAATCTGAACTTGAATCAGAACAAAACTTCTCCAAACACTTCTTTTTGGACCGCTGATAAAAGTTTTCTAAAGAAGATTGGAAAAAAACCCCAATCAAAAAACCAACACAACATTTAAGAAAGTCATGTCAGGGAAAAGTCATCTGAAAAATGAATTTACATGGATTCTCAGAATTTCCTGATGAGAGAGAAAATAATATTTAGTGACAGCTTCAGTAACTAGACCCTAACACAAGGAGCTTCCAACCTACATGATATCCCAGTAAAATGAATGCAAGTGAGGATACAGTGCAGCTACAGGCAACAGGTTGAAAGAGGAAGTGCATGCTGTCCTTTGAAATACATAGTTAATACTTTAAACATGAAACAT
This sequence comes from Gymnorhina tibicen, assembly GCA_013399875.1. Taxonomy (NCBI): domain Eukaryota; kingdom Metazoa; phylum Chordata; class Aves; order Passeriformes; family Artamidae; genus Gymnorhina; species Gymnorhina tibicen. The sequence goes on from VXAZ01009925.1 coordinate 343,770, forward strand.
ATCCCGGCTGTATGAACGTGCAATGACAAAATGCTGCAAGTAATGAATTCATAAGTGATAGACTCTCTTTTCTTATTATCTCATCAGAGATGCAAAGGACAATCCTATAGAAATTGGTATCTGCTTTCAGATCTCCTCCTCCCTAAAGTCAGGGACAACAGATGATTAAAATCCTGGTGGAAAGGCAGGAAGCAGGTACCCAAGCTAGTGGTGTTCTTTAAAAATTATATAGTTGCTTCAGTTAATACTGGCTTTCTTTTGAACACAAAAGCAGACTGTCAGTCTGTCTTTCTTTCACCAAGAACTGATGGATCACTGCTTCAGACTGATTCATTTTCTGATTTGCACCACCAACCAACCCCACGGAGAAGCATGCAGAGCCCTTCAGAAGCGAGCAGGTATTATTTCAGGCACTGCATCATGCCAGTCCTGTCATCTTCACGTCAGGGTTCAAAAGGGAGAAAAGCACAGGTCTCTCAAGCAGGGAATACAGCTCTACTGCCACAAAATCCACAGTGTTTCTTTCCCCGTTTAAGACAATTAAGATTACGTACCTGTTTCTCCCTGTATGGACAAGCTCCCAGCTTTTTGGTCTGCTTTACAATTTTCCCCGTTACTCTGAGGGCACCAGGCTCTTATTCCAATATTCGCTCTCAGATCCGGCCTTTCAAAATCACTGCACATATGCTTCAACTCACTCTGCTCAGGGACCCTAATAGAACCACACCCAAAAAAACATGTTTGCATTTTACATTTCATTGCATTTTTCCTTTTCAGGCATTAAACACTCCAACTCACACAGCTATCAAGGCAAAGTGCAGGGGAGGCAATAGGTTTGGGAATCTTATTCCCCAGCTTTTCAGAAACCTAAAAAGCCTTTCCCAAAATGCAATATCCTACCACACAGAGTACTACTTCTCAGAGGGAGAGGCAAAACGACATGTGTATATTTAATTCTCTAATGCACTTGCAGAAGGCAATCAGATGTTGCAGTGATAAGCACAGTCTAGCAGTGTACAAAGATCTAGATACAAAGAAAAATGTGCCCTCTGTTCATTTCACTGGCATAATTATAACTAGAGTAAAATCACAATCTGAAGCAATCCTAAATTTTTGCTAGTAAAATTGAAATGAAATGTCTGCATCCAGTATCGTAATCAGAGAGTATTAAGGAAAAATGATTAAAAGTCAGCTGTAAAATTTCTGCAGAAAGAGAACAGTTCCATTTTAACTCAGGAAGTGGCAACTGCTGAATTGTTTCAAGGAACAGACACTGAATTTCAGTATTTCACTGCTGGCTTTTTATCCTTCCCACCTACAAAGGTGTGCATCCAGCAAAGATTTACACATGTACTGACTTCCCACAAAATGAATAGAAATTTGTGTACAATGAGTCGTAACAGTCCTTTCAGATTTACAATCTCCTTTTAAAGTCCACTGACCTCAACAGAACCACTTGCAATAAAAATTAAGTCTGTGAAGGCTTTGTAGGATTGTGACCTTAATTCAAAGGGCTGGGGGAGGGGAAGGAGTAGGATTTTCTCCTCAGAAATGTTTCTATTCTAACAGCAGTTTGTAACTAGTATTTTTTAATAATCCAAACAATTTAAAATATATTAAAAAAATATTTAAAAGTAATTTACAACTGATTTTAAAATGTATTAAAACAATCCTCAGGGAAATAAAAAAGTAACTTTCCACAGTGCTCACTCAATATTCTTTAGAACCTAGTGCTGCTCTAGTCTTTTTAATTCATTACAGCAAAAATGCAAGCCACTGTCTCCTTTCTACACATTTCTCTTCCAAAATTGGTAGGGGACAACATTCCCCCAGTTACTCAATATAGCAGATGACTCTCCTGAAGGTGGAATCATTTCAACAATTTTATTTTCCTTTTTTCACTGAAGAGAATACACAACTGGAACTTCTCCACACAATACAGTAGGAAGGAAGCTAACCACCCAAACTTCAGAGACGGCACATTCCAGGCTCTAACAGAGAGCTACCACTGCTATGCAGAAGTGGGTGCCTCTATACACATGCAGATATACAAATGGAATATTTTTAAATTTTTTTTTTTTACTGGTGATATACTTAGTACTGCACATTCCTAAAAAGAAATGCTCGGGCTAGGATTGAAATGTGTTTATTTAAATAGATAAAGCAATCCTGCCTAATGTACTATGCAAAAATCTGTGGAAACATTACAGCAACTCTGGGTTTCTTCATTGGTGAGGCAATACATACCTTGTAGATATATTTACATTCTTCTTCTTGTTTTTTCTAGATGTTCTATTTCTATTCCAATTCATATTTGGTACATTTCCTTCCTTTTTCTCCTGAGGTTTCTTCTTCCTATACGCATCTTCTTGCTAAAGGCAGAAAAACAAGCTGAGACAATACGTACATTATAAAATGAACTTAACTTAGTCAATGAACTCCATTGGACTTTTCTAGCTAGATTTCTCTGGACAAAATGATCCGACCCAAATGCATAGTTACTTCATGATTTAGTGTCTTTCCATAGCACATCCTCTTTCCAGCACCATCAATTTAACCAGCCTTTCCAAGACTCTGTCTATCAAGACAGCAAGAGATGATGAGAGACAAATTTTTGAATTCCCAAACATAGCATTTTCCCCTTCATAGCATCTAGCTCTGACTTTCAGGGAAATAAAAAAACGGAGGGAGAAAAAGTAAAGCAGTCAATAAAATTCCCAATGTGCTAAAAACAAAAAACATCTGCCAGATTTATGATCAGCTTGTGTGCAAGTTCAGCAGCAATAAATCCTCCCTTTACTCAGCAGCTGGGGGGGTGGGGGAAGGCATTCATTTGAATTACAACTGAGGAAATTATGGAGTAAGTCACCAACAAATACTAGTCATTTCAAAAAATGCAAGAAGCAAACTGAGCACCATCAGCCACACATGGAAAGATGTTTGTAACAACAAGTCCCAAAGCAAGACTACAGCATGTCTTTTCTGACATATTCCCCAAGCAAAGTAAGCAATTCTTCCTTACACCTTTTTGCCATGGGATTTCTATCCAGTAGACAGAATATAAACATAATCCAGATTCTCAGGTATACTAATTGCCTGATGAAGTTCTTTTAGTGTTTTATGCTGCCTGCAACAAAGGTACAGCCTGATGTGTTTATCATACTCAGAAACCAGGGGTGAAGAATGATCCTTCTCAACAACTTTGCAATATGTTAAGAGGCTTCTGCCTGCTGTACTCTCAAATATAAGTTTCTGACACAAAGCCCTGGGTTTGGAGATCAGTTCTGCAAACGAAGGCCGATATGCCCACCTCCCCTCCAAAGAATGTTCCCACATCATTAGTGTGGCTGACAGCTGGCATTAGATTCCAGTATGCTTGTGCCTGCTCTGACAGTAACAATCTCTGGCTGCGATACGGCTGTTTCGATTTTTACCCAAACTGTTCATCATTCCATAAAGCAGCATTAATCCACAAGGGATGTGGGACAGCACATCTGCATACTTCCTCGTTCATCTGATTTACAGTATTTCAGATCTGTGACTCTACATCATAGTCCCTACATACACATACATACCTATATGTGTATATATAAGTACATAAAGTATAAAAAGTTAATTTTAAATTTGAAAAGCGGAAAGATCACAATACAAACCTCAGAAGAAGTAATCTCCTCTTTTGCACAGCACGGAGTCTCTTCTTTAGGTCCCTTATTAATCTTTTTCTCTGTGGAAGGCTTTAGGTTGATCTGCTTTTTTAAAGTCTCGCAGTTTTCTGTTTCATTCCTGAGAGGCACTTGCTGGCTATTCCCTACAATGAAACAGTAACAACAGTTTGCTTGGGAAGAGAAGGGGCTGCCAGTCATAACCACATACCTTTCTTTAAAAACAGACTTGTGTTGCTTTCCAAAACACTAGGAGACTAACCTCTAGGCTGATGATACTGAAAATTTCAAAATCAAAAGCTAATGCTGTGTAAAAATTCTTACAGCAGTTCCAAAAAGTAGCTTTGTGTTGGTTCATGCTCATGAGCACACCACTCCCAGTGCATGCAGAGATTACCCAAGTCCTGCTCATCTCATCTGAATTTGAGCTATTTGGGGCTCAGCCATGAGTCTGTAAGGTAGTCTGAAGCTAGAGAACACTGGGCTAAAAAACAAACAGAAAAAAACCCTGCAAGCTGAGTGGGGAGAAAGGACAGCCTTCACTTGGTTCTTCTCACCTCTGAAGTGCCCTCTGCATTCAGTATGAAGACAAAGGGAAGTCATCCTTTCTTTAGGATGGGTTCCACATTAAACGTTCTTTTACTTGAGAGGCTTGTGAGGAAGAAAAATTAGTTTGATCTAAGAGTCCAAAAGACAAAAGCTTCGAGAAGAAGCCTCCCTCAACGACTAGCTGAGTTGCCCAGTTGAGTCACATTCCTCTGCCTGGGCCCTGTCAGGACAGGACAGAACTAACTTCACCTCTGATGGGTTCCAGGTATCTCACAGACCTGCAATACATCCACAGCTATCTGCTACCAAGGCTCTCAGCTGCTCTGCATGAGAAATCTCATCACTTACTGAACTGAACTGGCCTTCTCAACTGGGAAAGGCACATCCAAACATTTTTACAGTTTCCTACCAACCAACTACAACATCCCAGCTCTGAGTCAGACACCGTCTCCCCTCTGGAGCAGGCAGCCATGAGGACTGCAAAAGGAGCACATGTGAATGACATATCAGGCAAGGGAGACTGCCAGAGCTCTAAAGAATGCTCTGTTGCTCTCCAGCATACAAACATGTGAGTACCAGAGGTCTTGAACTCCCTGTTTGCACACAACCAGGTCTGTAACTATAAACAAGATACAAACACTGCAACAGGGTACTTTTTAGACTTAACATATCCTACTAAATGTCTTGAAACACAGAAATACTTGCATACCTGATAGTGCAGAAAACCACAACTGCTCATAGACAGTAAGGGAGATTACCTTTAGTGCTTTACTACTGAATACACCAAATGACTCCTAATTCAAAGCAAAGAACAAACAACACTGCATTTCAGGAACACATGAAGACTCTCAAAATACCTTGTAAGAATGAGTGAAACTATCCTGCCTTCACCTGAGTGTGCACACTTGTACCCGCTATAGCTCACAGACAACAACACAACAGGAAGCAATGAGCCCATGGTAACAACTACGCGAGATAGCAGGGCCTGAAATCCCTCTCTGATGGCTCGCTCACGAAATAAACTCTGCCACAGCTACAGCAAATGACAGTTTTCACCATTCAACTACTTTGCCAAGTGCCTCCATAAAGCCAAGCTTCCAGAGGATACATTCTTTTATTTTGCTCTTGATTCCTCCCAGGTGTTCTTCTGCTGTTCTTAAAATTTTCAATGTGAAGCTAAGAGGTAAGAGTTCCCAGCCAGCTTAGTCCCACAGTTTCAAAAAAAGAAAAACAAGATAAAAAAAATATAGCTATGCAATTACTAAGAGAAACACTGATCTGCATAGTCCTATGAAATACAAGTTCACATTATTCTGATGTCAGGTTTTTGTTATTTTGTCCTTATCAAAGGAGTTCTGAATATCTGCTTCTGAATGTGCTTGCTTGGTGATTCAAGCACCATATTTTCAGTGCACGTGAAAATAGCAAACTGGGATCCTTCTGAATATCTCACAAGGGCAATTTTTGTCTTACAAGCAGATCTATGACATCAATTCTTTTAACAGTTAAAATGCCATGCCACAAGCTTGAAATCTGTAAACCAAGAAACAACTTTAAATGCAAGCTGCTTCCTTAGGAATGTAAACAGACAAATCACAGTGAACACAGAAGAAATACCACATCCCCTCGTCCCATGCAAAAGACAAAATTCTGATCACAGTGAACTCATCAGAAGATTTCACTTAGTAATTTAGGCTGATGGAATTTGAAAAAAAATTACCACTAATTTTCCTAGAAATTTCTTGCAGTTCCGGCTGTTGTTGAGGTGAATTTCTGGACAAGTGACTTTCAGGTAGCTTCTTGGACATCTTCACAGAACAGAACTCCTGTTCTTTGAGCTCAACTAGATTTTCTGAAGTTTTAAGGTTAGTTTCCTTAGGAAACATACATGTTTGAAGATCTTCCTTCAGATCACACTCTGAAGAAGTATTTTTAATGAGAACTGTATTTTTCAGTGTACTTTCTTCTTTACCCAGAAAGTCTTCTGGAAGAGTTAAATTCTTGTTAACATTTATGCCATTTGCATATTTCAGAGTTACCCAGTTCTCACTGACAACATCAGTGCAAATGTCCTCTTTTGGTGCTGAGATTTGGTTCTCTGCAATCTGATTCTGCTTCTCATCAGCAGCTGCAATGGCACTGCCAGCTGCTGTGTTTGGTTTCTGCTTACTGTAGTAAACTGAACATTTGTGTTTCTTCTGAGAGTGGCTGTAGGTCGCAGGACTTCTCTTTGCCGCACTCTGACTTCGGCTGGAAGAAGTGCCTACAGACAGGAAGCCCTTCCCTTTACCTTTATCTGAGGAACTATAGGAATCCATAAATGTCTTGCAGCTTCCCCTGGAGGGAAAAAAAAAAAAAAAGGTAATCTGGGATTTGTTTATCTTTACAAAGCCATCATGAATTGCTTTATGAGATATTGTTGTAGGACAAGAAAGGTGGGCATATTCACAAGCCATGAAATTGCTTTAGGTCTTCAATTTACCATACCAGCTAAGCACATCTGATTTCAGTGGGAGTTGAGCAAGACTCTAAGTATTTGCTCAGACTTCCAACACATTTACATGCTTCAGTAAGTGCCTAACTGACCACTCAAGAGGGTCAGATATGAGAACCATCAAGGTATTTTCCATTCTTTCCATGGCTGCCACACCATGTGGTGTACCCTTTACTTTCATCACACAATCTTTACCTTATGTACTACTGTCAATGTACAAGATTAATAAACCCCTGAGTTCCTCCATTCCTCCTGGGTTGAGATGGAAGTTCTCTAGAAGAGGCTGCTTGGAACACTGTCTCATTTAAACCAGCCCACAGCAATATCAGAATACAGACAGAAAGCACCACTCCACAATAAACAGAGTACAAAAGAAGAAAAAAAAAGTATTTTTACTTGTAGGAATCAGAGCTGATTACGTCAACAGAGTTACTGTTCTGCTGTGGTGAAGCACTAGGATTTGGCCTCTGTCTTGATTTCATGAACTCTGCTAGAATATATTGGGCTTGCTGGAAGGCTATCAGAATCACTCCAAGCAGGGACAAACTGCCAAAGAAGACAATAGATACTGTGTTTACAACTTTCAGGAATATTCAGTGAAAGAGTTAAAAAGTTTTTAACAAGATACACTTCCCAGTATTTTGTCAGTAAATTCTAAGTAAAAAGACAGACAAGAGACTCAAAATACAGCTTCAAAAATTATAGTTGTAATAGTCTTTTCTTTTTGTTTTTTTTCCTTATAGCCCTTACTACTTATTAGCTCTATAAAATAACTCAGTCATGAACCTTACAAAGAAAAAAACAGAACAGAGAAAAAGTTCATTCTAAAAGAGATAATCCTTGATTTGAAGATAATTTAGAAGTAAGTCTCACTACAATTACATCATATGATACCTATCAGGCTCCTATTCATTCATGATAGTTGTTGTCATTATTTTGGTATTTATTTAACAGTCTCTTTCTTTTCCTAGAGAAAATGCTGGCATAAAATGAGCTACAAATGCCACCATACTTCTGAACTAAAAATGTAGATGCAAAATATCCACTCTCTTCATGGTGTATTAATTGCACCAAACATATATGGATCAAACCAAAAATCTTTATCTAATTCATCAAACCACCTTCTCAATCATGCAGTGTAAATTTTGTTAGCAGGAAAACAGAATGAAAAACTCCTGGTTTTTCAGATGCCGACAGTCTGTGTTGCATCCAGAACCAGGCAATGCGGTCACCGCTGTTGTTTCATCTGTGCTCTGTTTCCAGTGTCCAGACAATGCAAGCAGCACCACGGTGTGCACGGGGATCTCAGTTAGGGGTGCATCAGCACCAGTGTTACCACCGTGACGCTCACATGCACCGCATCTTGTAGGAGCTCAGGGGTTCTGTGAGGAAGGCCTTACCTTACGAACAGGACAGTGAGCCTCCAGAAAGACTCTTCCCAGCTGGGTCCTGGCACCACATCCGCACACAGCGGTAACAGATGGTGAGGGAGAGTCACGTTGAGCGTGAAGTGGAACTCCAAATCAGCAGCAGTCACCAGTGTGAGCTCACGAATTACCCAGGAAGATGTAAAGTCAGGAGTGAATCTGTCAGAAAAAACAGAGATGGTGTTACTTTTTCATTGTTGGGCTGAATTTAATTTTCTGAAGTCACACTGATACCAAAAATACAAATAATATGACAACAACAAGAAGTACGAAAACTAATTTAATAATATTCAATAATAATTTCACAGTATTCTGAAAGTTACTAAAATATTGCCTCATTATTAATATGAATTATTAATTTATTCATCTAATAATAACAGTTCAATAATACAAAAACAATATGATTTAAAAATATTTTAAAAAGCACAGTTAAATAAAGTGTCCACTGTCTGCTTATACTGTGCAGGTGGCATTAGGTCATCTTAAATCAGCAAAATATGTGGGTTCATTGTGACTCTTCACAATACCCTTACTACTGTGACTTGTTTTCCTTTTCTCAAGGAGATGCATGTGATCAACTCAGGTTAATCAACAAAAGTACAGCTGTCCAGCATATAGCCAGCATGATTTCAGAAAGGGCCAGATTTAGGGTACAAAGCTGAAAAGATACAGAAAGCAGAAGAAACATCAGATTTGTCTCTTCTTCCACTTCCCTGACCCATCTCATTATTCTACTTGATTGCTAGAAGGTACGACTTGCCTTTCCAATCAGTAGAGGTGAAATCTGTTGTATAGGAAACCTCAGTTACTTTAATACAGTAATATTAAACTTTACTTTTGCTTAAGTCACAGTACCTTTCATTCAAAAATAGTTTAAAAAGAATCAGTTTTAGACTATGTGCGATGTTGGGAAAACATGACTAGATTGTGGTCAGGCTACTTGGAACAAGCTTAGAGAATAACAAACAAATAAAACATTGTAGCAACTCTTTTGCTTTAATTTATTACTTCATAATGCACTGATAAAAGCCCGTATGCTGCTTTTTAAAAATAATGGGTCATACAAAGAAAGTATTATATTATCCGTTTGTTAGTGCTATCCTGAGGGAAATGCTTACTAAATTTCCATTCAAAATTTTGTGTGTGGTATGCTATTGGAGTGTCTGTTCCTGAAATTAATTATTTCAAATTTCCACTTCAGTTATTTTGTCAGCAAATTTGTCAGTGCTTACACAATGCTGATCTCTCGTGATGAGTTCTGAGCCAGGAAAAATTCCTGACAGTCTAACACTTCAAATCCATATCCTTGGCAACTGTAACCATTGATTTTCATCGATGAAATTGTTATAGGAAGAGGCCCAATATTCTCTACTTTGAAGTTCTTCGTAATGGATAGAATTTGCTTGCTGTCTTTCAGTTCTTAAGGGAAAAAAAGAGAGCAATTATTTCACAGTGCATAAAATTATTTTCTTACATTCATAAATATATTGCTATTTTTACTTACAATTGAATTTAAAAAAACCCCGTAAGTGACCAAGATTTAATACAGACTGTTTTGCAGTAGTGTATTTCTAAAACTTTTAACTATTTTCAGTCAGTGTGTTGGAAAAACAGAATCTACACTTCTCAAGGCCAAGCTCTTCAGCTTTTACCAATCTGTTTATGTAACATCAATGTTCTGTATCAGCACCAGTGCAGAGCAAAGCAGCCAGCTGCACAACCAGAGACCTGTGTCTCCTTACTCACGTCGTCTGCAGTCCATTAGTGTAGCTTCTGGCACCTTGAATCGAAGGGATCCTCCTGCACCAGGGAGTCTTCCCCCTACTTTAAGCAATTCTTTGGCTCCAAAGCCTTCTACATTGACCACATCCAGAACGGTTAAGTTGTTTCTGCCATAAAATAAAATTCAAGCAATCAGCCACTAAAGCACATATTAAATTTGCAAAATCATGGCTTTGGTCTCTAGATGTCAAACCAAGCCAACAGTGTTTCAGTAACAGAATCAGTGGTCAAACCTAGACAGATTTCCCCTAAACAGAGACAGGATCACTCCAGAACCAGGCACTAGTGAACTTCACACAGTGAAGGAGCAAGTTTAGCCACCACTGCCACTGGATAACAACTGTGCCACCCAGTAAAAACGGTTGTTTCTTCCATAAACTCTCTTGTCCTACAAAGATAACCAATGTTTGGCTGCACGTAAGACTTACTGGATAAATAACTCCTATAATTATGGAGTCAAGTTGAAAAGAGCAAAGCCACGCAATGTGTTTCTCTCTCAACTCAAAACTGCCTCAGTACAGACACATGCATTTTATAATCTTCTGACCACATATAAAGAAAATTAATGATTGAGACGTAAGGCACAAACACACTTTAAGCAATTTTTATTAAATTAGAGGTATTCGGACTTTCGAATTTTGACCATTTGTCTGTGTGCCAGAACTTTAAAAACTCATTCTTACATTGATTGGCTTGATTCTCACTTACAACTAAAACTTGGCTTACCTGATTAAAATAAGGGAAGCTACTCTTTTGTAGTCAAGAGGTGTAAAAATTACACCCACTTTTCTGGTTTCCAGTGGCTGTAAACTTAACCAAAGCATCTCAGAACTGCATTTCTTGCTGATGAGGTCCTCTTGATGTGCATTCTGTTAAAACAAAAAATGCACTCTCACTCACTGAAAACGTGTGTTTAAAGATGTCAATAAAGAAAGCACTGTATCACTACTTAGCACCACATAGGATATTTTTGGCAAGGTGCAGAAACTGCTAACTAACTTGTTATACCAAAGTCTTTCCTTTTGACAACATAAAACATCAGATAACATTGTTTATTTGAGCAAAAGTTCGTATTACTGCACTTATTATGAGGAATGTATTACTTCATTATTTAAAACAGCTTTTATTTGCTCAGATGAAAAAGAAATTATATAGTATCTTTCATATTCAAGGAATCCTGAAACACTTCCCAACACAAGAACTGACAGTGTACTGATTGCACAGGGAAATGTGGCAACCATTATACCCTCAGTGTATGACTTACAACTTGATTGAAGTGAGAAAGGGACTGTTGGCAAATATGATGATCATTTGAGTCACTGGAAAGAAGCCAAAGTGAATTCTCTACTATATTAATTGAAAACCAGAACTACCAGAAGTTCACTTAGTCTGGAAATAATGTAAATTTTTGGTTTTTTTTTTTATACCATTGTTTATTCTTTCTGCTTTTAAAAAATGAAAAGCCCTAAAACTTGCTCTTCCAGAACTGGGGGTCCCCTCATAGAAAGGGGTGATCAGATACCTACAGCAGTCAAAAAAACCCATAAACATTCCAAAATGGGCTCTTGCTTGTTTGTTTCTCAATTCATGGGTATTGTACTAACAGCTTTTCTGATCTCCTTCAGTTCAAAATATTTTTAGTCTATTTTATGAAAAGTAACATACAAAAACTGTAAGAACCTGCATTTAATAGTCAGTATTTATTAAAAGCAAGCCATGTATGGCATTTGCAAACTTCCCCATGTCACTCCCTACAAAGACATGCATGCACTCAAACATGAGCCTAACAATTCACTGCACATAAACTGACTAGGGAAATGATGACAAATGCAAAAATTTAAATATTAACAACTACTGATTTGGTTAACAAGCCAAGATCTGTCTCATGTGTGCTGAATACCTATCTAACCATGCATGTTCCCCACAGTTCTTCAAATCTAATGGAAAACACGCATTGCACACACTGATATGAAGACCTACAGCTATTTTTACATTTGGTCAAGAGTATGGTGTGTGGGACTGTGGAAACTCACTCCTACTCCTATGCTACCTTCCCTTTCTCAGAGTGTGTCTACAGGCTAGGATTTATGAACTGCTGTCTCCTCTCTTTTACAACAGTTCTCACAACTGTTGCCAGAAAGGAAAGGTCAGCTTTGATTAGTGTAGCAAACATACTCTTTTCCTTTTACAAGGTACAAATATTTCATTAAGATCTTAAAGCATATGTGCAGAAACGTGTATCTACACATTAAAGATGAAGCTGCAGCATGCCCAAACAGCAAGGAAAATACATTAATTCTGGGCTTTTGCACAAACCAGAAGTCTTAAGAAGAAATTTTCCAGGTATTCTGGATAGTACTCTGGTCACCAGAATATGCCAACATCCCTGATACAGCATTTTCTATGTTTCTGTCATCCATGACACAACACCTCTGGGTTTAAGCACAGCTCAGCACTGGTATGAGACAGTCAAGTGTTACCACATTCATGCAAAAATTAAGCAATGGGAACCAGAGAGAATCATGACATTGCAAAGCTGAATCCAGGAGTTGCAATGGCATGAAGCTGAGATGTAGAAACCCCGCCTCCTCCACCCTTGAACTACATGACACTATTTCCCTCTACCGAAAAGATAACCAGGCAGCTCCTGACATCACCAACTCAACAGCCTGACACTTCACGATCAGCCTGGAGCTAAGGGTGAAGTCCCAACAACACACACACACACACACACACACACACTTGCAGGCATGCATGCACTTCCTCCCTATAGCTGTATTCAAAACAGACTCATCAAATGCTGAAAATAATTAACTGCAAAGATACAAACCTGACAAAGAATCAAGAAAACACTGTGAAACTGCTTTAAATTGCACTTGAGAACAACCCAGAAGTAGCATAGCTAGAAAAAGCTTTCTCTAGTGTGTCAGACCACTTCTACCAAAATTAGCCATCTTACCCCGTGAGAACATTCATCCATTAGCCTGAATTCGGTGGTTGTGAAATTAATAGCTTGCACATTTATGCCGAACCTAAATAAACCAAAACAAAAAGTTAAGCATTTGAAACCCAGCCTGTCAGAACTGCATAGACTTATTTTTATATGCTGGCATCTATTCTTAAATAAGGACTACTTTTACAATTGCATTTTGGCAGATGTGAAATATGGTGGAAATGTGGGTCTGCACTGCAACAGAATACACTGCAAATCAGTTTTATGTGGATTCCATACATTTGGAACACAGACAAATGCCTGAGCATTTTAGGTCCGTCAGTGTAGAATATTGTAAAAGATCACAATCAAGAAACAGAATTTCTAAGCCACACAAACACAAATTCCCCAAAGCTTTTTCTGCTCGCATAACTGTTAAGAAATAATCATTATTCAATCTCATATAATTTATTCAAATATCCTCCTTTCTGCTCATTATTTGTTTCAGATAAATTCCTGTTTTCTATCACAATTTGCAAATCAAATTCACTTACAGAAGTTGACTCTTTTGCCTAAGTGCAAATTATACGCATTCAACATTAAGGTATTAAAAACTGATACAAGAAAACCAACAGGTAAAATGTAGATTATAGAGGACTAATGGACCTCCAGCCACTGAATTGAAAACTCACTTGTCACAATTGTCTATGGCATTAGCTTAAAAAGAACCAGTTAATGGATGTGATTTCTGGTAAACTTAGAAGATCTGCAGAAATGAAAGTGTGCAAATACAGAGAAAATGTAATTGCAAACCACTAGAAAGAGTCTATGTGAAAATCATATTTAGTATGCAAACAGATGCAGTTATTAATGTGTATATATATACACAGATATATATATGCACATGCATGTACCTATGTAAAGAAATGAGGTTAAGGAAGCAATTACACAGGGATTGGGACCCCAAATAAGCAAGTTGCACCTAAGCACAGGAGTAATCCCACTGTCTCGAACCAAACAGTCCTACCAACTGTAACATTTTTTTCAAAGTTAAGTGTGACAGTCAGGACTTGTCCTGGCGAACTTCAGCTCACCTCACCAGGTCCCTTTATTGTTTATCTAACTCTTCTCTAGATTTCTCATTAGATCATCTCAATTATAAAACAGTAAGTCCAAAACAATGCAGAAACATTTACTTAGCTGACCTAAACATTTATGTTGAGGTTCCTCCCTCCAGACCTGCATTGTTCTCCCTGGTTCCTGTTTCCTCTTCAACCAGGGTTACCACCTCAGAAAAGGCTAAGAAGAAAACTTTTCCAGGTGGGACAGTTCAGATACCTCCTTTTCACTGATCTGTCTACAGACTCTAAAGATATCAACCAGCACCATGAGGAGATGCACAATACCAACTCTGTAAGTTGTTCGCCTCACCTGGGCAGCTTGCACTAAGCCTCAGATCCTAGAAGCTGACCAACTATAATTTACACCTGGCAGACACAAACTTGCTTAAAACATGCTCAATTTGTGTTTTATCAGTGATGAGGTACATTACAAATGCATGCACCTTACAGGGAGTTGCCCTGAACATGGCTGTATCCTCCAAAATGGGTCAGAACATAATCCCCACCCAAGTTACACTTTGAAAAACTAAAAAAAAACCCAGTAAGTAACAATCATAAGGCACAGCAAATAAGATCTTTTAAAAGGGTAAACAGTATCCTGAGATAGTTATTACCATTTGTTCAGCAGACTCAGTGAAGCTTGGGGATCAGGGTAGTAAGAAAGAGGCAGAAGCTGCAACGTAACTGGGAAGGATGAAGGGTTTCTTAGTACGAAATATTTTACCTAAATAGTTTGGAGGGGAAAAGAAAGAGTTAAAAACTACATATTCAAGAACTGGTTGGTAAAATAATTCAGCACTGGTAATATGATCTGCATTTTCAAGGGACTTCAACCTGGCTTCTGTCTTAATGCAGCATAACCATACATGCACAAGACTGCATGGAACAGCAGGACATGTCACCACAATGTCGTAATTTGCAAAATCAGCTAAGAGTGCATTTCAAACCACATGTACAAAAATACAGACTGCCCCCACTCCCCACACAACCCTTTCATTTGGATTTTGATTTATGCAGGCTGATGTGAACAAAGCTCTTGCACAGAAGAAAGTGAAGTTAGTGAGGTGCCACCCTTTCTATTGAGAAGTCTGAATGCAAGCAGGTTATAAAAATTACTGCAATGACTAACAATTAAACTGGACAAATGGAATATTAAAGTAATTCACAATATGCGCATATGAAAACTAATTCCATATGACTGGTTCTGGCCTAGCCTAGGTTAGTAGAGACCTAAATCTGACAAACAAGAAAGAAATAATTGTCAGTGTGGCTGGAAGATACATTGCTCTGCAAGTGTTGTACCTCTCATAAATGTTTTACACACGTCTGTTACACAAGGCAGTGGCATGAGGAAGGCCATCCTGTAACCACATGCATCACTAATGACAACACACAGTATCCCTAGTCCCATGTTCAATTATTCTACCAAAAGCATGTAAATTATACAATGAATGCAAGGAAAGTTTTAACAACTACAAAAAATTGTTTGTTAAGACCTACACTGCTTTACTCCTCTCCTTGTACTATAATATTACAATTAGGAAGCTAGAAAACTTATCAAAGAGTCAAAGGGATACAAATTTTATTGTTTTAAATTAGATCAAAACACTAATGCACAAGCAGTATGAAAATGCTAAGCAGCACCATATTATAACCACAGACTTTATAATTAAAATAAGCTAAACATACATCAACTCAGAAAAAAGCATAGGAACAACCATCCTCACCATACTACTTTTAACAGCTGTGGCACTGAAGTTAAGTGTGAGGCCAGGCTCTGTAGTCAACCGTGGCAAGAAAAAGGCAAAGGATTCCTCTTCAGAGTTCTTCTGCTGAATAAAGCGAGCCGGTCCTAAAATACTTCTCCTGCTTTATTGGAAGAAGTAGAAAACTCAGTTCATCTTTTTTTTTTCTTTCAAACAAAGAATAACAACAACAACAAGATGATTTGCCAGGACCTATAATTCCATCAACTAATCTTTCCTTGAAAATGGTCTCTACAAAATAAAGTCCATAAAGCTGTACCCCAGTAGCAGAGAGTCAGTATAACTTCTGTGTATGTAGGCCAGGGACTAAAAACCTTGGAAGCCATTCAAAGACCCTAACCCTGAGAAGACTGCTACACAACCTGTTGATGAAGGATTTATGCAACTCCATAAATGTGCTGGTAAAACATGCTTGGACTGCTTTCCTGCCAGGTAGCCCTGGTGAGATAACTATAGTCAGAATGTTATTTACATTCTAGGCTGAAAAGCTTACTTATGGCTGGCAGTGCCTTGAAATGAATGCTGGGTGTGTCTGGGGTGCTCTGAAACTCCACGTGCTTCAAGGGAATTAACTTAAGCTTAGAAAATGGTCCAAAATGCTTTGTTCTAATTAAGAATACTTCAGAACAGAAATATTCTTTCTTATAACACTGTACTGGCTTGAATTAAGAACCCCAACAGATTCTGTACAGACCTGCATGCTTCCCCATGTCTTATTTTTTGCCATCTTTCATAAAGGTCACTTGCAAGCTCAGAATCCACGTCCCAGGCAGAATGGTCCAGAGAGAGACTCTTCTGCCAAAGCAGATTTGCTAAAATGATAATAGATAGTTCAGATTTTACAGAGATAATATTTGCTCCTTCCATCAATCTACTTCTGAACACGAGTAATCAGTATCTGCAAAAGGTCCAGACCCAAAACAAAAAAGGCAACCCACTTGTCCCCTTCAAAGTGAGAATATGTGAGGGTATATATATTATCTTCCGTATCAGATTTGCTTAAAGAAATACATCTGCAAAACCAAAGAAACTGTACATGCAAACGAGAGTATGGGTATTGCACAGGCTTTGTATGCTCTAGTAAGCCCTTTTTAACTGCTGCTATTTCTAATAGATGCCATTGAAGAGTAACCATGTTATCAGAAGCCTACACAGTACTCTCCGCTGATGGCAGTAAAGTATCAAGATAATACACTACATAGTGGTACAAAAATAGAGTAGCACAGCACAGCAGGGAGCAGAACAATTCCCACAGTTTGGCAGAAACAGTCTTGTCATTTCAGCTTCTTTTCTAGATGATGATTATTTTCAAGTTCTTCTGAAGATAAATTGTAAGGCTTCACATCAGTCTACAGATTAATGCCTTTTAGAAAATTACTCATTGGTTCAAGCATTTTCGCATAGCAGAAAGTAGTTAGAAAAGCGAACTTCTTTAAGAAGAAAACAAAAATTACTTATTTTGAAAGTGCATGTACTTTATTTTACAATCCTTAACGTTTAAAGTAATGAATTGAGATGGGCGATTATTGGAATAATCCAACTACAATTTCTTTACGTCAGTATATTCAGGCTCACGCCTTACACATTTAACAAATACTAGTATCCTAAAGGCAGAGATACCTGTATGTAAAGATCTCATTATGTCTATTATTAGAACGAAAACAAAGTAAGCAACAAGGATTCAGTTGTGTCAGCCATATTCCTTTATACAGATTTTTAAAAATATACGAAAAAGCAAACACTTGCTTCTAAGATATGTACCTAAGCATGCGTGTGTACCAGTAATTGTTCAAGTCACATGTTTCTGTATGTCACCTCAATTCTCCCTTTCACATTTGACTGACTACTATTGCCTTCCTCATATCCTCGCACAAAAATACATTTTAGGAAATGTCATCTTGAAAACACTTCCAGGAGACCACTGAAACATTTAAAGCCTATGATACCAGCTGCCTTCTGAAACTCCCTACTGCACAGAGATTAAAAACCACTGTTCTGAATCAGCTTTCAACAGATTCAACATTCTTTAGGCAGTATCACGCCAGGTAATACCTATCACTGTATTTTGGTAAATACCAGCCAGGTACTTAAAACAGCTCCCAGTATCTGGAGATAGATTCCTCAGTTCCAGAAAAAACTAAGACACCTTCTTATTGTTTCACATGATACAGTGTTAAGGATGCTGTTTCATAAGCCTGATAAACCATCTTTTGCAGAAATCTATGGAATTATTGCTGTGAGAAGGAGATAAAGAGAAGGCCTTCAAATTTAACTCTGGATACAGGTGGATATTGGTCAACATTTTTTTTTGTTTTTCATCAAAGAATTCCCAGGATCTAGGCCCAGGTTATGCACATTTTCTAATAACTTTGCATTAGTGGACAGTTTTACTATTCTACCTCAATGTCTCTCGAGAAAATACGTATGAAGAAAGAAAAGGGCAATACATCACCAATGAGAACTCATAGGAGAGTCTTAAATACTAAAATCCAAAAAAAAGAAAAAGTTTCAAGATAGAACAATAGCTTAGCATGTGCTATGGAATTAGATGTCTGAAATACTGCACCACGTACTCAGTACCCTCAGCCATTTATATACTCCCAGAAAAGTGGATGTTTTTATAAGAACGTAAAACTAAGTACTTGTATGAACAATCTCAATATTCTTATTACAAGTCCTACTATATAAAATGAATTTTCTACAATAAAACTACTGTCAGATGCCAAAAAAAGCCTAAGATGAGCCTACCTGAATCAGACTTTCCCAAGTAGCACTGAATATCACAGTGGGCAATTGCTTCAAAATTAAGATCTCCCTGCTGGAAAACAAAACAAAAATGTGACAAAACAAGAGAACAAATTTCAGTTTCTCAGTGCATATTTTCGTAGAGTCAAATAAGAGAACTAAGGCCTTGAATTAAGAGAATTAAGTGCCAAAAGAACTATAATTCCCTTGCTGTTCAACTCTGGGGATTTAACTTCTCAAGCTACAGAATGGTTAACAGAGTGGTTGGTACTGAGCTTTTCTTTCAGGACTAAGGACCAGATTTCTGGCCGAAGAAAGGCACTGCTGTAGTTGGGTTTGCAGTGCCTAACAATAATTCAACACACACACAACTGAATACAATACCTTGGACACAGTCGAATATATCTGCAGAGGTATTTCAAACATCACTCCCACATTTGTGGACAAACAAATACTAGAGAGCACATTCGTTACAGTGTCTGTCACACTGAGCTTCAAAGAAAATACATTCCAGCAGCCTGGAGGTAGAGTCAGAGGTTCAGCGAAGTTCAGAATCTAAAAAGAATCAAACAACAGCTGAATTAAAATTGGTACAGCATTTACTGGTGCAGGTGGTACCTTGAAGAATGCAAACTTTCTCACCCTTCGTGTTTTTGCTGTTACTGCATGGTCATATATGCTCATACCTGATCCATACAGTGCACACATGCAAATCTCAATATCGAAACATAAAAAGAGCCATTTAGATGCCTACATTGTGTGCTTATTCATAAACCAGATTTGCCTGATTTGAATCAAGCAGTTGTGCGAGTAAATTATCGGCTTCAAAGCTCATCTATGCACTGAAGACTTCCACTATGAAGAAATGCTGAATCCTAGAGAGCACAAACACACATGCAACAATTCTGAGAACAGAGCAGTAGTCTGTAATTTGATGCATCTGTAGCTGCAACTCAAATGAAAGAACAGTTGTTAATAAAACAATACAAAACCAAGCTGGACAGTGAATAATGCCTCTTGAGACAGTAGCCTAATAGTTACAGATGTACATATATCTCTATTTTCAACTGATTCCAACCAGCTCTGGGAACACAGAGTTCTTCAAAGAACCTATTTTGTATGTCAAGGGTCCACATCTTTAAATCAAAAACAAAACATTGTACGAAGAAGAAATAAAGCTTACCTTTACTATGTTCTTTGTTTCTCTGGCTATGAAGACTTCATTCAATTCAATGCTGAAGTAAAAATTATTTGTAAACCATATGGACCAATATCCTGAAGTATTATGATGTGGTTCTATATGAAACAATGCTGCAGAAGGATCTACATCAAAATACCTATAAGTAAATACAGAAAAAATATAAATACACCTGCTATTGTCCTTGAGTACACAACAAGTGGTTCATACAAGAGAAGATACCGTAGCATTCCTGCACAATGAGACTCTTCTAAGGTTTTATGGAGAAGAACAAAATTATTTATTTGGGAATAATTATATATGAGAGTAAAAATTCACAAGAACCATGTAAAAGAGGCAGGCAAAATATCTACCCTCTTGTTATGCCCTAGTACAACATTGCCTACTGCTTTGTGATACAGTAGGCTGGATGAAATTGGCAAAAGACGACTGAAGAAAGAAAAGACTTCACATTTTTTCTAAGACTATCCAGCTTCTGCGTTGCATTAACAAGGATGCTGGAAATTTTATCATTGACTAAGCAACATGTATATGATATGAGCTGCTAAGGCGTATCTTTCTACTGGCTCCTGAAACTCTTCTTGGGATAAAATACAGAGCTATTGCTTGAAATGTGACAGGTCCGTTTTGGCAAATGACACAGCAACAATAGGAAGAAGCCTCTTCACTGACCTTGGAATCATAGACTGACAAAGGAAGTTAACTTCATCTCTTAAAGGTAAGGTACATTATTTTCATTATAATATCAGTGAGTGTTAACAAACAAACAAAAATCCACTGTCAACCTACCCTTCCATCACAGGACAGAAAAGACAGGCTTTGAGTGTTGTAGTGCCTTTCAAAAGATTGTTCTTGTTGTCGTCAGAATAAAGACTTTCACTGTCACAGGATGCAGCTGGGAAAGAGCACACACACAGAATACGTCAGCCAGAAGCATATCCAAAATGATTTCATGTGAAGATTTGCAAGAACACTAAAAAGGGGAACCTTTGCTGGTGCAATCCTCACACAGATGAGTAAACCACCTATTTGTTTGAGCCCTGATTTTCAGAGATTTCAAACCTTGCCTTAAGAAGTATTCGTGAAGGTTGAACACCCTCAAAAAATACACACACAGTAAGGCTGTGAAGAGCCAACCTGACCAATTTTAACCACGTGTCATTGGCACAGCATTCTTACTAATCAGAGCACACTGCCTCCTTTTAAATAATGAAAAACTGCTCTGAAAAAAAGAAACACTTAACATAATAGTCCCTTCTTTCTTCCTATTCACCCACGTTTTCCCTAGGAAAAATATGTCTCAATGTCATTATGAAAGCAGCCTGTTTCATAAATGTTTAAAGTCTGTACACTGCAGTCTAGTGGTCAGAATAGGAAACAGGCTGGAGTCAGGAATGCTTAAATGCCAATCTCTGCTCTTCCACAAACATGTCTGGTCTCAGGCAAACCTCTTCAACGGTCCTGCCAGGAAATGTCATAGAAAATGACCACCCAAGCACAATAGCCTTTTAGAAAACATATTTGAAACAGAAAAAAACCATAAAAGGATGTTGAAAAAGCATGTTCAATAATTATGCTTATTGT
This sequence comes from Gymnorhina tibicen, assembly GCA_013399875.1. Classification (NCBI taxonomy): domain Eukaryota; kingdom Metazoa; phylum Chordata; class Aves; order Passeriformes; family Artamidae; genus Gymnorhina; species Gymnorhina tibicen. The sequence goes on from VXAZ01009925.1 coordinate 365,030, forward strand.
AAAATCAGCTAACGTTTTAGCAAATGTTTTTTCCCCCATTTTTCAAGCATGTATAGTTTAGAGCCTTCAACCAGCATAAGAGGAACCACATACACACAAAAATGGTGGAAACAATTAGCAAAAAGAATTCATCCTCTTTCTCAATAAAGTCTAGACAAGTGGATTTTGAGATCTTTCACGGTCTCTGCTGAAAAAAAACTACCCTTTTTTCAGCAATCAAATCCTGTTTAATCGTTTTATCTTTAAATATATGTAACCTCTACCTTTACAAGAAATAGAAGCAACTTTTGTGAAGTTAGTAGATGATGAGGATAGCAGTACTGGCTCAAACTCCACAGGTGACACGTCTTTTTGTGACAACTGCCGTATTTCCTGCATGAAGACAAGACAAATTATTTTTGTAGCAGTACTACCATTATTAGTGTTGCAGCTCCTGTATCAGTCTATCTTCTTGTCAAATTTGCAAGCCACCATCTGCCATTTTCTCAAATCTTCTAAATCAACACACAAATTTTTATTCAAGTTAACAGCTCTTATGTTATAAAAATATTCATCACTGAACATCACATCACTGAACATGTCATCTCAAGGATCTATCAGACATTTGGGCACACTTTAAAAATTCAGAAGTGTGACATTTGCCACCAGCAAAATAAACCTGCTACTAAAGAAAGCTAATTCCCCAATCAAATTCAACACCCTAAATTAGGACTTCCTGAAGCCCACGATTACCTGTATATGCACAAGGCTGTTTCCAGAATGCATGATATACACATCTACTGATGAATGACCTGTCCAAAAGAATGAACACCAAGGTAAGTTCACCAAGGACGGAATCACCCTTGTTTTGTCAGACACTCACACGAGAAGCAATCCCAGTTTAAATTTTAACATCTTTGTGTGACAGATACCCTTGTAAAAAGGAAGAGCTATTCACATCTTGAGCTGGCAAACATTTGAGAGAGAAGTAAAAATCCACTCAACAAGATTTTTGGTCACAAACATGCAGGCAAGCTTTAACAGGGAATCTTCATTATCCCCTAAATCCTAGATAGAGCACAACTCCCCCCTTTCCTAGGGGCAGGGAGACAGGAGTTAACATCTGAAGGGAAGAAGAATGGCTGGTAATAGAAGTAACTTTCTACAGGCCAGTCCATCAGTAGCAGGAGAGAGTCCAGTAAAAACTGTTGTGTATCACACACAGCTGAACAAGATCCTGCCTCGCCTGCTTTAAAATGCAAGCATTCCCAGGAGATAATGTGAAGCCGGATTCAGCGCTTTGGGCTCAAATCAGGAATGGTCCTATCACCCAGCAGGTAGCAAACTATTGCCTAAAGCAACAGAGACAGGGGTAACACAGCTTTCACCTGCTGATAAGGCAGTACAGCTGTGTTGGGGAACCACCCTTGGTCACTGGCAAAGCTATGTTCCCGTCCACAGGACAGTAGGATGATGTACAGGACCAAAAGAAGAGCAGCAGGACAGAATAACTTGCGTTTTTGCCCTTGCTCATGCCTCAATTAAATCAGTGTATGCAGGCTGACATGAAAGGACATTCTCCCACCTGACCAGCCATGATTTCTAATAATGTACGTGCTTTGCTCAGCTGCTTGAAAGCAAGACTGCAAGTGCCAGCTTCCAAAAGAGGGTTGAAGATGTTGCTTATGAGCTCTACATACCCCACAGCTGTTTAAAGCACATACTCCTCTTCAGCCTTTCCAGCTGGTTAGTTCCCCGGTGCAGGCCCTGCCTACCTGCTGTCCCACTCTAGGTGCTAACCTCCCACCAACAGCTAATCCAAAAGGCTCACAAGACCAACCTCTAGCACAGAGAGGGCTTACAACTGCACTGTATTTAACAGAAAACAGCCCTAAAAGCACACTTCTAGTACTTTAACCGCCGAAAGTGTTAACAGTGAGCACCCCTGACAGAACAGATGGGAACAATTTTCTACCAGCATCAGAATAAATGTACATCCACAACTCAACATAACAAAGCCCTGGCATCTCACTGGCAGGGAAACTAGGTTTACAGTGGGTATTTCAGTTTCAGCTCTGTGAAATATCACATCACAGAACAGGCACAAGGGAAACGGTACATATTGTAAATATTTTTGGTGTATATTTTATCTATTGTTTTGTGACTAGATTTTGAAATGCATTTCTCAAAAGACAAAAAGATCATGCTCTTTTTCAACAAGTATGTCAAAAAATATTATTTTAATCTGTATCCTTACGCAGTTTCGTCTTCTCCAATCAGAAGGGAAAACTGGCAGAAATGTCTAAAAAGAGCTATTCTAACAGACTGCAAGGCTCTATAAATAATTTAAAATCCCCTGGATTTAGAGGATTTGCAGCATAAAGAAACTGCAAGGAGTTCATTGTTTTGCCTGTGGAATTCTAGCTTACAAGAACAAATGATGTGCACATCTGTATTACCTCATTACCCTACTTTCCCTAACGGCCACTATCCCCAGTACTGTACAAACCATTCTGCCTTCACAATCCCATTATGGTCAATTTAATTAATGGGAAACCAGAAATGCAGTTGCAGAATTCAAAGGACCATGTCATCTTTCCCTACTATTTAAGCAGATGCAGAAGCATGGGGGACTAATGAATGAAAGAGATCTAGTTTACAACTTTACGATTGTTATCTTTATGAAGGGAACTCCGGTTATGATAACTCTGCCCTACACAAATTCCCTGCAAGCTGTGTTTAACTGAACTTGCTTGGTTTTCCCCACTTGTGAAATTAAGCTGTTATTGAATTTGGTTCAATTTAGGATACCAAATTACAAATTATGTATAAAACCAAGCTGTATTACACTTAACAGACAGATTTATGACTTACCTGAGGTCTTTGTTCTTTCCATTGCTACATAAACTACAAAAAGATTCTCCAGTAAGTATTGTCTGTGCTCCACAAAATCCTGCTGGGCATTTTCCACTCTTACTGTTAAGCTCATTTCTAGCAGCATTGGGTCATCAGACATAAAACAGCAGCTCTGGAGCGAGACAAAGGGATATGGTGTGTGTGTGATGGGGGACAGAACAGAAAAAATTCATTACACTAAGGTACTTTGAGAAATTAATCACAGGTATTATCTAACAGACAAGGTTTCCAGCACCAAAGTGCTGGCAAAACAGAAGTAATTAGGACCTTTGCTAAAATCTCAGCAGAAACCAAACACAGTGCAGGTACAGAGAGCACAGCAAAAAAAAGACAAAAACAACTAAAAAAGACACTGAACCTTGAGAGAATGCAAATTTATAAACTGTCTTAGTCAGTCTCACCTCAGGGACTGCAAAACAGTTTCCTTTGTTAAATCCTCTGCCTTCAATAAAATGTGCCATAAACAGACTGATGCATGTGTTTTAATGGTAGGAAGACAGTTCATGTTCACTGGTCTGTTTATAGTTAATTTTTCCAAATCCTGTGCTTTTGTCTCCATTTCTCACTGAAGTAATTTTAAAAAAACAAACATACATGTACAATTCTTAATAGAAAACACTGTTGTCTGGCTAGAATACTTCAGAAAAATACAAATAGGATCTTATTTCCATCTGTAAGTAGTGGCTGCTGTTAGCACAGCTGAGTCATAGCAACTACAAAGACACGGACACCATTTTGTAAAAAAAAATTAAAGCCAACAAAGCGAAACAGAACTAGACAATCAACAGTGAATAACATAAAACTGGTTCTGCATCAAACCACAAAGGTCGCTAAACTCAGGCTCCAATGCCCTACCAGGAGGACTAATTTGCTCAGGATGGAGGAGGAGGAGGAGGAGAAAACTGGCACGTGAAGTGCTCTCCGAAGTGCAGCAAAACACTTCCAGTTAATCTCAAGTGCTGCAAGGAAGTAGAGCAGGAGCGGCAAAGCGCCTGAGGATGCGATGCCAGCTCACAGCTCACACAGCATCAAAGAGACCCTCAGCACTTGAAATGGCTGCCAGGAGCAGGAGAGGAGGCTGCCACGGAGACTGGAGCACAGGCACAGCGTGCCCTTGGGAAGCTCAGCTCAAAGGGCAGACAGCCGCACTCCATGCAGCCTCCAACGCTCAGGAGTGCCTCACTGCACTGTGCTCCGCAAGAACCAAACGTGGAAGCGAAGCAGCACAGGAATGCTGCCCTGTGCAACCCACAGGAATACAGCTATGGAGCCGGGGCCTCATCACTCCTGGGGAAAGAGGTGCTGCCGGCCACAGCGCGGGTCTGTGTCCGACCCAACACCACACCCACGGAGTGACCAGTGAGCAGCACCCACCCACCCGCCGTGTAAGGACGCTTGAGGAGAGACGGGAAGAGGACTCGGATGGCACTGCACAGGACACAGAGATAACCTGCTGTCCTGAAGGCTCTGTGCTTTTGGAGGGGGGAATCCCTGCTAACACACTCGTCCCTCCTCAGCTCTGCCCAGCACCATGGCTGCCCTCAAGCCCCCGAGAACACAGCCCAGGCAGCCCAGGCTTCAGCCTCTCAGCTCACTGATCACTTCTCACTGTGAACCAGACACTTGTGAAAAGTTCCTGGAGAAAAGAAATTACAGAAATCTAATCTAAGTAGTACAACACCTACCCATCAGAATGCTTAGCCTGTTGGACTGCTTTTGGTTTGGCTTTTTGGGAGGTTTATGGGGTGGTGGGTATCTTCTTTCATCTCCTTCTCTCCTAAAGATTTTAGTGTGATGTGTGACATTTAATTTATATCAGAGAATACAGTTTTATAAAAGCACAATTCCCCTTTAAACTGAGACACTGAAAACTGCATTGTTGCTAAAATTTCTAAAGCTCTGTAAAGTGTCCCTCTAAGCTTGGCTTAAAATAAGAAGACTTACACAGATATAAAATAATAATAAAACATACCTTTACTAGCTGATATGTGTCATTAGGTAAACTGCATTCAAGGTGAACCCGTAATAGACTGGCATTCATAGTTTCTGTCTGCAAGAAAGAAAAGTGAAGAAAACATCAAACACATTGCTTCAAATGTCATATAAATCCAATTCCCATATCATAATTTATAAAGATAATAGGACTGCTTCCTCATACACATAACTCAGCAATGCAAGGAATTTTTAATTAATACATTAATTTTAAATTAATACAATTACTCTATACAGTAGTCCAGCAATCAATCTCTGAATCTCAGAACTCCATCAATATCTACCTAGTTATCAAACTATCATTACACATGATTATTAAATATTTATACAGCATCAGCATGAGAACCCTTCCAAATTTTCTTATGCCAAAAAACTGTATTCAACAGAACCCTTGTGTGCAATATAAAAGCTTATTTCCTTGTTTTCTCGGTATTTTCTTTGCTGATTGGATACTGAAATACAGAATCTAGGCCAAGAACATAATGCTTCTTGGACATGGTCTGATACATAGGCTTCATGCCAAAATGGACGGACAGACAGAAAATACCTGTTTTGCCTTTTTATTGACTAGAATGGGAAAAGAAAAGAAAATAAAAGATGACATTGACTGTGCCAGCTTGTAAAGCACTCATAAATCTAATGGGGCAACAGCACTGACAAAGCCAAGTACAGTTCATGAAAGCTATCTGGAAATCTGCACTGCCAAATTACTTGCACAAACTGCACAGCCAGTATATCTTGATTCTAAATTAAATTTTAAAAAAAAAGCCAGAATAAGAATGGCAGACCTGTCACTCTATCAGTGCCTTACTTACAGCCAAATTTCATGCTAATTTTGAGGCTCATGTAGAACTCTCGCCCTCTGTTTCTGCTGCAATACCAAAATATCTGAATAGGGTACCTGCAGGTTCAGGTTTTTGAAGATGTTGATGAAACTGACTTTAAACAATTTCAGTAATTTGATGCTGAAAAGCAAAACTGTGAAGAAACTTTTGAAGGTATACAGCACCCTATTTCATACCTCTTTAAGACAGGAAAACGGGATCAGGCAGGGGGATGTGAGTAGAGAGATTTAGCACACACATGACATTTCACGGGGTCCAGTTTTATAAAAGCACTGCCAAAGGGTAGCTGATATCTGTATTCCCAATTCAACAGGACTTCATACCAAAATGACTGAGGCTTCACACAAGAGGGCGATGTAGCTTCTGCAAAGGTGGTTAGTGGCAACCCAAACACCATCCCCAGCACAGCTTTCTGCGGGACTCCTTTCTTTTTTTACAGATGTTTTTGTCCTTATCAAATTGTGAGAGCAGAAAAAAACTCCATTTGATTTCAAAACATGCATAATTCCCTAACCTCTCATAGCCATGGCTGCTAGGGGAATTTTAACAAGGCAGTAACATTACAACATTGGGGGTCATTTTCTGATCAGATAAAACTTGATGTTTAGACTTCCCTTTTCAGAAGTTCTTGAAAGAACACTACTGCTTTCATGGTCCTAAATAAGGATTTGTTAGCCCTTATTCAATGCCACTGTAGTTTAAAGTCATTTAAGACCTCACACCCCTATTAAAAAATACCAGCTACATTGTATTTTTCTAGCCTCTGTTTTTCTGGACCTGGCATAGATCTAACACGGGAACTGCTGTCACCTTAAAATTGAAGCTTCTAATGTACAGGGGGGAAAAAATGCTACTGGGGTGTATATGATGATGTTGATCTGTTTTCTAGGGGAAATATTTATTTCTTTGTGAAGGTATCTTCAGAAAAGGAAACGGGTTTGCATTTCTCTAAGGCAGACAATAACGCATAACTGTCATGCCCAATATCTTACAGCACTGGCAGGATGGCTCCGAGTTAACCCTAAAGAGAAGATAATGCATCTGAGGAGAAAACACTGTCAGAAGCAGAGTTTCCAATCAGACAAATCCAGGACCATCTCCCAGCAGTGCAAGCACTCCATTTATACTGTAAATATCACTGCTAATGAATCAGAGCAGAGAGCTGAGTTATGCAGCAAATGTTTGTACCAGAGGCAAATTGCAAAGGAGAGGCACAGCAAGGAAAACTTAGAAAGTGCTCTGCAAAGCAGTACAACCACTGCCACTTAATTACCTGGTGCCTCTATTTTGTATTAGGTATGCAGGCATACATACTTGAATGTACACACACCCTCAGCACCCACAAATCCTATATGAACTGAACAAAGACAACTGATAGAAGCCACACAAATTAAATTCTTGACAGTTTTGGTAAGTTCTCAAGTTTAAATTTTAAACAAATAGAGGCCTCTTTCAATAAAACCCTAAAAACCTGAACCATCCATCTCCAAGGAGCCCCGCTCCTGACAAAGGGCTGGGGGACAGTAGAGTTGGCAATTATTTAAAAAACAATTCGACCATCAATGAGGTCTCAATCACACATGGCTCTCTAAAAGATTTTCAGATATATTCTTGCATCGTTACCAGGAGAGTTCAAACCACTTCCTGGAGTTTGGCTACAGTATCATTTAAAAACAACAACACTGAACAAGCCTCCTCTTCTTCCTGTAGGCTGATTCCTCCAAGTTCCTGTCCTGGACAGTCCCTGTGATATTTCCACTCTGCATGGTGTTAATAAGCTGACCCTGCAATAATGATTCAGCAGAGTTTCATCAGTTTTTTGCAGGCAGTTATCAGAACAGCACACCAAGAAAGCTCTACTGTCTTCCTTCCTTCCCTCTCCACACCCAAGCACCACACTTGCACATGTTTGCTTCTCCGATCCTCTGCCCACCAGTGCAAAACGTGGCTTAAGGAGTGTTACATTCCTGTCAGTACTTGCAGTATTTCCCAAGTCATCCGTTCATAAACTTTGAACTCCTCTGGGAAGTCAGCAAGGCGCTGTGTCTCCTACGATAAGACCCTCCACCCCGCGTGCCACTCCTCCACTGACATTTCCACCATCCTGAACACAGCAAGGCAGCGATGTAGCTGCCCTGTTAGTGCTGTCCAAATACTAAACAATGCCAAAAACCAGGCAGCTACAGTGAAGACTACACCCAGAACCTGGATAAACAAAGATGACCTATATGGGCTCCACCATCTGTTACGGCTTAGTGGTAACTAGCCACTGCTGGATGGCCATGTGGACGTACTACGAATTCACAGTGTGGGACACAGCTCTTCTTTCCTCCCAGTGAGTGAGCCACGAGCCCAGGAATCTTGGGATCCAGGACCACAGGCAGAGTGCACCAATCCCGAACCCTTCAAACGCTGGAATGTTGAAAAGGGTAACAGAAAGATGGAGAAATTCAACAGTAAAAAAGGCACATTTGCCCGTTCTTTTTCTTTTCTTACTAAGCACAAGAATTTCTGCTTAAAAACGTGGGTGAATGAAGGAGAAAAACAAAAGGCCTTTGTGCTTTGCCCACTAAAAGATAAAAACAACGTACAAAATCCACGGAAGTTCATTTTCCACAAAAAATTCAAACATAAACCTGTTGCGTATTATATTTCCAGTGGAAACACTACTGTAAATTTCCATCTATAATCCCCAGGTATATGTCATATTTTCAACACAAATAACCCTACAGTGGCACAATTTTACCCATATCCCTATTTACAGTTCCAGCCTTGACCTTCAAAACAAATTTTTACAAACTGAAGAAGCTACAAAAAGGGGTGGTCAATTTGGTGACAAAATGGACAGCCCATTACTAAAGATGGACTGCAGAGCATGGACTGTTCAGCTGGGCAAAACGGAAATTGAAAGTTCTGATGCCAGCTACAAATGCTTCTGAGTATAAGCATCAGAAACAGGAAGAGTTACATAAATTAAATGTGCATCTTAATATATAAACTGGCCACAAAGCAACTTAAATTAGAAGTCAGGTGTAGGTTTCCAAGCATCAAAGTAGTTTGTATGTGGGGTAACAAGGCCTCCAGCAATTCTGATAGGTCACTTTACCTAGCACATGATGGGACTAAATGATGTCAAAGCTTTTCTGGCCTTGTTGACCAAGGATGTCCGTATTAGTGAACAATTTAAACACAACCGCCTTTAAAACAGGAGACAACAGAGGCAAAAGACAGACACACAGCATGCAGCTCTCTGTCTGAGGTTTCCAAGCAGTATCAGTGGACTTCAGAGGTAAGTACACCTTCAGTGTATCAAACTGGATACTGTCACCCAAGGGTAGAACTCAATCATCACAAGGTGAAAAGGGATGTGCAAATGAGGCTTATGCTATCCTGAATTTACCCCGGTATTTTATGTCAGTTAAAAATAAACAGTGGAAAAGAAACGTGCACAGCTAAGTGAGTATGACTGGTTTGTTTTAAATGCTTTTTCACTACGAGACTCCATTCTATGTGTAATAGTTATGTATCCTTCAGTTTGCCCATGTGTAGTTACTCACTCAAACCTCACCAACCTCTCTTCTTTCTTCATCTTCTGAGCTTAAAATATAAACTGGACAAAACAGAATGATACCATTTTTTAATGGGATCTGGATCAGAATATAAGGAAGGTGAATTAAAGAAGGCACTTCTGGAGAGAACAGCTAGCTGTAGAGAAACATTCTTCTACAAGGAACCCAAACTCAAACCATAAACTCCTCTCCAGTAATTAGATCTTGTCTATCATCTTCAACAGCTGAGGAGCCCATCCCACCACTGCAGCATTTCTGCCCAAAATGATAACATGCAGTGAAGAGTGTTTCCTCAATTGCAGCACAGCACAGAAAAATTACACCCGGAGCTTGGAGAACTCTCTCCCACCTCATGTCCTACAATAACACTAGTGCCAGGTGGTACCATAGGTGGTACCATGCTGCACTGCTAAACATGACCTCAAACTTGTACTCCATGCAAATAAAGCATAGGATAATGTTTGTCACTCTACAGTAAGGAAAACGTCAAATGTTCCCCCAAGTTCTCTACTCAGGAATTCAGACTGAACTGTAAAAAAGCATGTATGCAACTTTCAGATACTACCTGACAACAACCCACTGAGCTAGATGTGAAGATGCACACATAAACAGCATAAAAAAACCCCCTTCTCAATTCTACCTCTAGCACCCCAAATTACAAAACCTTAAGATTTTTGCTTCCTTTCTAAGACTCTGTCTTTGTATGTCCACAAGCAAGCACAACCATGTGACTACAGGGAGGAGACTGGTATGGAGGAAAAGAAAGAGAAGGAAATCATGCATTAACCTTGGATAGAGGTAAGATTGACCTAACATACACATAGCAGACTGAAAAATACAATCTGTGCTGGTAATTTTTCTCAGGTAGAACAGAAGGCATCACAAAGGCAATTAACGCAGCTTACACTTAGATAAAGTATTGAATTTTGTTACATGCTAAGATATGCTAAGTATGTTTTTGGAAAAACAATGTCTGTGTATAATACAACAGGAAATCTGAAAGATCAGTTTTTCAAACTGGTTATTCACTTGAAAGGTTCTGTATGGACTGGAAGACTATGCAAATACCTGCAAGTGCAACCAAATGACAGAAATCGTTAAAGCTTCTTTCAACTCAAATATTTATGCCTCATAAATTCAGCTTGCTGTGTTCTCCAGAGCTCCTTGTCAAGATGAGGCAAGCAAAGCTGGTACCTTCAGCACTGAGAGGGGCAGGAGGGGATGCTGCAGCCTGACTCCCAGCTCCCAATCTCATCCATGCAGCATGTCATGCTTTTAAACTGTGGCAAACTGTTGGTGCAGCCCTGCTGTGAACTCTCAAGGGGAACTGGCCAGAAGTAAAAAACAGAACAAACCAATACAGCTTCCCACCCTTCTCAATTTTATGGTACAAAGTTCATTTTTTTGTTAAGAACAGACCAATTCTCCAGTTCTGTGAGAGCAGGGCCTCACAAATAGTTTTGCCATCAAAATTTAGAGGGCACCCCACCACAGGAGCATGAAGAAGAACAAGTGTGAATAGTTTAAATGCCAAAGACTGTCTCATAAAAGCAGCTGATCACAGTAACCTTGTATCGTGCAGTCTCTCTCCTGCAGTCACTGGTATTTGGATTTTTTGCTAATGTTCCTTGCATCCCAACAACCTGAGGTCAAAAATCTTTTGTGGTTAAGCAGATTTAGGTTTCATCTCCCCTTGAAATGTATACTGTACCAGTGTGTGTGATGCCTGGATGTTTTGAATGTGTGGTAGCAGTAAGTAGGCATTTGCTAGCTGCACTTTAGGTTCTTCTGGAGAAGACATCAGAGTTCCCGTTCCAAAAACCTGGTATTAAAAAAAAGGTCATTACATCAACACCTAGAATTTCAGTTATAACAGCAGCTTCCAAAACTATTTTGCCAATAACAACAACCTTCCCAAGAAACAGATCAGTTTTTCACGTTAGAATCTTTTAAAGGACAATAAACATAAAGTTGCAATGTAGAAAGTAAATGGCAGTAAATACACATAAATGGCAGTTTAGATTAGTCACTCATTCAGGCAGTACTACAAAGGCAAAACAAAGCACTCACCAGCAGAGCATCAGGTGATTTCAAAAAGAAAGTTATCTAAATTCTCCTACTACTCTTCAGGCAATTACAATACACATATTGCCATTTGGGAGTGCAGTAATTTCTGAGAAAACTTTGTTACTAGTCCCATAGAATACTGAATTCAATGGCTTTGCCTTAAAAACTGAGTAAAATATTTTTCATTATTTTGGTTTTTAAAGACTGCAGTTTTCAGAACACTATAAGATTTGTAATTTGGATGGTTCTACTGCATTTCTATTTTGCTCCACCAAGACTGGTTTATGACAATAACTGTGGGGTGTGGAGCCAGGAGGGATCAAGGAGGCAGGGGATCATTAGAGGCTAAGAAAAATTACCTGGGGCTTTTCACTTGTATGCAAAGATTTATTACTTTTTAATAGGAAAAATCCACATCTTTTTAATTAAGAGGATAATAAAACACATTCTACATTCACTGAAGATCTCTGACTACAGATAGAAAATACCAGAACAAAGGGAATATGCCTTTCTTTTTTAATGCAGGTATTTATAAAGTACATTTTACTACAATGGTACCTTGTCTCCATTTGGGTGATTCTTCTGTACATACTCTTGCATAAATGCATTAGAAACATCAACTGTTTCAAGGTTTTGGGGCTCTCAAGAGCACTGTAACTGTGCATCAAACACTCAAGTCATGCCTCCTTTTGAAACTCTTAAACCTAATGTGAGCTGAAAACGTGGGCAGCTACTTCCTCTGTCTCAGGTGGCTGGTGAAAATGTCCATGAAAACCAGTCTGCTACTGACTTTTGCAGCAGACCAACAGGAAACAAACCAATTTTGAGGTGAAACTGACAACTGCTTCCATGCAACTTGTTGATAAAAGGCTGAGCTGACTGGGCAATAAACGAAGGGGTCAGAAGTTAGCGCAGGGAGGGGAGAGATGTCAAAAAGAAAAGGTCAGTCACTCTATAATGTACTTTTTCTTCATCCTTCCTGCCAAATGTTCCTGCCAAATGTGGCATTACCTCTAATAAATACTAAATAAATGCAACATTTGTATTAAAACCCCATGTATTTCAATTGAACTTACCTAAGCTTCTATTTAAGCAGCTTTGTTTTCCAGCACAGTATCAAAGTACAGGAATTAAATAGTTTGATGACTGATTAAAGCTGCCACTCTTTTTAAATCACTACATTCAGAGTTAAGATTTTTCTTCATCAAAATAATAAAAGCCAAGAATTTGAATTGCGTGTCCCTTATAAAATTATTAAAAAGCTAAAGACCTGCTTGAATTCACCAGTTAGTGAGAAAACAGACAGCTTTAATGCACAACCATTACTTCCACTTTCATGTTTTAAGGGCCTAAACCTCTCACCCTGTGCTACATCCCCAATGTGTTTACATAAAATCCTGCAGAGTAGCTGAAAACCACCGAAAATACTTCCTAATGAGTTTTCCCCAACAAATGCATTCCAGCACAGTGCAGTCTAGACTGCACTAATATATGAAACCAATTAGAGCATGATCTTTTAAGTACACACATACAAATACACTTGGTTTTACTACCACAAGCAGCCCCACTAACAGTAGTAGTTTTACCCACATACATGTATGTGATCATGACACTAGCACAATCTGGTAAAAGGGATGCATTGTTAACATTACCCCACCCGAGCTGTATCGGGAATTCAATGAACTTTCAAAGTCCCTAAAATTATGAAAATCACTTTTTAAAACACAAGTAAATCCAAAACCCAAGCTAAAAATAAGAGTAGTTCCCTGATATGAAAAGTAAGAGTACTTACCTGATATGAAAGTACTCCATGAGATGAGGTATTTATAAATAATGAGCTTTCAATACTGCCTTCTTCCGTTGGCAGGAAGAGTACTCTGAAAGACATCTTTCCCATTGCTGGAATCACCTGCAGAGACCACAGAGAAGCTTGCTTGCTTGGTGCCAGTGATCACACACTCACCGTTCAGTCACAGGGCCCAGAGGACACTTCCATGTGTACATCCCTATCTGGAGATCACACTAAGCAGAACCTCGGAGCTGAGAAGCTTCACCTGTGCACAACTCTCAACTCTTACTACAAAGAACTGACACCACACAGCAGCTTGCCAAGTTACGGCTGGAGTTTCTCAGCTAGCACGGGGCCTCATCAGTCAAGGCTTCATTTTGCATAAGATCTTGACCATGCAGCACCGCCAGCCTCTGCATGCCCAAAAACACTTCCCGGCACAGACGTAGATGGCTATTGCAAAGTGAATCAATACCCCTGTGGTACACAGGCACATCAGTCAAAGCTGAACTTAGGCAACACTGTTAGTAACCAGATAGTCTGGCTGAAGGAACAATGACATTTATGTCTGCACAGTTATGCCCATTCAGCTACAGTAAAAGCAAAAATCAGATGAAAACATAATAAAACCCCTTTGCACATCAGCAGAGGATAAAACTGGGCTTCATCCAATGGAGTTCACAGCAATTCATTCTTAACATGCATTATATGGTTATACATTGTTAAAAAAAAAAGAGTTAAAATAATGGTCTTAGATCATAAAGGCAATTATGCCCATAATTTCAGTACAAAATACATAAAACATTTCACTGCAGGTTTTTCTGACGAATATGCAAGGCCATTCAAAAGACTGAGAATTCATGGCTGTAAAACACCCACATGCCTGTGGATTACTGCATAATGCTGCTTAGAGCAGAATGAGATTTAAACAGCCTCTCTAACACTGAAAAATTCTTCTCTAGCTATTACTGTCAAACATATTTCCTACTGTAGTTTTTGGATGTCTTCTCCCAAACAAGTCTAAGTAGAAGTGAACAAAAAAACCACTAGCAAAACAGAAAAAGAGTTGGAGGTCCTACAAAAAAGCACAAAAACACAGAATGAAGAGCTTATGCCAAAGGAAGCACGAAGGCTTGGCACTTGGCCATTACATAGTTTCCAAAAGTACATCAACACTCACCCGGCTATGAGCAGGAGACACATGAAACTGTCTAGTAGCTGTAAACACTGAATTGACTACAACATCTCTATCTCTACTAGGGTTGTAGGCATGCAGCATTTTAGCTCTGGGTAACCCCAGTAACCTAAAGCAGGGGAAAAAAAAGAGAAATAAACGTTTCACTTCGTAAGCACAGGCAATGCACGAAAGAAGCAACACAAATCACCCTAAAACATGTTGATCTGCAACAATTACCTAGCTGTAAATTAATCACTGGAAATGCTCCAAACAAATTTTGCCTTTAGTATACAAAGGCAAATATGTAACACTGGGATGTGAGGTACACTTAGCCAAAACTCACTGGAGTAACCAGGAGTTAAAGGAAAAAACAGCCCTTACAAAGCACAAAGTTTTGAATAAAAAGGTTTAAATAACTGATTTTTTTGTCAGCTAAAGCAATGATTCTCTTAAAGCTTTTGCTTCAGTTAGTACATCCTAAACCCCAACATCTTAGACATTCCTCCAGTGCACCCTCTGAAATATTCCTTTAACTCACAAGGGGACTGTGTTTCTCTTTGGTTACTGATAGATCAAAGGCTGATTATCACTTACGAACAATTTTTTAAGTTTTCTTAAAAGAGTACTAAGAAAAATCTCATTTATTCTACCAGTATGTTCTGCTTGGGACTCTCTGGATTTTGTTTTCAGAATTTAAAGGAAACAAGAAGCTCTTCCTCCACTAAAAAGGCAATCTTTCAAAAAATGAACAACCAGCATGAAGCAATTATTTGACATCCATCCAGAATCACCTGAAATGTACACCCAGAATGCACTATATTCCCTATTAGCTTTTCCTCCTTCTCAGAACTATGTTGATTTTAACTTACAAAACACTGCAAGGCAGGAAATGCACTTCCAGCTCTCTGGCAATTATTTACTACTTCTCTGTTTTTCAGAGGATGGCATGATCCCAGCTAATGCTTTTTACCCAAATGGAGCCCAGTATAGCTGTTCCTCCACACTTCATTATTAACCAAAATAACAATAATGTAAGATACTCACTGCATTCCAAAATGCAGAACTGATGGGTGAAAATATAAGGCCTTCCCATTTGGAGGCATCTTTGCTGAGAAGCTGAAAAGAAGGGAAAAGAAGCCATGATTAATATTTAGTGGGCATGATGCTACAATCTGCAGGGAAGGAAGATACATTAAAGGCTCTTAACTCTTTATATTCTGAACCTCCCTTCCTTGTACAGGTCTCCCCAGTCACGCTGACACACCTGTTTATGGGGCTGTGCAGTGAACTACAGAGGGGAAAACAACTGGAAAGAGTCCTAAGGAATGAAAACTACGTCAGCATGGAGCAGATCCCCAGTCTCACCAATTAGACACCTATACAAGCACTGGTACGAGCACACCTGAAGATGCAGAGGTAGAGGAGTAAATAGCAGCTTGGGCAAAAGTAGACATCAAAAGAAGTGCTTGTACAGCTGTGGCTTTAATGCAAAAGCCAGCTCATTTCTTCTGTGCAAAAGAGAGTGAGAAATACTGCAAAGCACATACATCATCTTTCCTTTGCCCTACAAAAATTCACAATAAAGTTTCCATCAGTTCTAGCACATTTTTAGCTTATTTCAACATTACTCAAAACCCTGTAAACATAGAAATTCCAGGATGCCTTCACCATTTTCTCAGTTAAAACTTGTCCTCCGCAAGTCCCAATGACCACAGTGGTAAAGAAGACGCCCAGCACCTCTTTGTTTTGTCTGCATATCCAGTGCTACTCCGTTAAAAGCTTCCCCAGAAGCAGTCTGCATGTTGAATAGCCAGAACCAGTTTCATCTTTACTGGATGATGCTGATAAGCATCCTAGCAAGGATGAGTGTGAGAAGGGAGAGATGGACTGTGGTCTCATTAGTTATCCATCTGCTTTGCATAATTTGTGGTAGTACAGTCAGTTGGTTCCCAATTTAAAAATGTAGTTCTGTGACCTTTAATTACACCTTTAATATCTCTTAGTGTGTACATAATCCTGCTGTTGTATTCCAAAGCAACAGACATCATAATTTATTACCAGTCAGGAAAAATAATGTTTCTTATTATGAAAACCCACAACTTTTATGAAAACATAGAATCATAGAAGGGAGAAAACTCCCTCACTACTGTAGCAGGTGGAATGCAATTTATCAGGTAGCATTCCTGAGGAGCTGCTAGTGACTGTCTCCTTCCAACCACCTTGTCTCTGCAGCAGCCAGCTCTTGCTCCATTCCTAGAAACATTGCAGCAACCAGGACCTTCTTCCCCTTCCAAAAATCAGCCTCAGGGACGTACCCAGAAGGTAAGTCTGAGTACTGCTGTAAACACGTACAAATTAAAATTACTACTATAGTAAAAGCCACAGACATTTGGGGAAGACACTTTTCTTAAAGGGCCTCAGGTCCTGTTATAGTATGCACACACATAAGCAGCAGAATAAAAGTTAAGCCAGTGGTTTATGCACTACAGTATGACCTTGAATCCCACTACTGTTTAAGTTTCTAGCATCTTAGAGGTACTGCTGAAATACCTTTTCTCACCAGAAAAATCTGTGCTGAGAACAGCAAGAAGTTGAGTGCCTCTCTTTGCAAATTCATGTAATTGGCAGTAGCTCCCCAAGACTTACGAACCCTCCTTCTAAGGAACTCTAGCAGCATCAGCTTTTTTCCTCTCAACCCTCACTCTTTGCAATAGGTACCAAATGGACCAGCTGGGTGCAAGTCCAGCTGTGGATGCAGGAGACTGCATTTCATTTGGTCTAGGTAAACAAGGCCATGCTGCTGCACTGGCCCTCAAAAATGCACTGTATTACTCTTCAGCCAACCCTCTATTAGTCAGAAAACGGGAAAAGCCCTATGAGAGCAGCAGCAGCAGCAGGATCCCAGGGGTGCTGTTTATTCCTTCTGGAGAAGGCAGCCTGGACCTTGGGTGGCTTGAAGCCAAGACTCTGTAAACGACCTCTGCAGACTCCTGAGCATGGAGGCAACTTTGGAGCATCCCTGCACACCGCTTGACCTGTGGACCAGAATGGTCCTGTGATTGCAAGACATCCAGCCTCTGCTTTGCAGCCCACTAAAGCTGCCACTTCGCTTCAAGCTCCAGCCTGGCCCCGAAAGCAGAACAGCCACATTCCTATGGCACCGTGCCCATCACCCAGCCCACTGTCCAGCTCCAGGGCGTCCGCACCGCTTATCAGTGGCCCCGAAGCGGTGCCAAAACATAACTTGAGAGCTGAGTTTCTTCAACAACAGAACTAGTGGAAAGAGAACTACCACTGTTTTGGGTTGGTATTTTTTTCCCTCAAGGGAAAAGGTGACAGGTTGGAATAATGGGAATGGGCAGGAGAACATTCTGCTCATGACACTCGAACAACTAGGATGCACTTTGAAGTGCATCACTACACAGAGAAAGAGACAGGCCCATCTACATTAGAAGTGTACTTCTCCAGTTACTGTCTCTAAAAGGCAGCTGAAAGCTGGCAGAAGCTGGAAGAACACCATTCCGCATCCCCGTGCTCGAAACACAATTTAGATCTCTGTGAGGGATCTGACACAGAAATAAACACCAAGGCAATTTACTGAGACATTTAAAATTTCAAGTCACTTTTTACAAAAAAAATTACTTATTTTTCTCTAAGAACATCGCCTCACCAATAGATTCACCTCAAATTATGCCAAAAATTGCTCTTTTAGCTACAGATGACGTGTCCAAAAAAGTACATGCATCCTTTTATGAGAATGTCACAGGCTTGGGAAAGACAGAAATATCTGCCTAAGAATGGAAGCCTTGAAACAACAAATGTGGAAAAACAGGCCTCTTCACAACAGAAAAAAGCCTGGTTTCCAGCTACTCTTTCATTGCTTTTAAAATCTGCTAACATCCTATTAAGCATGCCATCTAACAAAGCTGGACCACACCCTCCACGGCATCTCTCTTTTTTCGTGGCAGACCAGTTGAACAACATCTGCTGCATGACAGATTTTGATAGAGCAATTCAATTCCAACATTTCAGAGGACATTTTTAAGCACAAGCGAACTGGAGGGAAACAGGAGAAAGAAACAGATGAGGGAAAGTAAATTCTTGGCAATTACTTTGAACACTCATTATGCATCAAAAACCTAATTTAAATGGTGCTCTTATCACTTCCCAACCCAACAATTCAATGCCCTTCCTCCTCTCCATCGACACAATGTATTTAAAACCCTGACAACATTTTTTAGTGAACCATGCATTTCCAGGAAAAAAGAGTAAGAAAAATTGAAACATTGAGGAGGTGAGGGAGGGCACCACATGGTCACCCAGAGCACCAGGAAGATCTGGGGACAGGTTCTAGCAGGAAAGGTGAGGGTGAGCCCATGAATCTTCAGCTCATCACCCTCACTTGCAGAAAACACCCAGTAAAGAGAGACAAATCCTGTGCCTGCACACCACCATCAGGAATGCCTACTGGGGAGAAAGGTGGATGTGGAGCCAAGAAAAGCGGGCTGGAGGGAAGGTGGGGTGAGGAAGAAGGGAGAAGAGCAGGATGGAGGAATGCAAGCACCATTAATCACTTGTGCAAGCACAGGAACACCTAACTTTGCAGCAGTGTTTTTAGGGGATTTTGTTGTTGTTTTTTAAAAGGTGCATGAGCTGTAAAACGTTAAGCTACTATACTCCCTCCACCAAGAAGCCTCAGAGGTGCTTGAACACGGAGAAGTTCCAGCCTTTTACAACATTTCCTGCTTCAGGAAAGAACATTTTGGTGTCCTGTTGATGTGGGGCTAACAAAAGGAGATGCCAATACAGGGGTGCGGAGAGCGCTGTTAAATACAGCATTGAAATTGTTTTGACCTTGCTTCTTTTTAGTCTGTGATGTATTAAGTAAATATAGGTAAACAACCAGGTCAGTATTTACAGTCCCAAACCCTAATATTTTTATGCGATGTATATTAAAAACATTTGTTTGAAATAAGCAAAATCCTTGTATTTCCCTTAAAGTCCAACAGAAACAGACCTTTTTTCAAAGGAGATTTATTCATACTTCACTGGTCAAAATCACAACAGAAACATTTCTCCTAAAAATCCAAACAAAAGCGCAGATCTATTCTGAATAAACTGCTGGAGATTGCATTGGGGTTTTTTGTTTGTTTTGCCTTTTTTTTTAATGAAACTTTAAAACTAATTCATCTGATTATACACATAAAACATTCAATCTGCAGAATAAACTGTATCTGACCATAAGTGAAGGACATGTCCTGGAAGGAAGGTTAGCCCAATGTTGCTTTTTCTTCTATTAGCTCCTTTAAGTCTTCTTTGTATCTTTATTTATTCACTTGAATTGATTATTTCATACTATCTTAGCATGCATATTATCTGATGATTCAGATAGCAACGTCTGTAGTTGAAAATAATCACAAATGCTACTTGGTTCCCTTTCTTCTTCCTTCCTTTTTGTACGCTTTGTTCACAGCACATGCTGAAAAAGCACGTCAGGGAAAGGCGTTTTATTGTCGGGTCTTTTGCTTTATGGCTGCAGGGTTTTCTTGGAAGCAGCAGGCAAAAAGGACTTGATTCTTAAACATATAAGAGGTCTTTTTTGAGTGAACCTGTTTAGGCAGTACTGTTTTATTTTTCAGTATATTGATAAAAGTAAAATTTTACTTATGTTGAGCACTTTGGCACTTTGCACCACCAGTGAAGCGATGTTAATGAACCCACAAGATCAGGTTTTGAGATATGAAAGCCTGTATGCATTGTACAGGAAAGCACATTTTTTTATGCAAATTGAAACAGAGAAAAGGAAATAAAAACCCTCATTTGCTGACTAATTTTAGATTCATTCCTCTAGACTACATCTGATAAAGAAAAAGCAGAATGGAACACATAAAGAAACAACAACCAAACCCAGACAGTTCTAATCATTCTGATTACAGCTGATGCAAAGAAATTATTTTGACAAAGGAAAACAGGTAATTAAGAGGTAATTAACGTAGAAATAGAAAAGCAGATAAATCAAAGTCTTATGCAGAGCTAATACAAAGCTTTGGTTTGTCACATCCCTAGTCCCTCTCTTCTCTCAACTTCCCCTTTACCAAAGGCAGTAAAAGCACCAACCAGTATTAGGAACATTAAAAGTGCAACTCCTGAAAGACACACAGTAGCTTTGAAAGAGATAATTAAATTGTTTGGAAATATAAAATTAAAACTTGAGTTTACTATCAAGGCAATTTTGTCAAAACCAGAAATGGGAACAGTTTTAAATTATGATTTTTTTTTGTAACCTTAACTTCCTTCCTAGAGGCAGAAAGAGTCCTCAGAAACCAGGAAATTGTCCAGCCTGCAATAACCCTGCACCACTCATGAGCAAGCTATACATGGTGTGTCCCTGTGGGGCTCTGGCACCTGGAGATGAGCAGTCACACTTGCCACCTCAGCTCCAGAGGCTAACAGGACTTCTCCTGAAGCCCTGTACCGACCTGTAGCAACACATGAACCATTCAGTCTTCCCAGATTTTTTTTTACTTTTTAAAGAAAGAGAATAACCAGCAGGTAAAAGAACACAAATGTGAATTTTGAACACTGGAAACCTAGAAGTCCAAAGGCTCCCTTATTTTTAGCACTGCATTTTTTTAGGGAAGAGAGGGAGGACTGACTCACTGCTTCTGAATGCTTGGGATTTGTAACCCATCATTAGGAATTCACTTACATGCTTTACCAGAGAGCTGTGCTGCTTCTGGAAGAAATTCTTTATTGTGAGGGTGGTAAGGCACTGCAACAGGTTGCCTACCAGAAGTGTTCAAGGCCAGGTTGGACAGGTGCTCTGAGCAATCCAGTCTAGTGGAAATCTCCCGGCCGTGGCGGGGGTGTTTGAACTAGACTGAGGTCCCTTCTGACCCACTCTATGATTCTGGAAGAAGGATGGTTGCCTTTATTTCCTCTGAAGCACACTATGGACATCAAGGACTGAATCCTAGACTGTGGAAAGTGGGAAAGGCCAAACCAGTTACCTATCAACTAACATGTGCATGCACACCTGCTATTTTGCATGTTTTGGTTACAGGAAAATAGACAAGGGCAGCTAAACCAAAAGAAACCAGTGAAATGGGTGAGAGAGTCTCTCTAAAAACAAATCCCATAATTTATGGCCAAAGTAATAATTTAAGGAGGAAGACAGGTCTATCAACCTTTTCTCTTTTCTTTCTTTCTTTCTTAAAACTACTGAAGCTGGCATAGCTAAGACCTGCACACAAAAGTTTCAATGAGCTGGTAAATCATTTACAAAGGCAGTGGAATAAAGAGGTAGGTAAGCATGGCTCGACGTGTAAAGCACAAACCATTCTGTTACTTCCACTTGGTCCCTTGTACCTCTCCTCCAGCATCTTGAGCAGCCTCCTCTGCTCCATTACTCTAGTCCTTGTGCTTCCACAGCCACAGGTCGCCTTCCTGGGCAACCTTCTCTCCTCTCACTGCCTGGGGTCCCTTTTCCTACCAAGTTCTGCAACAGCATTTACACAAACCATTTGCACGACAGTTACCTACGCCAGCGGTGCTTTGGTTTTACTCATTACAAAACGACAACAAAATTGTGATGATCAAACTTATATCTCACCCTACAGCCCTTAAAGCCACATTTCTCAATGGGATGTAAATGAAAGGACACAGATTTTAAAAACCTGGCTTTTCTCTCTACCCTCACAACCAGTCTCCTTGAAAATCGTCCAAAGAAGTTAAATGCAGACCACAATAAAAAATGAGATTAAGACTCATGAAGAAATCTAGGGGAGATGATAATCAGTGCGGGACAAAGTGCTATAGTGAGCATCTTGGTGAAAAGGAAAGGCTTTCGTCCCCTGCTGCGCCTGTGGTTTGCATTTTAATAGCAGAAGCAGCACAATAAAGCATGTTTAAGAGCAGAACAGAATTACTCCCTCACATAAATCAATCCCCAACTTCTGAAATAACTGAAATCTGTAGTAAATTAGGACATTAATTCACAATGACTTGAATTAATTTGAAATTATTTTCTGAAACCTCTTCTTTGAAATCCTTTACTCACCCTAATTTCAAGCAACAACCAACACTCTCTAGAGATGGTCCAGGGGGACCACGTGCATTTTAGGCATCTTGGACAGACAGTAATGAAGTTATTTGTTTTGGATGACTGTACAGGGCCCACTAGTTCAAAGTGCACATCAAACATATTTCGGTCTGAAGCACCTCTACTGCTGCCAGCAAATCCCAAAGATCCTGGCAGGCAGAACATCAACCTTCATTTTACTTTTGGCTTCATATAATTCAACAATTGCCTTTTCATTCTGCAGTGTTTTGTGAGGTAAACTCTGATAACTGCTCTCAAATAAAACCTTTAGTGTGCCTTTCTCTTTTTTAAGCTTCTTTACAATTCATATTTTTCGAAGAAGTCAGCAATCTTCCATTAAAATTAAAATTGCAGAAACAATACAATTTACTCTTTTCTTTTTTTAAGTTCTTCCCAAGGCAAATTACAACAGCCACTTGCCCAATACAAACACACAGTTATGGCTTCATCAGGAGCCTTGGTATTCTGGATGTTTTGTTCTTACCAGGTCCTGGACTTGTGGGTTTTAAGAAAATACTGCATTTCATGTCCCTTTGAAGACTGCTTCTAGCCCATGAGTTTGCAAAATAAAACCAAAAATCATGAAGGCAGCTCATGCTATTTTTTTTTCCTTTTTAAAACCTCAAAACTTTTTAGCCAAATTCACTTTTTTGCGTAATTTGCTTACCCTCTAGCTGCCAAACTCTCAAAAAAACCCCTAAGAACATTTAAACTGCCTGCATAACATAGGTTTGTTCTTTAAAAACTGCCACTAAGATCACAAATAATTGCCGAGATGTTAATTTTTGCCTATCTCACTCAATTAACCGGAATTAAGAAAGGCAGTCAAACCTGAAGCACCCTGGCCTATTTAATACACGTACAGAAATGGCTGCTTTTTGAAGAACGCTGTGCAACTCTCACAACTCAAAACCCCTACAAGATAAGCTATGAGACTCCACGCTTCTGAAAGATCAGGCTGTCTAAGCCACACTCCTGCCCAGCGTCTCTGAACCGAAAATGAAACATTTTCAAGTGAGATGTGCTGCTCACAGCCTTTTTCAGACACTTTGAAAACATGAACCCTAGAGAAAGGGTACACAGAGAAGTACCTAGAGAAAAGACTTCCATGGTGTCAGCACACTGCCTTCTCTGGCTAAACAAAGCACTAATGCAAGCCTTGAGCTGAAATACCATGAAATTTAAATGACTATTCCCTACCCACAGTTTTCAAAGCCTTTTATTGAAAGCAGTCAAAATTCACAGCACAGCTCCATGAAAGAGGCAGGATAAAAGAACCTCAAAAAAGTCAGAAGATAGGCCACAAACCCACCTGCCTTGTACCTAAGAAGAACACAGTTATTTTTACTTACTAGGTAGCAAAGCCTTTATTTCTGTCCTTGCAATGGCAAAACGACAGCAGAAAATTTTAGTGGGTAAGGCAGTTTTTAAGCACAGTCCTGTACTAACATAATTACAAATTAAACAAAAGAAGAGGCAGGTATTTCAGAAGAAACAAACTCAACTAAGTTAATTCCCACAAAAGTAACAATGAACATATTTGCTGTTCCTGCAGCGTGTCTACAGAACAATTACCAGTAAAGAAGGAAGAGATCCAAGTGAAAACAGACCTCACCTTTTAAACGCACCAATTGCAATTCTGTTTTTCACAGTTAAACTAAAAACTCATTCCATCAAGCACACCCAATTTTACTCAAAAACTCCCCCCAAGATGAAGAGCAAAGAGCCAACTTCTGTCAAGTCAGTAGCAACCCTTCCTCCTTCAAGTGTTTCACTTTCACATGCCAGGGAAACTACTTTTCCTCCAGCTCCGAGAATCTCCCGCCTCGAGAAAAGCAGGACACATTAACAGGAAGTACTGTGGGGCTGCAAAGCTCACAGCAATAGGAAGTTACATTCTTGTCAAATTTCATTGCACCCAACCATTTCCTTTTTCTACACCAGGCACAGCCAAAAAATTTCTGTCTTGACAGAAACCATTTTAAGTTACAGCAGTTCAGCAAAATGCATGAAAGAGCTCTGCTCACTGATAAGCTTGACCTGCTTAATAATTAAGAGTGATAATCTTCCTACAGTAATTAAGAGTGATAATCTTCCTATGGGAGCTGCCTTTTGCTGTTTCTACATTAATCCAAGCCTTTTAGTTTCTTTTTATAATGAAAGAGTACAGGCCTGTAGGACAGCATGTATTTGCCTGCTGGAGCTCAACAGCCCACAGGAAACCTTTACACTGAACCCTTTAAGTACTAAAAAACCCACTTTCCTTCCCCAAGCCTTGCCCCTCCCCGGGAAAAGAAAAAAAAGAATGCTAACTAAAAAGGAAACTAAGCAAATACAAAAAAACCCAGACCTAGGACTTTAAAAAGTAGCAACTTCTGCTTTTAATTTATTCCCCCTGATCTGGACAGTGCACCTGATATCAGTTTCCCTGAAAACAAGTTACAAAAAAGTCACTAAGATCACATCGCAAAGCTACAAAAAATACCCAGTAGTGGGAAACATCAATCTGGACTTTGCACTTTTTCCTTTTTTATGAATTTCAGCCCAAATTTTAAAAAACAAAGTATAATCATTGTGCATCAACCTTTAAGAATAGTAATTTACCTATTAGCATTCAATGCCATGCCTTGTTTAAGCCAGTGAATGAAGACAGACAACCAAAAGGAGCTCAGTATGGAAAACTACAAAAGTTATCTCTACAGCATTTTTTTTTGTAGCCTGAAATACTACAAATGCAAAAAAAGCAAACACTCCAATATACAGTTTCACTGCATTGAATTTTACAAACTGATAAAGATGCTGGGGAAGTCCCTCAAAAACTTAAAACCATGCACCACTTGCAAAATCCTTTTACCAAACATTTGCTTGAGTAAGAGACCAAGACCAGCTTTCTCAGGGCTATGTTTCAGTTTTATAAGGAGAAAAATTATTACCACTATTGATGGCCAAACTTATTAAAAACTTAATTATGTCCTCTAGCAGACAAAACTTCATAGAAGACTTTCTGAAGCATCTCCAAACTACCACAAACTTAAACTACATTAGTTTTCTAAAAAACACATAATTTTTCATGCAATTCGAAAGCATTTTCACAAGCTGTACTATATGAACGTGAAAGTATGATGCAAATAAAAATATAAGGAGAAGAAGCAAGGCTACGCTTTTGTTAAAGGTGCTCTAAGTGTGGTGCTGCAGGGAGAAGCTGCGGTCACGCAGCCATCCTACACACAGCAGGGAAACAAAGCTGCTCCCCCCCACCGCAGGGGCCACTACCAATCTTCAGCACGAAAAGTTAAAAGTTAAGTCACGAGCCAAATACCAACACTGAAAAAGCAGCTTCAACCCCAAACCACCACCACTATCTCACAGCAGCATCAGTCTCTTCTTCTTGTTTTCCACCCCTCCCAGTTGGGATGTATTACATCCTCTTTAGTGCCTCTCCAAATGCTTTGGTGTCATTTGACAAAGCTTTCTGTTCTGGTGCAGTAATTCATTGAGTCTATGCCATATGTGATGTGTGGTATTTTTTTTAGACAGGACACAAAATACAGAACCTTATAAAGAACCTTTTAAAAATAGCAATAAAAAAATTGCAGACTATTTTTATTGTTCACTGGCATTTTATTAACTGACAGCACTGTGCATTTTCATCTTCATCTCTATGCTTCAACAGTACAGTCATATAAACCTACTCTCAAACAAAGAGCTTTTCTCTTCTAGCTTCTCATACAAAACTTTGGTTATACTTCAAAGTACACTCCCTCCTGCAGTCAGAAAAAGGGGAATCCTCCACAGCGTCAGATCATTTCCACTTTTTCACCTAAAGCCAGTAAACCCCCATGGTGATAGGACACCACGCAGACAGCCTGCAAAATTTCCCCGGCTGCCCCTTTTTGAAGAAAGCACAGCTTGCTGAGCTCTCCTGTCTTGTGTCACTCGTCACTCTGGGCTGTGGTGTGCAAAATGGAAAGACAGCTCCATGACTTAGTGCTATTAATAAAAGCAAGCACGCTCACGGTGTATTTGTGACCTACTCCTAAGAACTACTGTATATTTATAATTCGCTAGATTACGTTGTTAAAGGAAACACACAGATATGAAATAATTTATACCAGAAAATTCAAACTGGCAAACATACAAAAAAATTGGCATTACCAGGATTAGTAGTTGCAACACTTATCGCAGAAACCACCGGGTCCTTACAAAACATCTGGGATCTGTTGAAGTCAATGCAAAGCATATGCTCTCAGCCAATTTCTTCTGACGTACAAAATGCTGCAGTGTTCTGCTATTATACAACTCAGAACCATATGAAACATGCCCTGTTCCACAGGTTTATTAACAAAATGTCTACCACCAAAGAAATCTCAGGTATGCTATGGCTCTGAATTCCAGCAAGGGGCACCTAAAGTCCACAAGTTAACATTTGCTTCCTTCAGCAGGACAGCTGGTGAGGAAAGGAAGAGGAAAATCAGCTGAAAAAAACAGCAGGAAGTCAGCTTTTGAATATTTTATATCCATTTTTAAAAGTACTTGCAATCAAGTACAATATTAAAACTCCACCTCCCCTAGATTCCTGCATTTCCTCTTTTTATTTCAAAGCTAGGAAGCTAATCAGAGTTCACCAACTTGAAATGTTCACCTGTGAAACCAAAGGCAAAAGCATCAGTAACGCTATTTTTAGTTTCTTGACAAGCCTCAAACCAGACATCTGCTTCCACTGCACTGAAGGATGCACTTGGCTTCTGCATGCCCCACATGGCGTTTCTCAAGCTGCTCCTGAGAGGAAAAGCTCCTCCAGATAGGCCAGAGATCCCTCTGCAGCCCAAAGGTGTATTTAACTGGTCTTGGCCATACACCTCTTGACACTTCTTCCTCTGCAAGAGAAGCAAACTAATGCCATGGTCCCGCATGGGAACCCGCACAAAGGTCCCACTGAAGCCGGTGGGGCTTCTCATCGGCAGAGGGGCAGCTGGGGTGGACTGAGGAGCAGGACTGACACACAGCATTTTGCCCCTTCTTATGGGAGCATTTGGATACACAGGTGGACATGCATCTGAACCAAGAGCAAGACATAAAGCTTGTCAAGTGCATCCAGCCTCTAAAGAGGCTTCTTCTGTCACTCCACGACAATAATCTACACTAAAAAAGGAGAAACGAGGCTTTGTAAGACAGATCTTCAATCATGTCAAAATCGAAGATGTGGCTTTTGGCAGGAATATGGCAAAAACACAGAGGAAATAAAGAAGCTTAAGATGCTGCCCCAAACATGGCCAGCAGTACGTAGTGTGGATTTGCAGTTACCACAAAGTCACATTTTCGACACCTGATCTTACCTTTTCACAGCTTGCAAGCTTTCAGTGGATAGAGGGAAAATAAAGAAGATGTGAGTGTTCAAACAAAGTGTCATTGTCCCCAGCCCAGTTCGTGCACCCAGAACGACTTAACCTCCAAGTCAGGCATCACGACAAAGTCACAAATGACATGGGACAACCTGAAGTTTTCCAAGTCCCAAACAAGCTTTCTCAGCTTGGGAACAAAAGCAAAGGTTCCCATCTTAAAATTTGGAAGCGTACACTCTATACGGCTGGGCACTGCCCTGCCCTCCCGGCGCAGCAAACGTTTCAGTTATTGTTCCAAGAACAACAAAACACAGCCCATCGCTTCAATGACCAGAAAGCATGAATAATTGTTTTTATTTACAAGGAGTGAAAAAAAATCCAAGCAAGACTGAAAGCATGGGGACCAGGACAGGAGTGTGTGTTTGTTTTAAAGCGACTACCCGCATCTGCGGGATCAGCCACATTATCCCAGCAACACTGAGAATGCTCACAAAGGCCAGAAATGTCCCCTTTTCAAAAGGGCAGTTTAAACGCTGCAGAAACTGGGTCAGCGACGGGCCACAGAAATACCTAAGCAGGCGGCAGGCACCTCGCGAGCTGTAGGCAGCAGGCCTGCAGCAAAGGCCTCGAATAAAAGACAGAACACACCAAGACAGAAATCAGACAATAGCTATTGAAGAAAGGCAGTTAATAGCAACAAAGCACGTAAAGCACGGGTCAAGGAGTCGGTCAAGTACAGGCCCTTCAACTCTCTACCCTTCTTCAGTTGCCAGGAATCAAGATTTAGACACAAACCAGAGATGTACACGGCACGCAGCACCAGCAGGCAGGCACAAAACAGAGCAGACATGCTAAATCCACAACACAGTAAGGAACTGCAAAACTTATTCTACAATATTACAGGGCTGCTCACTTGCCAAGGGCAACGCAGTGCTTCTTGTTCCTCCAGTTTCATTTGAAAAAAAAAAAACCAAAACAGAACAGGAATTACGCAATTTTTGCTTATATATAGTTAGTATATTTATCATCTCTGTGTTCAGGTCTTTACTGTTGTACATTTATTGACGTGTACCCACCTTCACTTTAAAATGCCAACCCACAACTGCAATCAATAGGACAATGTAGTTCAGCACAAAATATATTTATGTAGGCAAAATCTAAGAGGTGACCTACAAAGTCACTAGTGAGTTCTGACTTGCTGACTGCATAATAGCTGACACCAAATGAGTGTGCAGCAGGACTGCTGCACACATCTGCCAGCCACAGTCAAGAGACTTGATTCTGTTTTGCACAGACCCTTAAAATCATTTGACGTGAACAGAGGTGGTGGTTACCCAAGGTGCAAGCAGTTATGAATCAGTCACTCCCTCCTTTCTCTCATTTCACTTCCCTTTTGCTATTGTGTATCTTTTCCTTCATTGTTAAGATTGAAATCTGCAGCTGTCCCTTATCGGTTCTGCCAATCACTTGAAATGAGCAAGCTCTCATTTGTTCCCTACCTACCAGTATCTTTGTTCACTTTGTGTTTTTATTGGGGCACTTTTTTTTGCCTATTTTTTTCTGTTCACAATCTTTAGTAATTTTTTCACTTGTTACCATACTCTGCCCTGGCCCTCGCCTTTTTGGCAATTACAGCCTGTCCTTCCTCTGCTGCCAAATTCTAGCCCAGACATGCTCAGCATCACATCCAAGCAGTTTCCAGTGCCATGTGCAACTTGCTGGCTGCCCAGCCTCTCTCCCCCCCCAGCCAGGCAACCATGCATGGATGGTGGCATCCTGTTTCAGGTGAGTTTTGCCTTACCCAACACCCTGCTCTGAGCTTTGGTGCGAGGCATCAGTCTGAAGAGGAGAGCCCTGTGCATCAAAGCGGACGTGATCTGTAAGCAGCACTCCCAGAGAAAGGTCTGGTGGTTGCAGAGCGCCTTTTGTTTCTGCAGTAGGAAGTCCAGTGGGACCCAAGGCGCAGCCACAGCCTCTGCCCTAGAACACAAATTGAGGCTGGTTGCCTCAAGTCTCTGAACTTACAAGAAAACCTGAGCAGAGAGGGCAAGCCAGGCAAGTCAGAAATGCCAGAGGTTTGAAAAGGCTGCCACGACTTCACCTGCTACCTCACTCCCTGCACCAAGGGGAAGCTGCACACAACATGGGAAGTAGCGGAGGCAGCAGAGATTGGGGGGACTCCCTTTCCCTGGGCTCTGAAATTAGAAACCAGTCATTCCCACTCCCTCCCAAGGACTGGGAAAAACAGGACGCTTGCAAGGGCAATTCGAAGCAACTAAATTAAAGTCCCTGACCATCCTCTGGTAAAACCTCTTTCTCACTGCACAAGGAGCTGAAGGTGACCAGTCTTCCTTTCAACATCTAAAGCTCTGTCCTGAAATTGCTCCTCCACCACCACCCAGGTACCTGGGAAAGGAGCTTCTCCATAGAAAAGACAACATACAGTGCGGATGGATCCTGCCTATCACCATGGGGCAGTTCCAGGGCACGGTGCAGGTGAACCTTGCCTGGCTGCTGTAGTTACAGCTCTTCCGTTGCTCTGAAACCCATTTTTTATCATGACTGGTGCAATATGACCACTCCCATACCCTCCACATTCACCTTGCCTTCAAGCAACAGATGAACAATTCACAAATGCCATGATGGCACTGTGAGCATGTGGGATTACTTACAATCCTGCAAAATAGTCTCGTGCCTCAGTAACATGACTGATTTTCCCACTTAGCTGCTACCTGGGACCAGGGTCTGATGAGCCCAGAGGGGATGAAAAAGGGAACAAATTGCACTCATTGCAACCTCACAGCGTAGTTTCTTGCGAGGGTAACACTGCTGGGACAGACAGTGGAAACTTAACGGAGGGGAAGAAAACCACCCCTCCTCCTGCCACATCCCACAGCAAAACCCCACTGCCCCTCCACCCAGAGATTTAACATCAAGACACCAGTGTAACCACTGCACTGGTTACAGCATTCATTTACAGTGATAGCATCACTACTCCATAAAGCTCAGGATTTGTGGCTATTTGTGGTGCAAGAGCTGACCTGCTACAGCGTTACTTCAGCCAGGATCTGGTGCTCGATACCCAGACTGCACCAAAACCGTGAGTGTCCAGCTCTGTGCATGGTAACAGTCACTTGTCAATATCTTTGGTAGAGTTCTAAGGTAAAAAGACAAATGTTTTATATTTCAATTTTGAACCCTTCTAATAATCCTTGTTAGACTGTCCCTACTTTTCAAGTAGAGAGCAAACAACTTCACACAATAACTTCTGTATTAACTACTGCAAAGGCAACTGAATCTTTCAGGATGACACCTAGTACTTACAACTCTGAAATTTCATGCAATGTACATCTTCATACTCTAAGAAATAGTCAAGTAATTACTTTAAACTTTAAAATTACAATTTTTATTTTCTACCAAATGTAACCAACTTTTTTATTAATGAATCACTGCGATTTATCCTCCAAAAAAATAAAACAACTGTATTGTCAGATAATTCAGTAGAATTCAACTCTCTCAGGATTCAGCTGTGTTGTGCAATGACAACAGCTAACACTTAAGTGTAAGTGAAGATGATGGGTTTTAAACGAGGGATGTGTCCCCATAGACCACACCTGTTTATAAACCAGCCAGCCCAGAACAGAGGAGTAATTGACAGTTTTTACATATTCCCACCCAGAAAAGCCTTGAGAACACGGTGCACCTTGGCACACTGACACAAGCAGCGAGGAACTCCGAGAGCCTAAAAAATCCGGTGCACGTGCAATTTCAATTGCTTGTGTAAACTGCACCTCTCGTCCAAGTGCACTACAGCCGTGGAGTTAAAAAGCAGCACAACATGCAGGAACCTCAAGACCTTGGAAGCCATTCAAAGGATCCTCCTCACAAATAATAAAAAAAACAAGCATGCATCTGTTTTTTCTCTCTCCGGTGCTAAACACATCATACTGAGACTGCTGGCTCAGTGTCAAAGAGGTCTCCAAAGTCCCACTTTGTTCCAAGTGTATTCCCAATGGCAGCACAACACACTGCTCCAACAAATGCCAGGAGATGGCATTAAAGTGCATACACGTGTATGTGCCCAATTTTGGTCTTACACATGACTGCTGAACCTGTTTCTGTCCTCACTGATAAGACACAAATACCTGCAGCTGAAGGCCTGCAAACAGTTGCCTGATGTCACCAACCCCACATGCTGCCCATGGAGGAACTCTTTGGAAATGCTCACCAGGAAAAGAGTACCAGCAGGCAGCAGCATACCAGATGATCTTTTCTTTTCAATTTGATTTTGATAATAACCAGAAATCACAGAAGTAATTCAAGCAGCTTCACAAGAAAGGTCAGACCTCGGTGCACCAACAAATTTAAAGAAGTGTTAAGTATTAACATTTGGATTCACCACTTGACAGCCACTGTCAGCTCTGAAAGAAGTGTGCAGGAGTCAACAGCAGCACTCACAGTGACTCAAAGCCAGTCCCTAGAGCTCTTAGAAATCAGAGTCTCTATAACCATTCCCTTTTGGATCCTCTCCTGGGACAGGCAAAAGCTTTTCAATCAAGCCCTCCCAGTAATTCAGGAGGGGAAACAGGCTGTAAGAACATGGCAGAATTCAAGGGTCTCAGAGTACAACAAAGAACAGTAAAAAAAGAGAGATTATTAACTTTCTATTAGATCAGGTATCAGCATTCACAATTAAAAAAAGCTGGGAAATTCTCCTCAGAAGATAAATATAAATGTGCTACCAACAAGGCAGATAGTCATCATCTATCTCTATCTACTTTGTAAAGCTGAGACTGCCTATTTAATTCAAAGTTAACTTTTTGTTTTCAAAGGTGCCTATGTACATAACAACAGAATTATGCTTCACTCTCTCAAAGAAAATAAACAGGACCCAAAGAGAAACATTAAAATAACAAATAGCAATCAAAAAACCTGTAAAGCAATATAAAATTATTTATACATGCAAAAGAGTTAGCAAAAATCTATGCCAGAACAATTTTGGCTTAAGGTCACTTTTTTTCATACACACACACACACACATATATGTAAAATTCAGGCTTCTGTAAGTCTTCCCAAGCATTTTGATGTGTGTCAAATTATCATGCTATTGATATACAAGTGTCTCCAAAGGCCAGACCAGTTTCAAATCTTAGTACTGCAAAGGAAGCAAGTTCTTTCATAATGCAAGCACAGCTATGTTACTGCTTTTGGCACCATCACACTGGCCAAAAGAACAGTTTCAGGCTTAAAAAATACTGAGTTGTTTTCTGCATTTCTTTTATTTCCTTACGGAACACACTATTGCAAACAAACATTTTCAACAGAACTTTTTCTCTCTCACAAAATCCAACTCTGAAACACAACAAAACCACGAACCGGAGTCAACACAGCCTGTACTTTCGACAGCACTGAACAGGATACACCAGCTTAACTTTCTCATTTTTATTTCCAAGTCTTTACAGCTCCATCATGTGTCTTCACAAAGTTTTAAAGCTGGAGTTGGCTTTTACCAGGCAATAACTAAAAGCATTATTTTGCACTTCAAATTTCTTGATTTTGCCATCTGCAGAGTTCTGGTATGCAGGTGGGTCAGATGGTAAACAACTAGCTACAGCTCACTGGGTACTGCAACAGTATCTTGAAGCAGACATGGGAAGATGACAACTTAAGTAAAAATAAGAACAGAGGCCTACTTCTCACCTTCCTCTCAGAAAATACTTTTCCTTCTTCTTTTCCTCATAATTCTGAGAAAAAAAAGCTTCTTCATTGTCTTTGAGAAATTCCCATGTTTATATGAAGTCCAATTGTTCTACAGAAAGTAAGATCTGTTTTGTACACACACAAAATATCCTGAGTTATCCTTGTCTAATTATATTTCCATTGCTATTTCTAAAAGTTACTAAGACACATGCACAAGAAAAAAAGAAAACCTCAGCTTTATTTGTACACCACTTTGGGGCTAGGAGGTGGAGAAGAAGATAAGGTGACAATTAACACCACCAGCTTTGCCCTGTATCTTCCTTATCTCAGTTGGCAGCCTGGACATAACATAGAATGGTGGACCCCTGAGACAGCAAGCAGACACCTAAATTATTCATACTGATCACATGTTTCTCCCAGGTGATTAGCTTATTTGATGAAAGCAAGCTCTTCTACAAACACAAAGCAAATATTTGCAGTGCATACTCAGAACTTTGCAAAAGAGTTAATACACAGTCGTCACATGCACGTATAATATTGGATACATACTGTTCCCCTCCCTGAAGTGCACAGGGCCCTTCTGGCCAGATGAAGAAGGGAGTTGGTCACTTTGCAATAACCACCAAAGATAAAAAGTCTCTTCCCAAAGCAGATACTGAAGAAAGTGGATAAAGAACGTTTAAGACAATGTAACTAAGATGTTTTTTAAAACTCAGGTTTGAATTTATAACCAATACTGAACTACAAGTGGTGTTGATGTTGTTTTCCTGTTCATCTTTTTACTTATGTTACTATGGCAAACACTAAAACTACTGAAAAGGTTCCTTCACCTACTTGCCCACAAGCCATACAGTCAGAGCCACTGCCAGGGCATGAGCACAGCTTTCCCAGAGCACATATCCTTGTCAAATAAAAATACACGAGTCATTAAAAGCCAGGTTTGTGTCACCTTTGAGTATCCACGAAGATGAGAGCCAGGTTACAGCTGTGCCTGTAACTCTTTATTACACTGCATTAGAGAGATTTCAGGATACTTTATGCTTTGCTTATAATAATCAAACCAGAGTGCTGGGGCTGATCATTCAGAAGCAGACTCTACACAAATTCCTAAAACTGAGCAAACTATTGTTTAGGCTTTTTTCAATTTTGTCACAATTTGCCAATCTGCAACAGTGGAAAAACTGTGAAGCTAAAGTCTTACGGGTTGTGAATTTTGAGACTGCTGACACTGGTCTACGATTCCAGATGTCTATTGTTTAACAGTGAAATGGTAAAATTAAAACTACTGCAACTTAAGTCCTCTTATCGGCAGTTAAGAAACAGCTATTATGGAGGTGAAAATAACTTATTAATAATAAATGCACAGACCAAAAGCTAAATCCTTTGTGGCCCACTGCCCAAAAATCAGAAGGATTAGTCTGAGATTAACAGACATCTGAAATCCATTACTAGTATATTAAAATGTAAAAGTAGAAGTGTAAGAAGAAAGTTCCTATTCTGAACGACTTATATTACAGAAGCAGCAAGCACAGGCTAGGGCGACACAAAGTTTACAAATGGACATGGACAAACATGCCATAGCAGCTGTTTACTTTTGCTTTTCTTTGGTTTTTTTTTCCCCTCTTCTCTAAACACACAAATTGTGTCCCAACATCCCCTTTTTCAAAACAAGGCAGGTTAAGTTTAACAAGAAAAATGCCATGTTCCCAAGCAGACTTGCACAGCCCTCGCAGCATGCGACTGGGCTGGCGTTAAAAGCTGACCTTCCCCATGTGCTTGCTGAATGACTGCACCAACAGGCTGTGCCACAAGATCTGTCTCTGCCTTCGCACAGCTCTGTAGCCGGTACTGAATCTAACACAATGGGAAATAAGACACCATATGCCCTTGTCCCACCTGCTCAGATCAGGCTTGTCCTAACTCTTAAAGGGCATGCATTCTGGGTGGGCTCTGTCCCAAAGCATCAGCTATGGGGTGTTCAGCAAGAGCCAAAAAGAAAATAAAATCATGCACAACGAATGACGTACACGTGTATGCACCGGCTTTCAACTGTCCACACAGTGCTGCCACTGTGTGATTCACCACACCATCCACCCAAAACCCACGAGCTGTCTCCCAGGCTATCCATGATCCCAGTGCAAATGCTTTACCCCACTCCTGCCCCACAGCCACCAGCTTGAAGGCGTTATTCCTAACACTCTAGAAGACGCTGCGCGTCTCAGCCCCACACTTCTGAGGGCTGACCTGCTCATCTATCTCACCAACAGTGAGCGGAACAGCAGATCTGGCTGGGCTCCTCCCCAGCCCCTCCTGCACTGCAGGGATAAGGGAGCAGAGTCAGCCCTGGCACAGGTACCACCACACAACCACCCACCCCCACAGCAGGCCAAAAAGCAGGGGCACAAAGAGGCAGGTCTGAAGGACTGAGGAAAGAGCAAAAAGATGCCACAAGGTCCAGACCAGTGCCACACCAACATGGGTGGGGCTCCCTGGGAGCAATGTGAGACAAGCAGAAAAAAGCTGACATCCTGCAGGTGACACAGGGCACCCATCCCACACGGTGGGCGGTAGACACTGAGGGAGAACTTCCGTGCACATTTTCAGCTGATGCTGCCAGAGAGCAACAGGGAAACCAACCAGAGAATGATCACAAGTAAATGTTAATCTGGCAATAAAACAAAGAAGTGCTTCTAATCCAGAGAACTTGTAGGGCTGCACAAGGCAGGGGACCACACCAGGCAACAGAGTGCAAGAGAGCCTCTTCCTCTTGCAGTACAGGAACTACAGCCATTTCAGGCATGGCCCAGACAGAAACTAAAATAAAAAACTAGAGCTGCCACAAAATAGTACACAAGAGATCTGCAAAAGATACAGAGAACAGAAAGTGAAGAAATTACTAAAAGAAGAAAACAAAGAAAGAACTATATAGGGCACCAAAATGCAAAGCATAGTTTATTTGTTCTTTTAAAACAGGTCATTACATGTGAGAAAGTTTCCCCAGCAGCACATATTCACAAACACAGTTTCTTCATACACACTAATACCTGTGCAAACAATGACCTCACAGCCCCAGCCTGCTATTTTTACCAGTATAGAAACTGGTGTTTCCATGGAAGCTTGTGTGGCTTTTCAAGGCACCATGAGCCATATGAATGCAGAGGTGCCAATTCGCAACTACCACACCAAGACTGCCTTCATTTCTCAAAGCCAAGTTGTCATCCACAGCTGAGAAAGTCCATTTTAGGTAGCATACGAGCTGACACAGATCTAAGAGTCTCTGGTCCAACCATGAACATCCTCCAGCCCAAGAGGGCTCATAAAAGTGAGCGAAATATACACATTCCAGCAGGGTTTGTTCAATGCAAACAGACAAGATTTTGATGATGAGTGGGACTGCCGCAGCGAATCCAAGAGTAATTAAATATGGCCACACGTCACCTTTAAAATATTTCCATCAAGGTCAAGTAGGACCTATGCTTAGGACAGAAGTTTGACAGCTCTTTGCAAACAAGTGCAAGACTGTCTCATCTGCCATTATCTCATGATCACAGAAAGCCACATGGTCACCTCCTCAGTTTGCTGTGAAACACTGTACAGCTGGCCTGGGTAACTGCTCTCATTTATGAAATGTCTGAAAACAATTTAGACATAAAGAAACAAATGATAGCTGAAACTTTGTGTTAGCACACAGCACTGCCATGCAACATCCCAGAGAAAAAAACAAACCACATTTTTTACCCCCTGTATCAGCAGGCAAGCAACATAATTTTGTAAAAGGACCGATATTTTGGAAGAAGCAATGCACACAAGGGAAGAGCTGTCCCTAACAGCATCTAACACAAAGTTCAGCAAGGCAAAGTTCATCAGTGAATCAACTGCCACATAAAACAGAGATAAACAATTAAAGCAGCAGGAGTTCAGCCTGCCACCCTAGCTGTGCCTGGCAGAAGCATAAGGAAGGAGAGGAAGAGTAACACTGATTATTTTGGAAGGAATTATCTGTTTCTTCATCTACAAGAGAACCTCCAATTTTGGTGACCTCTTGCAATTCTCTTCAGTAAGCTGCTTTTAGTCCAGTTTCACAATATCCTGTGTTCCCTACAGGTGCTTCCTTAGGGATTTTCACCCAAGTGTTACAGGTGGGTGTGTGCATCTGACTTCTCCTCCTTTACTTCTAAGGATTATGTAAAGTATATTTAATTTCTTTAGGCATCCAATAAAACTTAAAATTAGTAGTCCCTTGGTAATCTAGACAAAGTGGAAATGGGGCACAACAGCAATGACTTACCAATTAAAAACAAAAGTTAGCCAATACTGAAGAAGCTTTTAGTGGTAACCACTAAAAAAATACATTTTGTGCATACTCTAGAAATTGCTACCTTATGCAAGTACATTAATGCAACTAAAAAGCTTTTTCCCAAGAGACTCAGCTTTTTCTTTCCTTTTTTAATACACACATAGATTTCTGCTTCTTTTGTAAAACAAAAATTTTAAAAACCACTAAAAACTTAATAAAAGCAGCTTTCACTATTACAAGACCAAGCATATATGCTAGGAAAAGTCTTCATGTAGTTACACTTGCTTTTGGGGGTAAGTTTAATGACAATCTAAATGATCAGTGGTACTCCATACAAGCTTAGCTTGAAAATACTAAGATGGTTCCTTTCAGACAGCTTGAGCACTCACTGACACTCTCAAAACTACTTTTCAGCTTTTCATTTTGAAACACTTTCTCAATGGATACTCACTTTGATTTTAATAAAAGGTATTTTGAAAATAAATACAACATAAACTTTTTTTTTAACATTCAGACATTTCTGCTGGCACAAAATCAATTTTTATTCTTTTCAGTAGGAAAAAGCAGAAGGAAAAAGACAATCTGGTTGATCCTAACCTATTTTTCAATCTTTCTTTTCCTGCCTTAGCCACCACCCAAGCTAGTTATCTGGTACACCGGCATATCACTAGTCCCATGCCACTACTTTCCAAGAGCTGGACTGTCAAAAGTTATGGCACTAAGACCACAGGCTTTTTGGAGGATGAGTCACCTCTGAAGTGTCTTAATACTCCATCCAAAATGCCAGACCTCATTTGTGCCTCTTGCCTAGAGAAGAAGTTGTGGCCAGGGAGAAGTTGCAATGTACAGCCTCACAACGCGAAGCAGGCTCATTCTCCCACTGCCGCTCTGGATTCTTCCTGAAGGAAATGTTGTAGCTACATCTCTTAAGTATTCCCTAAACTCTCCGGTAATTCTGCAGTCTGTGCACCCTAACTGCTTTGCTCTCTCTCAGGCAACTAGTAAGCTACTCCCTTGCTGCCTCTACCTTCAATTTTTCCTCCACATCTGGAGCACTATTTCACAGATACAGCAAAAACAACAGGATTAGGAGTAATTCCACCAAGCAATCAGGAGAGGTCAAAGTGCTGGGCATCAGCTGTCACTCCCAGGCTGCACTGACACCCGAGCAGGAACCCACTGGGAGCCAATACCATCTACTGCCCCAAGCAGCTCCAGTCCACAGGGTCAAACGCTCTCCAGCGATCAAAGTCAAAGGTTCAACAGAAATGCCTGACTGAGCCAACGGCATCACACTCGGAATTTCCCAACAGCTGATACTTATCTACGCAAAGCAAAATACGGCCTGGCATAGGCAAAGGCTGGAAAATGCCCTCTTCCCGGCTAATTTCATTCCATACTCCCAGTATTTTCTGGATTTCCCTTCTCATAGACAACCATGGTGCACCACATATTAAGAATACATGCTTCACATCTTGAGCACAGCAGTTTATTCTGGTGCAAATGTTTCTTAATGTGTCAGCTGTGAAACTGCATCCTCAAAGGCCTTTGTCCAGAAGTCCTCAAAACCCAAGTACTAACAATGTCATACATGCAAAATTACTTTTTTTTGTAGTCCAATGACTACTTCCTTGAAGTAGAAAGCTAAAAATTTTGATAGCATAATCTGCGCACATCACCCGACGGTACTGCCTCTTTATTTGTGCCAGACTTCTGCATTTCATAGAATCACAGAATATGCCAAGTTGGAAGGGACCCACAAGGATCAAGTCCAACTCCTGGCCCTGCACAAGACCATCCCCAAGAGTCACACCACATGCCTGAGAGCACTGTCCAAACACTTCTTGAACTCTGTCAGCCTTGGTGCTGTGACCTCTTCCCTGGGGAGCCTGTTCCAGTGCCCAACCAGAAAAGGTGAAAAACCTTTCTTCTAATATCCAACCTAAACCTCCCGACACAACTTCAGGCAATTCCCTTGGGTCCTGACTCATTACGCTGCTTTAGCAAGCACCTAAACCTTCAAAATTTGCTACTGCCAGTTGTAGCAACCAAACTCACCAGGATGAAGGGGAGGGGGGACAAAAAAAAACCCAAAAACCCCTCCAAATGCAACAAAACCCTTTCTTGTCAACACCTGTCATTGACTGTTATGAAAGGCATCGTTCTACTGCTGACTTTCAAATGTAAGAAAAGGCTTTTAAGGAAACTTGAAGCTTTTTAATAGGCTAGTCCAAATACACACAATTTTAATTCTGTCCAAGTCTGTGCCCTGAAGCAGTACTCAAGTGTCTACTGTGCTGCATTTCTTATTTCAGAATCTGATCCAGAGAGACACAAAACAGCACGAGGCAACCTGTGGAAGCACTCAAGCCAATCAGAATAGCAGGAATCATAGGGTGGAAATCAAGGAGCTGATAACGATCTTCTTCTCACTCGGGGCAGCTGCAAACCCATGAACCTACAAATCAACCATTTCCCATTCACCTCTGAAATAGCTCTTCACAAAAACTGCTATTTTGACAATGTCTTTTACCTCCAGGCAAATTTCTCTATTTGTTAAAGCTAAACCTAAGGCAGAAATGATAAGACCGCATCCATAGCCCTCGTGCACTTGCCACAAGGACAACAGCAAACCAAGAAGACCACCCCAAAAGGAAGATCTTAGGATGCACATGCACAGGAAGTCAGTTAAAAGACTGTTAATACTTTACTGGTTTTGTTGTGTTCGGTTTTTTTTAAGTAGGTTAGCAAGCTCCCAGGGGAGCCCGCTAACCTAGAATAAAAAACTGAATAAAACAATGTTTTGGAAAGAGACTTTCTCCTTTTTGCCCCAAGATGATGAACTCTCTATACTTCCTTCATCTCTGGGGAAATTTCTGATTTCTCTATCTCCTGTCACTTCTGCTTATACCCCTACATTAAGGTGCTTTGCTTCTAGGGGCTTCACATCAAATTACAGTAGCTTCAGCTGATTTCCCCAGGGCAGGCAGCCAGACAATGAGATGAAGATGCTGCAAGCTTCAGGTTTTGCTGCTACAGGAAAGGAAATCCCCATGATTTCACCACATAGTAATAAAAGCCAAGGGAATGACAATTAATCTGGAAATAAACTAATAAATTCTAGTCTTTCTGATGTACCTTTGCTGGGTCTTCTTCATAAAGCCTACACTGTAACATTCCTTCAGTACATAGAGCACACACAGGGCTATGTATGTCTTTACACACAGCAGCAACCCAAAAGTTTAGAAGATGCACACAAGCCAAGACCTGTTTAGGCAAGTTTCCTGAAGCACTTCAGTATGACAATAGAAGGATGTTTCCACGATGCAAGTGAACCTTTACAAACTTTACTCCCAAAAAGCAAGTTCATTTTTGAAAATGAATAATTACTAGAAAAATCTTTAAGCACCTGAATGACCAAAAAAAACCCCAGTCAAATCACTTTTTCCTCTCCTAGTCTCAAGAACTAATTAGTTTTCAATATTTTTATTGTTGCCATAGTAGCCAATTACCCCATCCACCTCCAGAGAAAAATAGGCAAGTAGAGATTTTTTTTTCCATCTAAATTGCATCTCTCTGCCTACTAAAGAAAATCTCAGAAACAATCTTAAGCACAGCAATAGAGACTGCTGCCTTCTGACTACCTCTCAATAAAGAAAGCATGCAGGTAATAAAGTTACGCAGTAAAAATTCTGCATCCAAACCCTAATAGCTCCCAGATGAAAAAATCAGAAACTTCTGTATTTGTGCATGGAAATGCAGCTTTCAATAGTTTACCCCTCTTTGCACAAGAGGAGGCAGAAAAAAAAATCCCCTCTGCAGGTAGGAATTGGGGCACTTAGGCAAGCACAAGTAATCAGCACCAGCTGTCAGCAGCCGCAGTAATTCTCACATCCTGTTTCCATACCATCTTTGTAATTCCCACGGAGATGAGGCACAGGAGCCTTAATGTGATGCTGGGTCCAGATGAGAAGGCTCCCAGTGGGACAGAAATGGGAAAAGCCATGTGAAGAAGCATTGCAGTGCAGGGCAGACCCATCATAACCATCCTGCTCCCGCCCCCCAGGCTTACTCCTTCTGCCAGCTCCCAGCAAGGCTTGTGTTTTATCAGATCTATTTGCTCTCAAACCTAAGGTAAGGGCAAAGACTGGAGATAAATGTGAAAAGTATTTCTGGCTAACTGCAGCCATCAGAAAATGGTGCTGTTACACATGTTTATTTTAAGTCTTGTGATCTTTCTGGCTGGCATGGCACTGAAAGCTGTAACCACATTAACACATACCAGAGGAAGGAAGTGTTTCACTGGTAGGTGTCCAAGCATTTCAACCTGGACGCTCAGAGGGAACAAAATGTGTATTTAAAAAATAATCTGTGATGCTATTTACTTCAAAATACAGAAGGCCTGATATTAACAGAAACAGCAGAGTTGAGGGTACAGTTCTGAAGAGCTTTATTATTTATCTGATTTCAAGACATAAGGGCAGAACATTTATTGTTCCACAGCAACACATTAATAAACCTTTGGCTTTAAATCTCCTTTATCTCCTTCCTTGCCTTAGTACAAATTAACAATCCAAGACTACCTGCATTTACAAACTTTGTAATGGAAAACTGTCCCCTGCCTTAAAGAAATCAATTACAAAATACACAACAAAACAGGATTAATAAACAGATTTTTTTTGTGTGTGAAAGCAATGAGGAGCAAATTTCATCTTAGAGACAGAATTAGGAGAAAGAGATGCAGAAGAGGTATTTTGTGCTTGCATACACTGAGCACAGGTTTTTTGGTTTTGCTAATAAATCAATATTAACATTAAGTTGAGAAAATTGTAAGCCACAAGTAATAAAAAACTATTTAACATGCAGGAGAAAAAAGTAATTTTTAGTAGTCTGCCCAATTACACTTTGGTATTTCCTAAAGCAAAAACCAAAATGAGCTTCAATACTCCCGTTTCCACTTGAGTTTAGCTTACCTTTGCTCTTGCGGATGCTCTTCCACATCCTCCTCCGAATCAGCCTGACAAACAGAGAAAATACAGTGTAAGAATCTCAGAACTGCACCATGCTACACTAGACATATGCACCACTTTTTTTAGACGGATTCTCATATGACTTGTTTGCAAAACAAATTCAGGAATCTAAAATTCCTACAACTCCTTTATGAGTCAAGTAAGGTGGTTGACGGACATCCCGTTTGAGGTTTCAGCTCAT
The DNA here is from genome assembly GCA_013399875.1 of Gymnorhina tibicen. NCBI lineage: Eukaryota > Metazoa > Chordata > Aves > Passeriformes > Artamidae > Gymnorhina > Gymnorhina tibicen. Next base: position 408,015 of record VXAZ01009925.1, read on the forward strand.
CTTGCAAAGATGAACGGTGACTTAACGTGGCTACTCCACTGCTTTTTCCCAAATGCTGACTTAACAGACTCATTTTCCATTTATGCAAATGCTTCTATACAAAATCCGATCACACACACAATTTCAATCTAAAGCCATCAATTGCCCTCAAACTACAGGAAGACTATTTCCTCCACTTTCAAATTATCTGCCCCCATCAGTAAAGTTCAATAGCCAGTACCTGAGGAAATAGGATGCAGAGTGCCTTGAAATGCAGATCACCTGTCAATGCCAAAAGCAAAGTACCACATTCCAGCTGGCAAGGTGAGGTCCCAAACCCAGATCTTATCACTGATTAGCAGCACGTATAGAAAGCAGAGAGAGCAGAAGCTCTGAAGACATCATCTTAGCTCAGTTGCTGGACTCAGATAATTTTCAAGACATGCAGCTGAACTGTGTCAGCTTGCAGTTCACCACAAACCACTTCGAGCTGTCTACAGAAATGAACTCAAGTGTTGGTTCAATGAGCTCCCTGCAGGAAATCCATTTAAAACAAGGAGGTAGCTACTCTGAACTGGCCAAGATCTCCAGGAAAGCTTTAGGTACAACTCAAAATGAAGTGTGTTACAGCCACTCAACCCCTGCTGATGAAACCAGGGACAACTTTAGGGAGATGAACATTTTTCAGGGAGAGGTCACAGTCATCCTGCCAGGAACAGCTGGTGAGTTTTCCCAGCTTCTGCAGGTGATGGTTCTACAAGACACGAACTACAGACCTTAGCAATGAAAAGGTAAGGGGAAAAAGTCTTTTAAAATTAAAAGACTGTACTTTCCACCACCCCTCCTACATGTTTCCCACACAAGCATATCACGGAACAGGCCCCAGGCCACCAGCTTTGACTTTAGCTCCTACTTTCACCACATACTGGAAAAAAAATATCACATGTAAACACTAAACATCTTTCTACAGGCTTCAGATGCTTAAGCAAATCAGGCAGCCCTACCTGCCTACTGAATGGGACAGACGCAGGATTTCTAAAGATCTGAGCTTCATGAAGTAAAGAAAAATGACAAACACACTCTGGCAACAGATATGGTTAATGTTAACATTAATACTAATAATTAACATTATTGTGCCTAAAATAATGACCTTATGGTTAATATTAATACAGATTCTGCCAAAAGCTACCAGATGCATCTGAACTTCCATCTTTTGTCACAAGCAGCTCATACAAGAGAAGCAGTACAGCGTCCACCATAACATAACCAAATCTGGAACGAGACCGACAGGGAAGTACAAGTTAATTTGAGGACTTGACAATCTTTCTATATGCCTGCCCAAAGGTTGGAGACACCCTGCTAATTGTCCAGGATCTGCAGTACACCACAAAGCTCTTCAGCACAGACCTACCTAGAGGTCCCAGCACCTTGCCCCCATGAAGACCCAGCCATCTCCTCTAGAGGCCTTGCTAAGCCTTGCTGTTAGACAAACCCATTATGTCTTCCAGCTTTTCCTAGCTCCTTTTGTACTTCTAGGACCTCAGTACAATATCAAGAAGAACTAGACTCCTTTTCCACCTTCTCCAGAAACAGCTCCTCTGCCACAGGCAGCTAGCAAGCAATCCTCATTTTAAATGGCTTAGTTCCTCCTTTAAATGGCTTAGCATCTGCCAGGCATCAGAAACCTGGGTCTGTGTCATTACACTGTGCTCACCCTTAACACTTCTCTCACCATTACCATTTCTCCTCTTCACTTTTCCCCAAGCAACAATGAAGCAAACTTCCCAACCCACACTGCAGCCACAGCACATCTCAACTGTGCAAGGAAAAAAAAATTCAAAATCACCCTCAACTCTGATCACACACAGACCCCCATGTCCAGCTTTCTCCTATCTTCACTCCTCTGTGTGCCACAGGCTATACATACACGTAGGCTTACAGTGAGGATTTACAAAAAAAAAAAAAAAAAAAAAAAGAAAAAAAAGAAAAAACTAGCATTCTCAAACTACAGGACTATAGAGGAAAGGAAGGGAACACCTCCTGAAAGTTAAAATGCAGGTTCCAGCAGACTATCCATGAAAAGAAAAAAATCCTCTTCCTCCAAACCTTATCCTGAGTATGAGACAGGTGCTTATCTTATGCTGGAAAGCCCTTGAAAGCACCTCTCTTGTGTCACACAAGTCTCAAGAGCCTGGGCTGACAGCTACTGCATAATCTGCATGGCCAACCAGCCCCAAGTCCTATCAGCACCATCCAGAAGCTCAGCTGGGAGTCTGGAGGAGCCTTTTAACAGCCCAAAGAGGAACACAATTCCCACCCCAAGTCTGTCTCAGACTTTCACAGAAATTCTGTGTCTTCAGACAAACCCTACTTTGAAGTAGGTGACTAAGTACATTTAATTTGTGCACAGCTGATGGGATCGTTAATAACATACTGCACTGCTGGTATCTCTGATGAATATATGTAAGATCAAGGCCTTCATCAGCTTTCGAAACCAGTAGAACAATTAACCTTATTAGCCCCTGAGCTGCACTGAAGAACAGAAACTGAAGACAAGTTGCTACTACTTGGGAGAAGAAAAAAAAAAAAAAAAATCTTTCAGATCCAAGCAGAACCTTGTAAGTGAAAACGCAGGCAGCAGCTCTGTGTTTGTCCAGTGTCTGTAACAACCATGATACAGTAAATACTGCAGTATCTTTCTCTAAAATTCAAGCACCTGAAACACTGTCACAGTAAAGCGAAACAAGAAGTCACTGTAACCTCCTTAGTATCTGCAAGCAAACTGAAACATCACGAGGTGTTCCTCTAATGAAACATCTGGCTCATCTCCTATGTGTAACACACAGGAACAGCAGAACACCCATCACATCAGTCAAACACGGCACTGACACCAAATTAAAGTTTGGTATACACTGCCTTTGATGACTGTGACGGTTTAGGCCAAATTCAGGGAAACTGTAATTTTCAATTGTGATAACAAGAACTACAACTTAACCTTCATTACATCATTTTAAGGTAGTTCCTCCCTCTAAACTGAGGGGCTGAAGGGAAAGCGCTCTGCAGGTACCCAACCTGCTTGGCCCTGCCTTCAGATGCTCCCAGTAACCACCTACAAGGTTTCTGACAGACAGAAACACACAACTATGACTCTCCGATACCTCTTTTAAGTGGTATAGGCCATGAACAACAACTGTCATTTGTGCTTCTTTCACACACTCGTGGAAACAGCTGGCCTGATAACCTTACTGTGCTTTTCCTTGTCCTCTTTCCTCTCCTCTTCAGCAGACATATAACATAACTAACTGCCTTCCAGCTTTGCACTGAAGTGCTACAACCTAGCTGTTAATATTTGGAGCTTTTTCAGCCTTTAGTGGTGAATGGCTTGGGTGTCAAGTCTTACATAAAGGAGCTTTTCTCCCAAGCATTTTACTTAAGTATTAACAAGTTACAAACAAACATGCAAAACCACAACATTATAAGGGGTCTGAATAAAAACCACAACTGCTTAATCAAGTCTCTCACACTCGAGCTTTTCCATGTCAAGAATCCTACTGGTTTTCAAAGAAAAACCCAGCTGCCCATCCCAGGGACATTTGCTATAAAAGGGAGGTTTAAGGCAAGGAGAAGCAGAGCAAGGCCAGTGGGTGCTCTGTGGTTACCCCACACTTCACACCACCTTCAATAAGAAAGAAGAAATGGGCACAAGGGAATTCACCCACCACGTCCGACTGGGAAAACCAGATGGTCTCAAAGCTAAAAAAGGGAATCTGGGAAGAAACATTAAAATGCCGGAGGAAGCAGCAGACCAGTGGAAGACAGTCAGCAGGCTAGATACAGCCAGCTCCCCCTCAGCCCCAGCACAAGAGCCCACGCACACCCTCACGAACTGCAATGCTCCAGGCACCCCTTGGGCTCGGCTGCGGAGAAAGAGCAGTAGGTGAGCCATCCCCAAACAGCTCTGCAGGCTTCAGAGGAAGCCAAAATCAAAAGCTCACAAGCACGAGGTAGGGGTGAAAAAAGGAAAAGCACAAATATGTATAAGAGGGAAGCTGGGAGGGGGCACGCAAGAAGCACAAACAATGAAAGGGAAGCAAGAGGAAACAGAAGGTAGAACCAAGCGGGGTGGAGGCGCGGGGGCCCTGGGCGGCTGCACTCCAGCATGCAAATTCATGCAGTTCACGTAGACAAAGCGATGCTGTGAAAGGCCTAGAAAGCAACTAAAAATATTAAAACGCCTTGTTTCCCCTCCCTCACCCCTCAACGCGATGTCTTTATTCGCTACATGCTCCTGGAACAAAAGCATGTGCAGGCAACCGGATGGCTGAATGGGTTACCAATCCATCCAACTTGCTTCCTCCAATTCTGCAGGCAGCAAGAAATGCTCAAAACTGCTCTGTCACAGGCAGGCAGCTGATGATGCATGGAAAATAAGATAATAGTGTAAAGCCATGACAGAAAGCGAAAAACATCCATCAGACAGCATTGGTAACCCGCCAGAAACAGGCTAAAGGGCTGGCAGACAGGGCAACCTAATCCATTTTCCTGCTGAGAAAGGTGGGAGGGAGGTGCTTTGGCAGAGGAATACACACAGTTCCTTCCCTGGATTTCTCACTACTGCAGGTGAAATCCTCACTGGTGCCACACTCCCTCCAAAAAGAAGCAGGAAAAACAAAATCAAGGGGCCAGAACAATCCTATTCCCAAAGTCTTCACCGAGACCCATCTTCAAACACGGGAATGAAGCAACTCTTGGATATTCACTACCAAACAACATTTATTATCCACTCAAAAGCAAAGAAGTTCATCCTCTTACTAGACCCTCACCATCACCTCACCACTGCTGTGATACACGAACACTGGGCAACAACCCTCATCAAGCATTTAACCGAGAAAGTCTATTCTTGCAAGAAAGAGAACATGGAAAACCTCCTTGCAGCAGCAGTAGGTCAGACCATTTTTTTTAAGTGAAATATGATCAACAGGCAATAAACCTCTTGCAAGTTTCAGCATCTCTCTAACAAAAGGCAGTCAGATGTTAACAGACGTAGCGATTTTCTAGATCTCCGGAACTGATGCTGGCTTCTCCACTGATGCCCCTCACCAACCTGAACAGTCACCCAGGAGGGAAATGATGCTGAAATGCCTTCAGGACCTCACAGACACTGCAGGGGATCATGGCTGGATGGGCAGCCCTCGACTCCTCAGGGGTTACAGGGAAGAGCCATGACCAGCCACTGCAGACAAGCGCCACCAGTCCTTAAAAGAGGTGTTGAAAGGGTCCCTCACCACATCCGCAGGGACTAAGGGAAGCCTCCTTTCCTCCTCACCGCAACAACTGGAAAAGGTGGTTTCAAATGGGGCCACAGGGCCCAAGCCAAACAGGGGCTGGGTCAAGCCCAACAGGGGCTGGGTAAAGCCCAAGTCCACATGGAAACAAAAGATCAAGCAACAGGGTTAGGCCTGTAACCAAATTTTGGTCTTAAAATCTGTTTGAGGAACCCAGGCCCTTCTAATCAGCTTGAGTAGTCACTGATGCATCAGATGCTGCTGCAGTTCTCAAAGTCCTGCTGCAGAGGGGAAAACAATGCAAACCAGTCAATGCACCACTAGTACTAAGAGACTGGCTCATCTGACTTTTAACCTCTTAAATCAGCAAGCCTATTACGATTTACCTCTCACTCTGTCACAGCTGAAGCCAGAAGACTTGTTTCTTTCCTGCATACCTAACATAGCCTCTACAGAAACGATGGAGGAGCAGCAGCCTCAGCTTCATCTTCACTGCTGTAAGGACTCAGCAAGATCATATGCTCAACTATGCCAAGTTCATGGGTCATTCATGCCTGGCTTTTCCTTAGCCAAGCTAAAGCTTATTTTTATGAGGATGCTCAAGAACAAACCATTTTCCAAGAGGACCTAATCTCCTCAGGAAGTAAACATCACGTCATCATCACTCAATTGCAGCTTTGCTATGAGAAGCAACTATAAACTACTACATTACACGGTTCTACATCTAATACATCTTAATGTCTTCAGTGTAAAGAACGCAGACGCAAAAGGCTGAGTTCCTCAAGTATCTCTGCACAGCGACTCTACGCCTTCCCTTAGCTACTACCACATCCGCACCAGGCAAAATCTCAATAGCACAATAAATATATCTTATAAAATTATTTGGACATACAATAAATAGTACTTTCATAACACCACAGTACAAAGTGCTGGGTCCTGGTAAGCAGCATCAGTTGTTAGCTAGCTAAGAAACAGCACTTCTGCTATTTTTCCTCACATTCATGGGTGTCAGTGACTGAGCACTAAACAGAGAATGATATATGGGCTTAAGACAAATAAATTATCCGCTTTAGCCCCTCATATAAGAAGATGTCCCTAAGGACTGCTTCTTCCCGTTTATGAGTCTGGTGCCTTGAAGTCTAGAAGGCCCAGCTCAACATATGGCAGAGTCCATCAGTGCGAGTTAAATGACTGCCTCAAATGCCATAAACTCCAGACCCCGCTTCCAGCGCCCCTCCTCGCTCACCAGCCCTGCCGGGCATTATACCATATTGGTTCCTCTCGCCAGCAAAAGAGTTAATCTCGTTAGTGCCCAGCAAAAGAGGCTAAACAAGACAAAAAAATGCGCTAGAACGAGAGGAACGGCACCATAAATGATGTGTCATTTGAGGGGGGGAAAATGGCTTCACCTGAGCAGGCCTGAGATATAAATATATGCATATTCACGATAGGCACGTCTAGTGCGCTCCGAGCACAAATGCACTCGTTAAAACAAAAA